>JAZKJV010002736.1:0-460309 GCA_037367405.1 Ottelia alismoides
TTGAAGATGAACCAAATGAAGACCCGATGCAGATGATTTTGGTAAGAATTGCTACATCTGAGCAGCAACAACTTTTATTGAGAGAACAGATAGAGCAGTTAAATGCTGGGGGGGAACCACCAATGGAAGTCGCATATAACCCTGACCAGTACAGAGTGAGAAATTATCTGCAGCCTCTCGAACCAGAAATACACTATGAAATAAAGCCACATGTCTTGAGTCAGCTGCCACAATTTCATGGTAATGTTGCTGATGAACGTTATAAATTCTTATGAGATTTGGAGCTAGTATGCTCTAATCTGAGGCATCCCCAAGTCAGCCAAGATTACATTCATCTCACTACACTTCCTTTTGCCTTGAAAGGAAAGGCGGATTATTGGGCGAAGAATTTAGGAGTAACAGTAACCACATATGATAGGTTCAAAAACCTATTCTTGAAAAAATTCTACCCTTTGAGTCAGACCAATCATATGAGGTCACACATCACCAGTTTCTCTCAGATGCCTAATGAATCACTCTGTAATGCATGGGACAGATTTAAAGATTTGTTGCAGAAGTATTCGTGCCATGATCTCGATAACAACATCTTGTTTCAATCACTCTATTTTGGCCTCAACTATGAGAAGCAAGGATTAGTGAGTGTTGCATGCGAAGGTAACTATACATCACGAGGTGCCGAAATAGTCTGGAAAATACTGGAACGAATGGCTGAGACAAGCCGCTTGCAGATTACCAGCAGGGCGTATACCCAATTCCCTCAACATACTTCAATCTAAAGGAGGAAAGAAAACTGTTGCTGAGATACCTGAGGTTATGATTCCAAACATGAGCATAATTGCTGACAAGTTAGTAGTTGTAGATCAGATTCATACGAGAATGAACGACATCGACAACAGGATCTCCCAGTTTCCGAAGCAAATGGAGGAGCTGACCGAGAAGGTATCCAAGATCGGGATACCAGCTGCATCGTGGTTCCTATCTATCATATACATCATGTCTAGGAGCAGCCAATTCAGGACAACAACAACAATGGGCTCAGGACCAATCCTATGGCCAACCTTCTCAGCAGTCATCCTCACCAGCTGAGATCGTCGAAGAAGCACCGCCTTCGGTGTTCAAGGTGAACGGCATCTGGTACACTCAAGACTCTACCCAACTAGGTAATATGGGGGACCGTCAGCCTTACCAATGTCCCACCACTTTATATAATATCGCATTTCCACCAGCTCCGCAGCACACTCAGAATACTGCACCATTCCGGCATCAGAAACAACAGCAACTATCATACAATTGCCAGAATCAACACCAGGAGGAACCCGAGCAATATCGGGCTCCACAATGTCATCCTTCAAAACATCCAACTCTCAAGAAGAACCCATAGATATCCAACAACAGATGCTCAAGGAGATTCGCTACTTTCGAAATGAACTACAAGATCTACGGGTTGATGTTAATCGCTTATCCTGTTGGAGAGATGATCAGACAACACCTGCTACAACCACTCCTGCCCAAGTTCAAGTTGATCCTAATAGCTTGAACAAATCTCAATCTTCCCAACAAAGTATACTATTAAGAATTTCCCATATCTGAACATGAGATCCTTTCATTTGACAATATCGATGCTATGTCACTTAGGAGCAGAAGGACCATGGGCGTACCTGACTGGGCACGTGAATTGGACCAAGAAGACTCGAAAGATCAACCAAAGTATACTTCCGAGAATGAAGAAGAAGGAAACCTGAATTCAGCACCAGTGAAGATCCCAGCACACATGAAACGAAAAGCATCCATGGAGTCTACAGAGGACCTTGCACCTCCAGTTGCTGCAAATATACCTTTGTCACCTTTTCTACAACATGATTTTGATTATTATCAGCAGAAAAATGATTGTAATAAGAACTCCATTTCTAATGAAGATTCTCTTATTTATTATTCGAGTTCTTTATCTCCTGTCTCGACTACTTCCATTCCTTTCCCACATGTCCTTATGAGAGGAAAATGTAAACCAAAGAAAAACATTCAAGATTAACCAGAAAGGGAATGATTCTGTTAGGAAAATATCACAGTCAAATTACCATTTGATCAATATGGGGATAACAATCCAGCATTTCAAAAATACTTGAAAGTGAAATGCACTCCCACCATGACTCGTAGAAAAAAATCAAGTCGATTCGTAGAGACTCATATCTTGGCAGTAGCAACTACCAAATGTGTCAAAAATCATCATCTACCAAGAAAAAAAGGGATATGGGTACTCATTATGTGGAGAGTTGCATCGACGACATTGCATTCGCACGCACACTACTAGATAATGGTTCTTCGATCAGTCTTCTCCCCTTAGCCTTATACTACAAATTGGAGTTAGGACCTCTCAGAAAATCATTATCTCTGCTCCAATTTGTTGATAAATCCACTAAAAGACCTAGGGGAGAAGTAAAGAATGTAGTCATCTTGATCGAGGGTACAGAATACAAAGTGGGCTTCACTGTCCTTGATATGGAGACCCCAATCCATTGGAAAGAATCTTAAATCATTCTTGGAAGACCATTCTTGCAGAGCACTAAAGCAATATTCGATTATCAACAATAATGAAATTCCACTCTCCAGGAGGAGAGGTGGACATCGAGATGAAGCAAACAAAGTGGCAAAGATCCGACTCCGAATCTACCACTGAATACTCAGAATTGTTAGAGTTTAAATTTTATTAGC
Organism: Ottelia alismoides; assembly: GCA_037367405.1. NCBI lineage: Eukaryota > Viridiplantae > Streptophyta > Magnoliopsida > Alismatales > Hydrocharitaceae > Ottelia > Ottelia alismoides. The sequence goes on from JAZKJV010002736.1 coordinate 2,710, forward strand.
ACTAATGAGCCTTGGCATCAACTTATAGAAATTCATAGTGTGAGCCTCTCATCAAAAGAAGAAATAGTGCATAGTGCAGTTTGCAAGATGTTGCCTGAACTATTTAGAGACATAGATATATATACTCTTGATGACATAGAAATCCTTCTGGACTTGTCAGTCCCATATTCTTCGGGACAGTCAAGAAGTATCGATGATGAGTCGGATGCAGCTTTGGCCAAATGGCATCACTATTTTTGCGATCCAACTCACCTTGCATCAGAATTGGTAGCCAACACATCACAGAGCGATTCACCTTCAACCAATACATAGCCAAACTCAAAAGCCATGTAGCTAGACCTAATTGATGATTCAGATTTGCCAAAGCTAAAACCACTTCCTCCTACACTCAAGTATGCATTTCTTGCAGGACCCGGGGAGAAAATTTCCTGTGATAGTTAGCTCATCATTAACCGAAGACTAGGAATTTAGATTGCTTGAAGTTCTTGAGCGGAATCGCAAGGTCATTGGTTGGACAGTATCATATCTCGTTGGAATCAATCATTCTCTCTTCTTGGACCAAATTTATGTTGAAAATAATGCAAGACCTTCTCATAAATTTCAGAGAAGATTAAACCCTAATCTCTAGGAAGTAGTTAAGAAATATATAGAGAAATGGTGCAAGGCAGGGTTTATGTATCCCATTTCTGACTCCAAGTGGGTGCCCCCCTTCATGTTGTTCCAAAGAAGTTGGTAATCCAAATGGTCACCAACGAGGAGGGGTAGAGATCGCAACCCGAGTACCCACATCGTGGCGTGTTTGTGTCGATTAGATGTACCTGAATGCTGCGACCAAGAAAGATTACTTTCCACTGCTATTTATTGATCAAATATTAGAGAGACTTGCAGGGAAAGCATTCCTCTGTTTTCTTGATGGGTACTCAGGCTACAATCAAGTAGCCATTGCTCCGGAGGATCAGGAAAAAACCACCTTCACATGTCCTTTCGGGCACTTACACATTCAAGCACATGCCATTCGGCTTCGTAATGCTCTGGGCACATTTCAGCAGTGCATGATCGACGTCTTTGTCGAAATGGTAGGAGACTTCTTGGAATTATTTATGGATGACTTCTCGGTCCATGGTGATTCATCTGATACATGTTTAGCACACTTGAGTCCTCAAGAGATGTAGGGAGGTCAATTTGGTACTCTCTTGAGAGAAAAGTCACTTTATGGTGACAGCAGGTATCGTGTTGGGGCAGGTCATCTCCAAAAAGGGAATGGAGCTCAACCCTGCCAAGGTGGATATGATCATGAAACTTGAGCCACCAACCAACGTTAAGTTAGTGAAGTCATTCTTAGGGCATGTTGGATTCTACCGAAGATTTAAGCCTGATTTTTCGAAGATCGCCCTCCCACTGACTGAGCTCTTAGGAAAAGACATCGAGTTTATTGTAAATCACAAGTGTCTAGAGGCCTTCGAGCTCCTGAAAAAGAAAATATGTAAATCGCCGATATTACAAGCTCCTGACTGGTCTCTTCCCTTTGAGATCATGACTAATGCATCGGATTTGCTGTCGGGGTTGTGCTTGGACAAAAACAAGCAAAGTTTTAGATCATGCCTGGAGAAATTATACAGTGACTGAAAAGTCAATGCTCGTTGTTTTTTGGGTCCTAGAAAAATTTAGATCATATATATTGGGCTCCAAGGTGACGATTTTTACTGATTACACAGCAATTAGATATCTAATGGAAAAGAAGGATGCTAAGGCACGTCTTTTGAGATGGATCTTATTAATCCAGGAATATAATTTGGAGATCAAGGTTAAACCTGGAATAAAGAATGTTGTTGATGATCACCTTTTCTCGAATTGAGCAAAATTATTATTCGGATACTGGACCAGTTAAAGACACTTTTCCAGATGAGTCAGTTTGTGTTACTGACTCAGTCCCATGGTACTCTGACATAGTGAACTATCTTGTCTCCAAGAAGGTCCCCCTAGGTTGGACCAAGAGCAGAATTGATCGATTGAAATCGGATTCAAGAAAATACCATTGGGACGATTCTTTTCTTTTCTACGAAGGACCGGATTGCGTTTGGTGAAGATGCATTCCTCAGGAGGAATACCAGAGTGTCCTCACACACTGTCATTCACTTGAGACTGGAGGACGCCATTCAGGAAAGAGAACCGCACACAAGGTACTCCAATGTGGATTTTACTGGCAGGCCTTATTTAAATATGCCAATGATTTTGTATGGTCGTGCCCGATTTGTCAAAGAATGGGAGAGATTGTTGGTTATAGAGATGAAATGCCCATGCAAACAATGATTTTTTTATGATATTTTCGATGCATGGGGAATTGACATTATGGGTCCTTTTCCAAGTAGCCATGGATTTGACTACATCTTGTTAGCAGTTGATTATTTATCAAGATGGGTGGAGGCTATCCCAACCCAAACCGCCGATAGCAAAATTGTCTATAAGTTTATCAAGGATAATATCATTGCAAGGTTCGGGGTACCAAAGGTCTTGATCTTAGATGGGGGGAGCCACTTTGTGAATAGAGAAATGAGATCATTGGCTAAAGAATATAAATTTGAGCATAGAATAGCCAATCCATATCACCCACAATCTAATGGCATGGCAGAGGTTTTTAATAGAGAGGTGAAGGGTATTCTTTAGAAGTTGGTTCATCCAGATAGGAAGAATTGGTCTCAACTTTTGGACCAGAATCTGTGGGCCTATAGGACAGCCTACAAGACTCCACTCAGTACTTCACCTTTTAGGATGATCTATGGAAAGCATTGCCATTTCCCCATAGAGCTAATTCACAAATCAGAATGGGTGATAAAAAGCTTAATTGGAGTTGTCACCTTGGGAAATTATGTTGGGACTAAAATCTAAATGAGCTAATTGAAATTCGAAACCGAGCATATGACAATATTGTGATCTATAAGGACAAGGTCAAGAGATAGAATGGCAGACACATTCGACATAAAACATTTGTCCTTGGTTAGAAAATATGGTTGTTCAATTCCCGATTGAAGATTATTCACTAGAAACTCAAATCAAAATGGATGGGTCCCTACATTGTCATCGATGTACATACCAATGTAAGTGTAGATATTGCTGAACTCAAAGGTGATGCACAACCTTTCTCAGTGAATGGGAAATTGCTGAAGCCATATGTAGAATCATCCAAAGAGCAGACATTCCAAGTCGAAGACATCTACTTCATGCAAAGCAATCATACTGAAGACTCATCAGATCACCCTACCTCTCGACTCCATCGGTCTCCTTGTACATCTTCTTCCTCTACTTAGGCCAAGGCCTAAGTATAGGAGGGACCGATGCCATCTGTATATACCATGTTCCTCACCTACTACTTCTTACAATCACCGCATTTCCATCCTTCTTCTATACTTAGGCTGACCAGAACTTAAGTATAGGGGGAATCGATTCCATCTGTATATACTCTCCTCATTCACATCTCCCGACCACCTCATTTTCGCTCTTCTATACTTAGACTGTCCACAGCCTAAGTATAGGGGGGCAGGCTAACTTCTATTGTTTATATTTCTTTTTCACTTTCTTGCGCTTAGCCCGAGCTATGTCTTCTTTTCGCTTCTTATGCTCTGAGGACACAGCACTCTCTAAGTATAGGGGTGTGTGTATATATATTATGTATATATTTTACCCATAGCTCATACTTTCGTGTAGGTCTATATGTATTTATGGGATGCGTAACTAACTTGTAAAATCTTCGAAACAAAAAAAAGGTTTTGCTACTAACACTGACTATGTTCAACCAAAAAGTTTTGAAAAAAATGGATTCTTATTCATTTTTTGCATAAAAAACAAAAAAACAAAATCCTTGCATTTAAAAAAAACTCAAAAAAAAACAAAATCACAAAAAACTTTATGGGTCTGCATTTTACGCACCTGCACTTCATCCATCATTTCATGCATTTGTGAAAAGCCCTTGGGTTCTGAATCGAGTTATGAGTAGAAATTGAGAGTGGTCTGGACTTGTCCTTAACCCACTTAATTTTTAATGGAACTTCACCGAGAAATAGGATTTTAGAAGCTTCAGGTCTATGACTTAATTCTTCGAGTTCCACATGACAATGTGCGGAGTTTGACTCTTAGTGTCTAACCTGGTCTCTTCATTCTAGGTACGACTCTGGAATAGGGAATTAATTTGTACTCTCGCACTATGCACTTAGATCAACTCAGACGGGGTGTTCGAAGATTGTGTGAGTTTTTTTCTGGTAGCGTGGAAATCTAAAGACCGAAGTACAGGTTGAAATAAAGCTTCAGAAAAGTCATGGACGATTGGGCACAATTTTTTCTAAGACCCCAAAAAATGTACGGAAAAAAGATTCCACATCCGTAGGGGCACAACAAGATCCAAGCAAAGCTGCCAAAAACCCAGATACAAAGAAGCCTACTACCAAATAAATATTTGACCAAAAAGGTTCAAGCTTCAAGAAAACCTGCAGATCTTTGTGGAGACTCGGCTACATTGGCCAACTTCACAAGGAGAGGTGACTACACTGGTCACCCTCCAGTTCTTTTCGCCTTCTTCTAATTTCTCCTTCTATTCGATTGTGAACACAACGTGACAAACCATAGAAGGAAATACATGTCTCCTCGAGGACGTGTTATTGGAGAGGAGGTTTGCATGGTAGTTCGGCATTCTGGATGGGAAGAGCTAAAACCTTTCATACACATGAGTCGCTTGTTCAATGTTCATGGGGTATTCTTTGGGAGGAGGATTGATCTAAGATGACTTCTGAGTCGAAACTGTGACAATGATGTGTACAACTTGAAGGCTGATGATTTTAAAACCGTAAGTCTCACAGAAGTTCTGCCACACTAATAATCCAAAGGTTAGGTCTAGTTCCATTATCACCTTCTTTTCTTGATCTTAGTATGGAACCCAATCTCATTTCACCTCATGCACTCATTTTAATACTCAGTGACGGGTATGGTTTAAGTATAGGGGGATGATGAATCTCATATTTATCACTCAAAAAGTCATTAATTAAGCTCTAATCCCTAAAAATCATTGGCATTTCTTCATTTATATTGCATAATTAGCATTCATGCATGTTTTGATAATAATTGCATTTTATCACTTATTCTTGCACAAAATAAGAAGCCAAAAATCCCAGCTGAATTTACCTATAAATAGCCTAACTCCCCTATTTTTTAAATAATTTATGTTAACTCCGCTTGATCCAAAATCACCTCCACCGTGTACACAATACTTATAACATAAAATAAAAAATACAAAAAATCACTAGCCCGAATAAGTGGACAAAAAACCCAAACCCTAGTTCTAGGATTTTCAGTTAAAAACCTTAAAATCTTCCTCATTCAGTGTCTTTTTGATCCTACTCACTTTTGAACCAATATACATTCAAATATCTTCAAAACAACACCAAGTTCAAGTGAATCGGAGCTTATATGTGAAAGTTGGGTTTTGGGCCTCTTTTGTATATTTTGTATTATAGTGATTTTTGACCTATTATTTTATGTACATAATTAATATATTTTACTTTATTTATTTTTCATTTGTCTTCTTTGATGAAAGTTTTATTAAAATGTGCAAAATCCCAAATCAAAACGAAGCTTGAAATCAAAGAAATTAGCTAAGTCCGAGTCTTCACTAACTGTCTGAACAAAAATAAACTTTTTCACATTCCATTTTATTTCTTATTTTTCTTACTTAATAAAAATCCAAATAAAATAAATTAATGTGTAAAAATTTATCTTTGATTTTATCCTTTACCTGGTATAAAAATGATAAAAAAATTAGAAAACGTAAAAATCAGGGTATTCTTTGTAATGGGATACCCCAAAAATATCACTATACACAAATGATCGATTTTAGTTTTGGTCTCATCAAGAAAGTTGTAGATTGCATCGAGATGAGAAACTTTCATGAAGAAAATTTTTCGGTCCAAGGTCATTTACTATTTTTTACGTATTTTCTTTGTATTTATTTTTCAATTTTTGTGGGGCTGACACGTGGCCGCTCCTGGAGCCTCCATGTATCACCCATTTCTGGCCTTGTTTGTAATTCATTTTATTAAAAAAAATAAAAAAATAAAATCAATAAAAATAAAAAAAGCCGTCGTTCCGGGCCATCCGATCCTTGGTCGATCGTACGTCCCAGGAGTCGTCTCCTTCCCCCGACTTTCCCCATCAGAACCTCCATCGCTGCCCCGCAAATCTCGACAACCCTGCGAATATCAACACCTCCGCGATCTCCTTCGTCGTCGCACCTCCTCGCGAACCCAATCTCCCCAATCAGACCTTCTCCTTCCTAATCAAGCCAACCTCCGATCAAATTGAACCTAATCAAATCCCCATCAGTTGGCCAATTATCTTGTCCTTCAGTCTCTGTTCATCCCTTTGCCATCCTATAAAAGCAACGCCGCCGCTCCTTGCCAACCATCCGTCGTAGACCCACAGCAGAGTTGTAGGAAGAAGCCCTCATGCGGTGACAGCGCCCCCAACTTCTCTAGCCTCCTCACACATGACGCGATCTGAGATGTTCCCCCTCGTCACAGCGCCAGCTCCTCCCTTGCGCTAGCCTTGCTCCGGTTCGTCATCGAGCCTGTTGGACATGTGAGCCCACGGCAAGCCATTATGCAATAAATGTTATTGCAAATATCATTCCCTGATCTGAAATGAAGAATAAATAATTTGCATAATAGATCCCTTAGTACAATTAGGGTTATGTACCATGGCCATCTTGATGATCATACAGCTGTTGATTCAACTGTTGAATCATAGAGGCTGGTGCTTGGATGAATATCTAAAGAGTTAGATTGAGGACTTATCAAGCACCGTCAAATGATTGTTAAGAGATGATCTCCAGCATGAGTAGGAGATGGCAATCCTTATCTCTAGAGGTTGATATCTTACCGACCTCTTGATGCAGGTCCTCTGCATAGGAATAGAGATTCGGAGGTGTTAGATTAATTAGGTCAAGGAGTTGACTTAATGAGATCGAGATAACCAAAGTTCTATATCGTATGCTGTCACGATACATGCATGCATCCTCTGACCGGAGACAGATGTGTTACTATATGTTTGAGTGTGTACATTTGGTAGACCAATAGGTTGATGACTAACCAAGGTCTATACATCGACGCGCTGGTGTCATATAAGGGCATACGAGTAATACGATCTCTCAAAGGGATCATACAGGTTCAATTACTGAATCAGAAGACATGAGCTCACTCATGAGATATTGGGAAGAATCAAATTCCGTGCGCACGGTCATCTCGCTTTCAAAGCTTGACTAAATTTGTGGGTTTGATATATACTTTTGGAAAGTATATGATCAAGACCTAGGTATGATATATGCTTTTGGAAAGTATATGATCGATACCAACTCTCAATGATCGAATGAGAAACTTACTGATAAAAACCATGAAGTAGACAGTATAAAATTGATCCAATACTTCGGGTTTAATCTGAGTCTTACAGTATGCAGGATGTACAGGTATTGGGAATACCTGAGGGTGATGTGATCATAAACGATTGTATAACCATGACGCTTCCATTCCTAGGGAGTGATGAAACGGGTCTGGATTTTAGTGACTCCTCTCAGTAGAGAAGTAATCTGATCTTGGTCCAAATTTTGGACATTGATTTGAATGTGATTCAGATACAATGAAAAGATTAGATTTGCGGTCTTGATTCAATCAAGCATCTATGGGAGGTCTGCGATCTGGATTTGAGTTATGATCTCAATATCCAAGTCACTATACATGAAACAATACAATCGTCTGTCCTTATCTCCTAGTATTTGCGGAGAAAGCGCATTATCCTTGAAAGAGTTCATGGATAATTTTATTGTTGATATATATCCGAACATTGAGAAAAATGGATAATTAAATGTGATTTAATTATCATGAGTAATATGAATTTGATTCATATTATGATGAGAGTTATCTAAGATAATTGAATGAGATTTAATTATCAAAGATGTGAATAATGTGAATGTGATTCATATTATTTGGACACATGAGAATAGAGATCCGAGATGATTAAATATGATTTAATTATCATGGATATGAATAATGTGGATAGCAATATCCAGATCAGTCATATATATTATAAATGTGATTTATAATATATAAGAGAGAGCTATTTGTAATTTACATTTGTTAATTAAATGTTGATGTGAATTGGATTCACATTGGACATTAAACTGAAAATGTAATTCACATTTTATTTTGGGTTGTGAATATGATTCACAATTTTCCAATGGCAAGATTGCAATATTCACAAAATAATTGCCAATTATTTTTGTAGAATAATTTACAACAAGTGTTGTTGTAAATCTTGAAGATTTCCATGGAATAATGTAATCTCATGAGATCTCATGAGATTACATGAGATTGCCACCAAATCCAATATTATGGAATGAGGCAATCTTCATTCCATAATCTCCATGCTTGATTGATATAATTTGGGATTGATATATTGATTTATCAATATAGATTTAATCTAAATTAAATTAATTGTTGTTGGTTTTTACCAACATAAATCTTAGCCATTAAAAGAAACAGAAATCAATGAGAGCCATTGGATTTGTTTTGCCCATGGATTGATATCGATGGATCCCAAAATATTATAAAAGGAGAGGCACCCCATTGCTCTTCTTTACACATGAGAGAACATAAGTCTCTCTCTCTCTCTCTTTTTCTCTACATGTCAATCCTCTCTCTTCTTCTCTTATGGTCGTCTACCATGGATGCCCTAGAGAGGTTCTCCATCGCCGCAGCGTCGTCGTTATGCTGCCCGATCATTTGCTCATGGATCTCCGTCTCCTTCGGTGCACCTCGCTCGTGAAGAAGACGTCGGATCTCGTGTGTCGAGATCAGGAGATCTGCCGCTTGGGTCATCAACATGGATTGCGAGAAGCACACGGTTCATCCCCGCGCTCGCAAGCGTCTCCTCCATCGGATCGGACTTGAGACAGGAGGTCTCTTTGTTTAGAGATTTGATCGCAACCACGCTTCAAGAGGTAAGCCTATTACTTGTTTGTGGTTTAGACAAAACGATCTGAGAAGTGTTCTTGGATTACGTGGTTTCATCACATGAAAAATTTTAATTTCCGCTGCATAGAACCACTAGTTCGACTAGTCGTTCTTCGTCGTATTTGATACGACGATCACGCTTCCGTGATGCGCTTGAGGATCTTACCATATCCTTCAGAGCCCACGTACCTCCAGGTACTCTATCGATCCTACTCCGCCCTTCTCATCTCTTTCACCTTCTCTCCGTTCATCCCACCTCGACTCAGTCATCATCCTCGCCACTTTCCTTCACATCGAACCATCCCCGCCGCGAACCCATCCAGGAGCTCTTGTCAATGCTACCACGCCACCCCACCATTCTTCACCGCAAACTCTTGGAATGAGGAAGCTCTGAAAACCATACTTCGCCAACGACGCTGCATCAACGTACCTGCTCTGTCCGCTCCCAGCTTCATCGACGACCTATGCTAACAAACATCTAAACTCCATCGCTTTTGCAACTTTGAGCCTATGACGGTGTCATCATCAACAATGCGTCCAATCTGCCAATGCAGCTTCTCTGGCCCCTGCACCATCGTGCCACAAAGGCTCCTCCACCTTTGTCGAGCCTTCACCTTCAACTCCAATCTAGAAGCCGCTGGAAGGAGGAGTCTGTTGTCGTTGACTCCAGCAAAACTCCTCTGCCACCAAGCTCTTGACATTGCCTACTCCGCATGGTCGGGTTCGTAGCCCGAGGCCCCCACCCACGTGCTACACACGTGCGTTTGGGGTAACTTTCATCGATGCCCCTGGCGAACTGCCAAATTACTAGAAGACCCCCCGCAACATGATATGCATGTGTGGGGTGGGTACATTTGTGTTGAGGCCCCTGGACGATCTCCTATTCGCAGATCCAGTCCCGTCGACCAAAGGGCACGTGCGACGCACATGCCCCTCTAGAAATTTCGCAGTCAAACCCCATGGAGTTTTGGTAATTACCTTTCAACCCATGTTCTACATTTTCCACATTACTTTATTTTATATTATTGCACTTATACCCCTGTGTTCCCCGTCCACTTTGAACTTCTTTATTGCATCATTATATTAGTTAAAAAATTGCATTATGTTTCTCAATTAATTCTCTACATTATGGCATATTCTTGATTTTTTTGGTTTGTGATTAATTATTAATTAATATTCTTGTGCCTAATTGCATATTTTTCCCATTTTGTGCTTTAAAATTCATAACTAATTAATCCTTGTTCTAAAAATTGCCGAAAATTCATAGATTGAAGGATTAGCTGTATTTCACATAGTGCCGAAAAAGAATTGCATTTTCATGTATTGTTTACCCTCTAAAATTCATTTTGCATATTTCGATCTTTAATTTTTAATAGATATTAAATATTGTATTTTTGAGATTTAAGATTTTTCCGAATCCATCACCTAGTGATATATCTTGGATAATTATATCCCTTGAAATTAATTAGGTTTAACATTTATTATAGTTTATTATTGAAATTCACTTTGTTTGCATTCATAAATTCATAAAATATTTATCTTGCATCCAAAAATTCCAAAAAAATTTACAATACATTCATTTCATCATAATTGTCATCTTGGCCAAATTTCATATTTTTCGGACATCATTTGATTGATTTATACATTTTAGTTCATAAAATTGGCATAATTTGCATTTTGCATCCCAAATTACATTATAATTAACAAAAAAAAATACAGTCTCAAAAATCGTGTGCTAACTTTGATAGACAAATTTCTAGGTTGTTCATTTGCCTCCTTGTGTTCGACCTTGGGACTTGCCCAAGTAATATAAACAAAAACCACACGATTGAAATTTGAATAAATTAATTGTGGTTATTTCTTGACCGACGCCGATTTCCCGCCTACAACAAAACGACATTAATTCAAAACGTACGACAATTCATGCAAATTAACTAGGACAGTTTAGGATTCGTCACTGATGCAGAAGATGATGACTCTCTAAATGATGCTTTTTTTTCCATTGACTATGGTAGATAGCAGCAAAGTCCTACCACTCCTAAGAGTAACATCATTAGATAAAATAAAATTAGGGTTATCTGACTCTACAGGGATGGTTGGGACATCATACTCTACCTGCTCATTCTTGCTGAAATTGTAAGGGTTTTCTTCGACCTTCTCAAGAATGGAAGTTTTCATGGCGGTGAGGTCATCAAGCTTCTAGCTCATCTCCAGTAGGATTTTCACTAGATGAGCCCAATAATCCAGAGCGATATTTATAAGTACCTCGTATGAGTCAGCTTGTTGGCCACACTAAGACTGGTTATGTTGCGGTGGAGGTTGCAAGTAGTAAGATTGAGACTACTGCTAAGGAGGGTATTGCTGGCAATGCTGAGATGGAGGGGCATACTGGTTCTGCTGAATGATCATGTAGTTGGAGTACTGATAATGGTGATGATACTATAGTTGCTAGTAGGACTGACTCCATGTGTTATGGTAGGGCAGAGACTGATGTTGTTGAGAGTGTTGTTGAGTGCTGAGGGTGCTGGACAAACTTCCCACCCTGATGTAGGTGGTAAGACTGGATAGCAGAAGATTGGCAATGTTGATGTTTGCCAGAACGGTCCAATTGTGTGTCATTGTTCCAAATGTTGTTCACCTCTTGAATCAGGGGTGGAGGTGGGAAGTAAGGATCAACATATGATTGTTGTAATTCCTACTAGTACACAACTAGTTGTTGTAGAAACTGAGGTAGTTCTTGCTCCAGATCCTACATGGAATACATGTGTTGAACTGAGGCAGTCATCCAAGACTCTGTTGAGGTGATTGCTGCGACGATGGCATCTTCATCTCGGCAGGAGTCACGACAGGCAGAGTTGTAGACTGGCAAGAGTTAATTGTGCTCACAAGCAGCTCCAGTTGCTTCGTGACTTGATCCAACCTGTCCAGATTTTGCATACTATTTTGATCACTAATCATTTCTCCAAGTCTTTTGATCATTTCTTGATAATATCCACCTTGGAAAGATGACTCTCGATGATTCTTAGATTGAAGCTCTCGTCCTTGTCCACTTCTTGAATTGTTGCCATGTGAACTGACTTGTGGAGGATCTAGGGTCACTTCTGATATGTTCATCATGAAGATAGTATGTCCACTCCTTCGGTCATTTCCTCCCTCAAAAATATGTCATACCACATCTTCATCCTTATTGAAATGTGATCCCCTACAGGTAGCATCAACAAGCCTCTGACTCTCATTATTCAATTTCCCAAAGAAATGTTGAACCAAACTGGCCTGAAGGATATCATGGTGAGGACATTTCTCTTGCAGGTCACTAAATCTCCCCCATGCTTCATGGATTGTCTAGTGTGGGCCTTGAGGGAAATTGTTGATTCAGGATCGCATCTGATTAAGCCTACCGAGAGGGTAGAACTTGTGATGTAATGCAGACTTGAGATTCTCTCAAGTCATTATGACCTTTCCCAGATGGTTGACCCAGTAAAGGGTCTTGTCTTGAAGGTTGAAGGGAAACTCCATCATTTGACTACACCTAACGAAATGTTAAGTAGTACGTGGTGCCACGTATACGAGCAAACTACTGCATGATAATATATGGTTCTTCATTTGTGTTCCTGTGGAACATGGGAAGAAGAGCAAGGAGTTGAGTCTTAAGCTCAAAATGTGCATGGACTAATGCAATTTGTATCTATCATAGGGTCCTCTTTGTCCTTCCTTTGATACTCCTGCTTGTTCTCCATCATAGGGTCCTCTTTGTCCTTCCTTTTCTACTCCTCCTTGTTTCTCTCTTCTTCTCCTTAGATCATTTTACATGTAATAGAAAGTGACATGGGCTAATGCCTGCTTGGTTAGTTGTTGTTTGATGGCTTGCATCGAAGTAAGTAGATGTGTGTCCACCATGTTCTGATCTGGGGGGCTACTCTAGCTATGGTGGCGGTTGTACTTTTCTCTTCACTTGAGGAGCCATATCTGGGTCTGAATTTGAAGAAATGAAATATAGGTCAAGATCCACGTTCTGTTCTTGATCCACACCACAAGAGGTATCCCAATAAGACTGACTATGAAATTCGACACCATGTGAAATGATGACTCTAGGATTCGGTTCAATCCTAGATGGTTGTGAATGGAACATTTCATATGAGATGAAATCGATCTCCATCCATAAGGGGAGATAAGTGGGACAAAAGTGATCCTAGTTTATTGGAGAATGAGGGTATGAGAGGAATACAAGGAGTTTGGAGATCGATTTGCAAGATCCTAATCAGGTTCTTAGGTATCGCCTCGAATTATTGGGGATGATGACATCATGGAATCGGTGTAGGTGTCAGTGGGGTTCCAACCAAACCACCCATGAGACACCGTCTAGGGAAGCAAAAGGAAGATTGAGGAAGAATATGAGACATGATTATAAATGAGGAATAAAGGAGTGTATAACAGTAGAAGGTTCAAAATGAGCAAGGGTCAAAAAAGGATGAAACATATGAAAGGAAAAATGATGCAAGTGCACGTGAATGATATATGAACCTAATCTAGATCAAAAAATTATAATACTGGTGTGGGTTCACCAACTCAGCACAAGCGAAGCTGTAAAGGATCAACTATTTTTATCTTTTCAATTTTATTATTGTTTCAGAAAATCTTGAATTTGTCCTTAGAGGCTAGCCTAATAGGAGAGTGAGTATTATCATAAAAGTATCTTGTACTTTCCATCTCCTTTGTATCATGTGATCTGCACTTTTTGAGGTCTCTAGTATCGGTCCTGGGGCTATACAGCCAAAGAATAAGAGAGGAAGCTGATGGTGACAAATCCAAAACTGTGGACCAGGCTCGTAAGCGGACAAGGACCTACTCGGATGCAAAATGATGATACAAACACACCAGTGAGGGCATGGCCTATGCTCAATACTTCGGATCAGGTTGGATGTTCTACAAAGGCAAGAACATTGTCATCGACAGGACACTACTCATGCACATATGATAGACGTGTTGGTACTTAACCAGTTTCATGTAGTAATCGAGGCAATCACATATTGGGATTTTTTCTCTATTCCTTAAGGGCCATGCCTCACTGAGTCTGCTTGTACATGAAAACAATGAGGGCTTTATGAACCCAATACATTGATGTCCATTACATATTTTAATAAAGGTCAAAATTTATTAAGCGTTCCCCTTGTTTTATTTTTTATTTTCACTTTTTGAATATTTTTAAAATAACACACCTAACATTTTTAATGTTTTTTTTAAATCCTAAGTGATGCAAAATTAAGGGATATAGCGAAAAAGCAATGCAAGTTGATACTAGGGTAGATTCTCACCCTTGTAGCAGAATGATGAATGCTCAATAAGAAGACTCACAGTCCTTCCCAGTGCTTTCCAGGCAGTATGCAAGATAGGAATTTAAAAATTTACACTATGCAATATGCAAGCAGTGAAATCGCCCTAAGAAGGAATTTCTATTAACATGAAGAATAGATTTAGTTTTATCTAGGTCCAAACGTATCTGAGACTATTGAAGCACGCAAATATTATGGGTTTGGACCTAAATTAACCGATCAAGATAGTCCTAAAATCTAAGGTCTCATTCACATAAAACAAAGAAAATAAAGGCGAAAAACTCAAAACATGACAATCAAATAAGAACAAGCAGGAAAATAAGGAGAATAAAAGTTTAGAAAGTGATGAAATAATGAAAACACTACGGTGAGACACCAAGTGAACAATCACTTGGTAAAATAAGCATGATTGTCCAAATGCCAAGGTACCTTATTATTAGAAATTAGTTATGAAAAAATAAATATCTCTCTCACACAAAATAAAAAGGGGAAATTACACTAGGTTAGGTTGCTCTATTCTCTCTCTATCTCCCTTCCCTACTCTCTCCAATCAGCCTATAAAGAAAAGGTTGATCTCTTCGTAGCTCAGGTGCACCAACCTCCTAAGAAGTCTCCTTCGTCACGCGGTCCCTCGTAATGAATTCAACAAAGACAAGTGGTGATTATCCGATAATCCGATTTGAGTTAAGTGATTAACTACTTGCCATTATGACTCAAATCAAATTCACGGTCAACGAGAAAAATATTCAAACCACTAATAAATCAAGCAGTGAAGATGTGTGGTTTTGCTACTTTTATGAATCTGATATAGTGACCAGGGTCGAACTCAAGGAGCACAATTAAAAACTAAGTAGTTGATTCGAAAATCTAAGAATCTTTTTACTTTTTAGTGGTTTTTGGTTTTTCAAATTTTTAACTTTTCCAAATAAGGCAAATAAAGCAAAAATACACGTCTTTTTTTGTATTTTTCAAATATACCAAATACTTAAAAAAAATAAAGTAAAAAATATTTTTGGGTTTGATGTACTTTGTAGTGTTTTATGGAATATTTGGAGAATTTTCAGATGTTTTTTTTTATAAAAATCAAACAGTGAAAAAATAAACAAACATTCCACCGCCAGTTTATTTTCCAATTAAAAATAGATGAAAAGCTAAAAACACACCTGAAAGTGATTTTTATCAAAAACTATGAAGAAATATCTACAAACAGGAACTGAAAATGCAATTTTTAGATTTTTTTGTTGATTTTATATGATTTTTATATGTTTTTGAGTATTTTACAAATTTTAATTTTATAAGATATTTCTCAACAAAATTATACAGAAACGAAAAGTGATAAAAGACAACTACAGAAATTTTGTGGAATTTTTGAAGGGTTTTTCAAATTTTAATGATTTTTATTAGGCAAACATGGAAGTTATCTACTGTTATTGAATTTTTAATAATACTAAAACTAATTCATTTACAACCAAAAATTTATACAAGTAAGCAAAACCAAGCAGGAAGCTAATGTGATTTTATGGAAGTTTTGGCAACAAGTTAATATTTATTGCAATTAATAAAAGACAATAGTTAAAAACTATCAGGCAAAGACCTATGTGTAATTATTTCAAGTTTTAGGAAAAATGACAACCAACAATAAAATCTCTAGGGCATAACATGCAAAAAGCCCAACAAACACATGTACGCTCACGTGATCAGATGCATAGGGGTATGCATGTAATTAATCAAAACATTTCATTCTCTAAATAACTAGTTCAAATCGTGAGGTAGATACTGCAGATAACCCAAACAACACATGAAGCTATACATGACTACAACTTAGTTGGATTAAAATACAATTAATAAAACTATAGGGTATTTAATGCAAGATGTTTTTAACTATTTATTACAATTAATAAACCAAAGCAAAATAAAAAAAGAGGTGAGGGCATGACTGAAATATACCCTGCAAGGGGGAACGTGGTGTGTGTTAATGGCTACTCTGATGTACAGTCCTGATGATTGTTGGTGGATAGATCTGATAGTCTGGAAAGGCTGCATGGACGTATAGCTCAGATCTGCAAAAGATCTGATCTGACGTTGCAAAAAGTTGTGTGTATGGAGTTGCTAATCCAACAACACTAGAGGGTGTTGGAAGAACTAGCGATGAGCGAGCTTCGATCAATAGGTTCTATCGATCCATGAGGCTGACTGACTCGCAATAAAGTCCAGCACCTTTGTAAGGTCGCTACGCATCGAGCGGGTGGCTCCGATGAGCTGATGGATGGTCGGATTGGCGTGGCAATGCTTAGCACTTGGGGGTGCTCTGCCACCTCAGATGGAGACCAGTTTGATCCTATCATGCATGCCTGCACCTGTAAAGATAATCTCGACTCAAATAAGTATCCTCAAGCAGTTGTGAGAAGTAGTTGTGGAATGCACTAGTGATCTCCGACAAAAATGGAGGAGGATATCTCTTCTAATATTGCTCCAATGAGAACGATGCAGGGGGTCAGGGTGCATACGAAGGGTGACGATGAGTCGAGGAGTCTATCGATGCCAGTGAGGCGAGGGATGTAGCTCCGATGGAGGAAAGGGCTAAATAGAGATGGATAGTGAAATACCAAGGAAGGAGTGAGTACCTGAGGTTCCTGAGATGCTCAGTGGCTTCAAGCGAAGGTGTAGGCGAGGTAGTGGCCTCTACCAGGTTGCGGAGGACCTGGGAGGCTATTCGCGGTGGATTGCTCCGGTCACGAGCGAGATACGACTGATCGACCTCCTAATCTCACTCCAAAGGCATACTCCTGAAGCCTGTCACTCTTTTGGAGGTAGATATGGGTATGGTGGTGCGAGGGATGAGATAGGGCATGATAGACGAGAAGATTTATAGGGAACCTGAGATGTCTAGAAGGATCGGGAAGAATCACGCAATCCGAGGGCGATACAACAAAGCCTAGGGATCCATGAAGGTCACGAATCTAAGGGGAATAATCAATCTCCATATTCTAGGGAAGAGCTGGTTGGACCCGAGTTGGGGAAATTGGATAAATCGGGTCCGATGAATCCTAGTCGGGTCTGGACCTGGAAAGGGAAGAGTTGACTTGGGTCAATAGAGTCGGGTCGACCAATCAAAAAAATTGAACTAAAAATTAAAGAATAATGAAAATAAATAGTAAATGAGTTTAACATAAAAAATGGTTAAAATGAAAATTATTTATTATTTTTCATGCTACAATTTTTAAATTATTATTATAAAATTATATACAATATATATACAGTATAGGATATTATGTATAAGTATAGTATACCAATATATTTATACTTTTTTTTATTATTTACATATATATCCTTTATTTTATATTTTATTTATTTAATAAGTAATTTAAGGATCATGAAATGATTTTTATTTTATTGTTACAAATTTAATAAAATTACTAATAAATAGGTATTGTATACAATATACACAAGTGTGGCTTATGTACAATGAACTTTTGATTTTATTTTTATTTTGTATTTTCCAATTTTTATATTTTTATTACTTTATTGTTTTGAATATGTACAAGTGTCTAAAATTAAAGTTGTGAATTAAAATAATTAAATATAGATATTTACAAGTACATGTACTCTTTGACTATACAATGCATCTTTTAAGTTCTTATTGTCTGGATTTTTATGAGTGTTATTATTCACAATATATGCAACAATTTACTATACTAATATTTTTATTATATATTATTTACAATATTGTCTGGATTTTTTATGTACAATTTTTATTGAGAAAATAATTTGTTTTGAGGTCTTTCTATTTATAAATAAAATATAAGAATGATATATATATAGTGCATGGTGATGAACATACAAAGATTGCTTCTCTCCCTACTTTATTCTTTATTGATTAGGTCAATAATTGTTCACTCGGGGCCTGGGTTAGTGTGTACTTATTACATAATTACATCCTTCCTTCCTTTTTCTTTTTCTCTTTATTCTTTTATTTTTAGAGAAAAGGTGTTAATTACGCAATATTAACAAATTGCATGTACCGTGATAATCTATTGGATTTACTCATATTCATAGGTGTTTTTGCTAAAAGATAAGGTTAAAATAAAGAATAAAGAATGAGAATATGAAATTCATCATCCCCTACACTTTACCTTTGCTAGTCCATTAGAAAACACTTATTTGAAAAAGAAGTGAAAGAAAAAGAAAAGAAAAAGGAAGAATCAAAATCAATTATTGAACTTGTATTCATAACATTGGAGTATGGAACTCAGTCAGGCCTTTGGATTATTAATTTTGCGGACCTTATTAGGAAATCATTTTAAGACTTAACAACCTTCAAGTTCCACAATTATATGGTTAGGTCTCTTTAACAACCCGGTTAGAACAAGTCTACATATGTAAACTCTAATGACTATGAATCTTTCCTTGTACTTTGTAAGTGGCTCTCCACCTCAAAAATGGAAACGAAACAACCTCCCTCAAAAAGGTAACTCTAATCCCCCAACCTAGCAACTCTTTCCTCGAGGAGCGAGGGGAAAAGGAGAGATTGGATCGTGACCAGTGTAGCCATGTATCCCTTGGAGCTTTACCAGTGTATCTATGTCTCCAACTGCAAGCTTCCTTGAGATGTGACGATGGAATACATAAGCTTTGCTTATTCAGATATATACTCCGACAAGCATTTTATTTTCAATCAGGGTTGTCCCCTTTTTTGGAGTTTTTTGTGGCTTTGCATACATTTTTTATGACATATATACAACATATGTACAAGGTGCAGCATGCACATGAGGAGTTTTTCTTCTTGAGCCAGTAGACTATCCCTCTTTTGAAGCTTTATTGCATCCCACAACATCCTGTCATTGTACCTCAATGCTACTAGATCAGGTTGAGGTGCACATCCCTCCCTGGAGGAAGATGGGAGGTTCTTGCTTGTTGTACTACCCCCGTACGCTACTCCGAGCTAGAGGATTCAGCCTCCTTACCATCTCATCTGTGTTGCGATACGTGTAAGGTGTGTGTCTAAGTCAAGCCATTGTCTCGGAGAGTCATGCGTGCATTGTTAAGTATTCTACTTAGGCTAATCAAGATGACATGTGAACAAAGCCTAGTAGACTCAAAGAATTAAGTCGTTATGGACCTGAAAAATCTTAACCCCAAATCATATAAGGTTTCAATGAAGTTAAGTAGATTAAGGTCTTAACCAAGCTCCATTCTTCAATTTTATTCTCGACTAATTTAAATGTCAGCCATAATGTTGAAGAATGCACATGCAAATATTTACAAAAACTCTTCTATGTGGGAATTTTTAAAACTATCAAATTTTTATGGAAAATTTTGATTTTCATATTTTTGGTATTTTAGAAAAAGAAGTAAAATAAAGAAAATATTTCACAAAGATAATACATATTTGCAAAAGGGTATGCATTACAGGTTCTATAATCAAATAGATCTAATTCCACTTTATTAAGGGTGGTTATTTACAAGGAATTTAGAGGTTGATTATGATGTTTAATGTACATATATACAAGTGGTTTTCATACCCCATAAGTTATTTCCCATGTGACAAAATAGTTTTGTAAACATTTTTAAAAAAATCAAAAATATTTTTACAAACATTTACAAATAATTTTACAAATTGTTTTTGAAAACATTTTATTTTTAACACAATCTTCAAAAAATTTGCGCATTATACCTAGTTTTGATACATAAAATAATTTACAAATCTTTTTGCAGACAAAATATATCTACAAATACTTTTTTGCAAAAAATATTTTTTTCAAAAGTTTTTATAGGCAATTTTCATACAGCATTTTTGAAAACATTTTTATTCCTATTTTATGAATAATAGCCATATTATTAACATACACAAAGTACGAGTTATGTCTAAAGTATATATACAATATATACGACACCCCCTATACTTAGCTCAAAGATGTCCTCATAGTTATCAGAGAGCGATGAAGGAAGGCATAACTCATGCTCAGCACAGAGAAGTGAAAATAATCCTTACTATAATGACTGAAAAGAATGAAAGGACAAAATCAATAGAAGTTTCTGACACCCCTTATTCTTAGGATCAAGTAATCCTAAGTGTAGAAGACTGTACACAAAAGGGAACACCGAGGAATAGAATGTACAGATATTACCTCCCCTATATTTAGTATAAGATATCCCTAAGTATAGGTAGCAAAAATAAAGATAATAGAAGAATGAATAATCACATGTCTACTACTCCCTTATACTTAGGATAAAATGCATCCTAAGTATAGCAAAATCATAAGATGTACATGGGGTATTAAACAGAATGAACGAATGATATAGACAATATGAATATATACAGAAGAAAAGTAGAAGTGAAAAAATTAGGTATTAGATGCAGGTGATATGAATCAAGGAACACATCTCATACAAAATGAATTGGGAAAACATCAATAGTTTCTTGATCATAATCAAGATGTGGCTTAAGGTGTTGACCGTTAACTCAAAAGATGAACTCAAAAGACAACTCAGATATTGATAAATCAAGTTTTATGAGGTTCTAAAGTAGTCCACACAAGGCGGGACCACAATGTCACTGAAGCGACTGCTCACAAAACTCGGTTCAATCAACAATTAACCCACAATAATGATCAATCAATGAAAAGCATGTGTGGAGTTAAATTTTATTATAAATCTACGATAAAGATGTGTATAGTGTGCAAGTATGTGTAGAGGTCGAACATGGATTTTTTTTATTTTTTTATAAATAACAAAAGGCTTCAAAACTGCAAACTAAAATTTATGCGCGAATGTGTGTGTAATCAATAAGATACATCTATTTTTTGGGATTTCTTTGAGTTTAATATCTATTTAAAATAAATAAAGACAACAAAGAGTAAATATACTGCTAACAAGGGCATATATGTAAATAGCAGAAGAAACAGGGGCCAAAGTGCAATTTCACCAAAAAAATTATAACTGAATATTCAAATTTCTGGATCAATTACAAAATTCGAGACCCGTGAGGGCCTCTCTGCGAAAACACCAAGCTCACATGCGTAGGAAAGTGGTCCACGCGGGTAGGGACCAGAACGTAAATATCAAAAAGTTATAGGCCTAGATGAAAATTTTACAAAATATTACAACTTCATTACATAGTTTTAAGATGAAATGGAAATAAATAAAAGCCTGAGGGTCTCGCTGCAAAATCGCCACCTCACGTGATGCGTCATGTGAGGTGACGTGGCTAGGTTTGAAATGGAAATACGAATAGTTCCAGGGTCTGTCAGTAAATTTTACAGAAAATTATAAAACAACAGAGGAACGTTTTAATGCAAAAAAGTAAATACAAAATCTACTAAGGGAAAGATGCAAACTACCCGCACAACATGGGAGGCGACGGCTCGGATAAGTTCACTAATGCCATGTGTCACCTCCTAGTGGCTCGGTGATGGCTTTCCTCCAACGGCCAGGATTAGAACGTGCTCGGGAGATCAAACCACCATGGTGGGCTTCATCAGACGGCATCTGGATGACTTGGAAGAACTGGGCTTATCTGAATATGGACGGAGGGTGGGGAAGAACAAGGATGAACTCGTAGTGAGGTGAGCCTTCCCCGTCCAGATCCTCCTCCTCTGATGGGATCTGAATCTCCAAAAATGCCTCAATCGCTTCTAGGGGTGATCCTCTAACAACTGGAAGTTCCAAAACACTCAGGCGATGGCCGGAGCTCGCAAGCAAGGTTGAGGGAGCCTAGATGCTCTAGGTACCTCCGGCGAGAATTAAAATGAGCCTCTAGTGCTCTCCTCAGCTCCAGGTCCTGCAAAACGAGTCAAAGGGTCAAGGGAAAACTGCCTTGACCCCGTATAGGGTGGTTGGGCGGAGAACAGCATGGATGGAAGCTAACCAGAGTGAGCTCAGGAGAGTGGCAGACGAAGGTGATTGAACGGCGAAAAAGAGAAATGAAATGTGGGAAATGATCTAGGGTTATATCTACGCTAGAAATGCATAAAGAAAATGGAAGAAAATAGACCTCACGCTGTAGGAGCAACGATATAGGACCTCATGGCAGAGCTTGCTAGAGATGGGGTAGAGCCGCCCTAAGACCGATGCTTCGATAACCTAAAGGGGTGGCGAGGATCGTGTCACCATCCTCTAGCCATTCGACGCATCAAGAGGGAAAGACAAGGGTCAAAAGCTGTTTAAAAATCAGAGGGAAGAGGATGGGGGATTTGTACAAAGTGACGAAGGAGACTCAAAGAATGAGGACATGTGATCGATTCAGCGATGCAATCCTCGATACAAAGCCGGGGCTTGTAAGGGCATAAATCGAGGAGAAAAAGTCATGAAGGGAGTTAGGCAGGTGGATCGGTGAAAGGAGCGGTGGGGAAAATCCTCAAAAGGAGGAAAAAACCAGATCTGACAAGAAGCAGACCTTGCTCAAAGAGTTGACTGAGGTCAACGAACGGGAGAAGTTGGTTGGTCCACGTGGACCAACAAGAAAAATCCATGGAAAATATTATAAAAATCAATAAAAATAATAAATGATTTTATTAATTTTAGGTTATAAAATAAAAATTATTTCTTATTTTATGAAAAAAATTATTTTGATTTTTATTTATGTTTTTGAGGTTTTTAATTACAAGTTATTTTTAGGGGTACATTATAGGTATATTTATATATGTATTTATGTATTTTATTTTTTGTATTTTTTGATTTTATTATTTTTTTCTATTATTTTATATATTTGTAAATTATTTTTATATACATAAATATATTTTTATTTTATTTTTTTGGTGTATTATATACAATAAAAAATAGGTATATTATTTATTTAGGTATACACATAGGTGTTTTACCTATGTATTTTATACAATTATTTTATATTAATATTTTCTTCGTGATTTTATTCCAATTTTAATTGTACAAGTATTATAAATAGTATTTGCAAAATTACAAAGATTTAAAATTATAAAAATAATGAATAATGTATAAAATGAATATTTTAATCAGGACAACTATACAATAGGGGTCTAAAACCTAACTTTCACAATGTAACTCCAAAAAATATGAAACCACCTTCATTAAATAGTTTATTAGAAGTTATATACAATTAAACATTGATTTTTATATATTTTTGGATTTTATTTGAGATATATGGTTTTGGGAGGTTGGGGTTTTGGAAACGTATGCAGATTGTAGTTTGTACATTGTATATTATTTTTGTGGGAAATCAATTTTGTATTTTTCTATATTTTATTATCTACAACTTTGATATTCAAAGTTTCTTTATTTAAAGCGTAAAAAATAGAACTAAAAATAGGTCCCAAAATGAATAAAATTGAATTAAATAAAAGGGGGATTTTATTGTATTTTGATCCCTTATCCCCCTACTTTATTCCTTGTCGACCTAGTCATCGAGATGCCTAGGTCTCGGGGTTTAGGGTCATAAAATATCTACACCATTTTATTCTTTTTCTTTTATTTTCTTTATTCTATAATTTTGGCATTAAAAACTTTAATTTATACACTTTACGCAATGATGCATGAATGATAAATTCCTAAATTAAGGGTATTTACACGCATTTACTCATGGTTTTAATGCCAAAATGATATAATAAAGATGATGAAACAGAGATTCATTGGATATATAAATGCTATCGTTGTCGAGCACTTTTCTGACCAAGTATGGTCCTTTCCATTTACTATATAATTTCCTTGTAATCTTAACCTTGCATAAAATATCCATACTGTCTGGTTGGGCTCAAACTGCTTATGGCTGATCTGAGAATCATCTTATATCTTCACTCTGTCCTTATATTGTAGGCTACTTGAGAAGGTTATATCTCTCAACTCCTCCTTTGCTACCAATTCTATTATTCTTTGATCTCCTACACTCTCGGGATCCAATAATATCTTAGTAACTGCCCAAAGTGACTTGTGCTTGATCTCCACAAGTAAGTGGCATGGTTTGCCATAAACAAGTCGAAAAGGAGATGTGCCCAAAGGTGTCTTGAAGGAGGCCCTATAGGCCCGTGATTTTATATTCTTTCTCAAAAATTTGCAAACAGTCTTAACATCTGTGGCTTGGGCGGGGATGGCCTCAACCTAACGACTCACATAATCCACAACTAACAAAATGAACTTGAATCCCTGAATCTTAGCGAATGGAACCTTGAAATCGATGCTCTTTACGTCAAAAATATCATAGAAGTGAATTGGTTGCATCGACATCATATCTCTCTATCCACAAGTTCCCATCATCTGATAGTCAGTACATATTTCACAAATTCATCTGAATCCTTGAAGAGGGTAGGTCAGCACATGCCGGTTGGAGAACATTTTGCGTTGTTTCTCTCCCAAAGTGATGTCCTCCTTCCTCAAGCTTGTGGTAATAGGAGAGGACACTATGGTGCTTCTTTTGAGGAATACACTAACGCCAGATGCTATCCCCCTTCGTGGTAAAGGGTGGGATCCTTCCCATGATACGACTTGGCCTTTGCACGGAAGGTATCAAGTCACTGCTTGGGCCAACCTTATGGAACTTTCATGGCAACAAGATAGTTCACAATGTCAACGTACCATGGGAGCGAGTTGATAGCATGAATCACCTCGTTTGGGAATGCCTCAGTGATATGTGTGGTCATATCAGAATCCTCAAGATGCTCTAATCGGGAGAGGTGATCCCCCACCACATTCTTAACTCTAGGTTTATCCTTAATCTCAATATCAAATTTCTTGAGTAGATGGATCCATCTAGTCAATCTGGCTTTGGCATCCTTCTTGGACATTAGGTACAGGACGGTAGTGAAATCTGTATAAATAGACTCTCTAGATCCGAGAATATAAGATCGAAATTTATCTAGAGCAAATACTACGGCTAGCATCTCCTTCTCAGTCATAGTATAGTTCTACTGAGTGACTTCCAAAGTTTTTCTAGCGTAGTGTATGACAAATGGAAAATTACCCCTCCTCTATCCAAGCACACCCCCCACTATTCGGAAGCATCCATCTTGATCTAAAATGGGAGAGACCAATCTGGTGGTCGATGGATAGGAGCCTGCACAACCAAATTCTTGAGTCTTAAAAGAGGAAAGACACTTATCATCAATAAGGACTTGATGTTTTCGTGAGAAAATCAGTTAGTGGTCGGGCAATCTAACTGAAATCTTGTATGAACCGTCAGTAGAAACTAACATGCCCTAGAAAAGACCACGACTGTCTTAGATTGGATGATGGAGTGAGCTTCTTGATGATATCCACCTTGGTCGAATTAACCTCCATGCCCCTGTTGGATATGATGTGACCAAGGACCATCCCTTGAGTCATCATGAATTGACTCTTCTTCCAAGATAAGACTAGGTGGACCTCAATGCAATGTTGAAGCACTTAGTCTAGGAAAATAAGACAAGCATCAAACCCATTGTCGTAGACCGAAAATTCATCCATGGAGACCTCTAAACAGTCACCCACCATGTCCAAGAAGATGGAAAGCATGCACCTTTGGAATGTAACCGGGCATTACATAATCCAAAGGGCATCCGTCTAAAAGCATACATTTCGAACGGACAGGTGAACATAGTTTTCTCCTGGTCTTCGGGCACTATGGCCACTTGATTGTATCCCAAATAACGATCAAGAAAGCAGTAATGACTCTTCCCAGCTAATCTCTTTATGATATGATCAATAAATGGAAGCGGGAAGTGATCCTTCTTGGTGGCCTGATTCAATCTTCTGTAGTCCATACAGACCCTCCAAGAAATGGGTGCTCAGTTAGCTATCTCCTATCCAAACTCATTTACAATTGTAGTGATACCCGTCTTTTTAGGTACCACATGTAACGGACTAACTCATTTAGAGTCAGAGATGGGTAGATAAAATCGGCACTCCACCACTAAGATATTTCCTTCATGACTACATCTCGATGATTCAGGTTCAGCCTATGCTGAAACTTACGCGATGGCTTGGCATCATCTTTGAGATATATATGGTGATAGAACATGGCCGGACTGATACATGGGAGACCTACTATAGTCCATCTGATTACCTTGCGGTTTATTTCAAGAACCTCCATTGATCGAGATTCTTGATAATCAGACAAATCTGCCGAAATAATGACTGGGAACATTTCTGGCTCACTTGTAAGGAATCTATACTTCATGTTCTGCAGTAAAGTCTTCAGTTCCAAGAATGTGGGAGCTGGCAGATCTGGCTTCTAAAAAGTTTTAGTGAAGGCTACCAATCTGCATGAGAGAACTCTTTCTGGATCAGTGAATCTGACGAAGACGACCCTGGTGGTGTGTCTATCAACTATATTGGACATCATACATGGTAAATAATCATCAAAGTTCGTCCAATAAAAATCGGTGTCTGAGCCTTAGGGATCTGAATCAGAATCACAAGATATATACTCTACTTTGCTAGCCAAACCACAATCATCAACCTATAAGGTATCCTATGTCATGAATGCGCTCTCTGAACTCTCATCTGCTAACATCTGTACTATATGAGACTCCAAAGGTGTGACAAGGGCTCGTGAAATTATGTCACTACAAACAACTTCATCATCTATAATCAAAAAATCACATTCATGGTGGACATCTAGATCTGAATATGTGATCCACTCTGAACTCTTCTCGGAGTAAGTTGAATCTCTAGTGCTCAATTCCCCAATCATCTCTATTTGTATATTCTCAACCTCGACGCAACAGTATACCTTCCCACTATCATGGTCGGACACTGCCTTGGATGTGGCCAAGAAAGGTCGTCCTAAAATGATGGGGGTTTTGGTCACACATGCAAGGATCTCCATATCCAACACAACAAATTCCACGGGGAATTTCAGGCCCTGAATTTTGCCAACAACATCTTTTAATAACCCCTTCGGTCTCTTTACAAATCTATCTACAAACTGAAGAATTGTCGTGCTCTATCTAAGAGGGCCAAACTCGATTCGCTCAAGTAAGGCAGTTAGGAGGATGTTAATCTAGGATGCGCTATCTAACAGATTCTGATAAAACCACTTCTCATGGATATGGCATCTGACATATGGAGCCCATGCAATAGGTCTCTTGGTTGGCAATCAATTTTGGATGGCAAAGGTAGTGGCATGAGTGAGCACATGGAATTCTGCATTGTGATTTTTCCTCTTCTTCCCATGGATGGTGGTCTTCTCTCTAAGGTTCTTTTAGAAGAGAGGAATTTTCTTGAATGCATCCTGAAGAGTCAACTGGATATGGAAATGGTCTATCATTTGCTCGTTGAACTCTATCTACTATTTCTTTCTGGGATTTTTTGTTTTAGGGCCCTTCCCTAAGCGGAGTGCTTGAGGAAATGGGATAGATGGACCCTTCTCAGATGAATGAGGGTCAATAGTGGATTTCTGAGCATTCATAATGCTGGAATCCATGAAAACATCATCAATCACAACAGATGGATCCAAAGGAGATACAAAAAACTTTCCTTTATTCATATTTTTTATTTTCTTTTTTTGATAACATCCTCATGTATAGGAATGGACAACATAACTGTCTAACTCTTAGTGGAATTAGTACCACTGACAACATTTGAACTGGCAGCATTGGTACCGCACTCTGGCTTGGCATCTAGTAATCTGGTGGCATCAACACCACCGTCTTTATCAGCAACTGGAGATACAATAGCATAAACACCATAATTGGGATCATCATCCTTGGTGACTTCAGCACCACCATCATCATCATGATTAGCGGCATCAATACCTCTCTTGACTTCATCAGGCACCCTATAATCTACATCGGGAAGTCGCCTAGATGAGTCATCGCCATCTGGCTTCCTACCGCTCCTAAGTGTCATAATATAAACAACAAATAAATAATGAATGTCATCCAGACTTTCATTGGGAGAGGTAGTCTATGTATACTGTACCCGCTTAGACTTTCTCTTCAGATTGTTAGTGTTAGGTTTGATCTGTGTAGGTATGGCAGCCTTGCCTTCTCTCATCTCCTGCCGGAATTCATCCATTTCTCACAGGAAGGTAGCTTGCTACTCGAGAAGAATGCAGGCGATATCATCAAGGTATGAGTTCTTGTATGAGTGAGAATGAGAACCAAATGGGTTGCCTCACTGGAAATGAGGTTGGCTTTGCTGATGATGATGCTGGTACGAGAGATGAGGAGGCTATGGGTACTGCAGATGAGGTTGTTGCTGCCTCCACTGTTCACCCAAGTATGAGGGTCGAGGACCATGTTGTGGTTGCTAGGAATACTGGGGCTGCTACTGTTGGGCACCCTGCCCTGCTGCGCCGGAGGCTGCTGTTGGGATGAAGCACCTACAGTATACCATCGGAAACCTAGGTGATTACAACGGATCCCGAGCTGTTATTGTTACTGGGAGTACTAAATCCCATTGACTTCCATCAAGGGCTCCTGCTACTCATGGACTAGTGGGGAAGGGATGCCAAGGGCTGATACGGATGATACACCACTAACCGAGTATTTGAAGAAGGTGGTGGCGACAACTTGTATTGCAGGAGAGACTGGATAGACTATGCCTGAACATGAAGGATCTGTCGATACAAGGCGAAGGGATGCGACGGACTACTCCATGGATCAGACCATGACCTGGAGTGTGTTTAAGATGTCGTAGACATGTGATCTGAGTCTTTAGGTCACTCAGTGTTTGGGCCAGCTCATAAACCTTATTGAGCTTGTCCAGGTCCCGGCACATCTTCTTCTCGATAATATCCATCCGGTCCACCTTTTGGCTGATGATACCCATATCGACTGCTGAAGACTCAACTAGTGCTATTGTCGTAGAAGAGGAAGAAGGATCGGCCTCAATGCGTGCTATACTCTAGTATGAAGTTGCCTCATGGAGAGGCTTCCCCAGAGTGTATACCCAGATCTGGGACAACACAATGTATATTTCGACCATCTCCTCATAGATGGCCTAGACCTGGTCTTTGTCTTTAGCGAAGTAGGAACCTCCACAAGAGGCATTTACTAGCCCCTGCAGCTCAAGTGTTAACCCATAAAATAAACTCTAGACGAGGTTGGGCTTGCTGATATCATGGTGGGGACACCTGTCGATGAGCTCTCAGAATCGATCCCATGCTTCATGGAACTGTTCATTAGGGATAATTGTGAAGTTTCTAATCATAGATCTAGCTGCATTGGTCCGACCGAGTGGATAATACTTGTTCAGGTACTCAGTTCGGAGCTGCCCCCAAGTGGTGATAACCCTCCCCAAGTGTTTCAGCGAATAGGCTGCTCGATCAACCAAGGAGAATGAGAAGGCTATCAGCTTAATGGTATCCTTATCCACCATGTTGTCATAGATGGTGCTGCAGATCATCTCAAATTTATTCCAGATGGAGGTGGGGCTCCTCGATGGCAAACCCATGAAATTTGGAAAATAACTGAATCGTCTGGGGGTGAAGCTCAAAGTTTCCTAGGATGGGAGGCAGTTTGATCCATCGATGAGTGAGGGTTGCACCAAGGTTGTGTATCTTCCTCATGGTGTGTGCTGGCCTCTACAAATCTCGCGGCTCATTCTAGCATCTTTCGTTTTCTCGACTCTCATGTCTTGGTATTTCTCCTCCACCAGCTAGTATCTCCTGTTCTTCTCTTCCAAATCTCAACTAAGTGAGCTCTCTCCTCACTTCTGCCATGAAGATTCCCTGGTCTATGATCTGTCTTTGCATGGTATCCAAGGAAGATAATAGTGTGTTGTTGATGGTGGTCTGGTCTAATACAAATGATGAATTTTGATGTTGCCCTTTAGTTCAATCATCGTTGGCCATATCTACGAGCTCTGCAATGGCAAAAGACCCTATCTCAAGTGCTATCAAATGAATGTGGAGCTGTGTTAGACTGTTTGTCTGTATCTCAGGAGTGGAAGAAGGGTGGTCGAGGGGGAACATGGTGGAGGTGAATTTAGATTCAGAGAGTGGGTCTGAGCTCTCTGAAGATGCCCTAGATGAATGGGGAGGAGTGTAGGAAAGCAGTACTGCTAGAGGCAACCTAAGAGACCTCCTGCCAGTTATATTGATGTGGGTATTTATGAAGAGTTTATCTGGACCAAAAGCAGGATCAAAAAACAAACCCTCAATTTACCAACTCAACACATCGTGATGACTGTAAAAGCTCGATCTTTTATCTTGTCAATTTTTATTTGGTGATAATTCAATCTTATTTCCAACCATATTTCCAACTAGTATACACAATGTTTCCAACCAGTATACACTCTTGGACTCCCTGGAGACGGGTTCTTACGGCTACATGCACATATTTCCAACCAGTATACACAATGTCCTCTAAACCACCCATTCTGTTAAGGAAGTAGATACTGTTTACTAGCTACTCGTAAATCCTCACTAGATAATAGATAATCATTTTGTTAGAACCGTTAGTCAGAAGAAAGTCTAGGCGTGGCTTTAACCTAGTGTGCAGTCGCTCAACTCTCAGTAGGTAAAATCAAACAAGGAGGAAGTTACTCTCCCCAAAACAAAATTTTGTTGTTAATTTGTCTTAGGTCAAGTTTGCTTTAACAATCATGATTATTGCTATCTCTTTTTATGTTCTTTTTTTGAATAAAAACAACGTCTAACAAATTTTCTGATTTCCTTTTTATTTTAAGTCCAATAAAACATGGGGAGGAAGACGGAAAAATCGATACGTGATGAAAACTCAATGATGCATGCAGAGTCAGAAATGCGTACCTTACTCTAGTAGTCTACATGCAGAGTGATCCACACATAATTTAAAGACACAATTTAAACTAATCTAAATGATGCATGAAGAAATCACCCTAAGATAGCTTATATTAATGGTAAGAACTTGTGCTAATTAATAAGAAAAGAGGCCTGAGTCCGATCTTAGATGTTGATTGGTGCCCACCACAACGAGTCCTGCAAGCACTGTATACAACCTCTCACGGCATGTGGTCTCTAATCTAATTAAATTAGCTTTTTATTTTGACTAAGTCTAATCATGATCTCTAGGTACATACATTCTTGATTAGGGTGTTTGGACATTAGTTTCTATCTAACTCAACCAGAATAAAACCTAAGTCTAGGGGCTAAATCCTCAGAAAAATAAAAAAATGCAGAAAAACACGAAAACACTGGTGAGGTCCTCCGAGTGCACTGGCACTCGAGAAACTTACCCCGAATAAATGTCCAAGAGAGAGTCCAAGAGTCTAAGTTATTACAAATGTTTTTGCAAAAACAAAACTAAAGTGAATCTATCTAATATAATTGTTTCCTGCTCCTTCTACTCCTCCCCAGGTGTTGGTCCCTCCAAAGCAGACCAAGTCATGCCTGGAGCAGTCCCTCATACTAAAAGCAAAACAGAGGAAGATCAGAAACAATTATAACATATAGAAGCAAAAATGAGCAAATATAGATCCTAACTACTTAGCCATGCTCCCCAATAACGACGCCATCCTAAGGTGCTGAAAATTCAGTTCGAGTTAAGTAATTAATTACGTTCCAATGTTACTTAAATCAAATTCGCGATCAATGAGAAAATTATTCAAGTCACTACTAAGTTAAGCTGTGAAGATGAGTGACTTTGCTACTTTTATTAACCCGTTATAGCTACCAGGGTCGAATGCAAGGAGCACAAGTACAAACCAAGTAGTCAATTCAAAAATATAATGATTTTATTTAATGTTCTAGTGGTTTTTTTCAAATTTTTAACTTTTGAAATAAGGCAAATAAAGCAAAAATACACGTCTTTTTTGTATTTTTCAAATATGTTAAAAATCCGCACAAAAATAAAGTAAAAATATTTTTTGATTTATATATTTTGTAGTGTTTTTGGAAAATTGTAAGAAACTTTCATATATTTTTGTAATTTTTAAAAAATAAAACAGTGAAAAAGTAAACAAACAATGCATAGCCAGGTGTATTTTCCAATTTAAAAATACATGAAGTGCTCAAAACACATAAAAGTAATGTTTATCAAAAACTATGAAGAAATATCTACAAATAGGAACTAAAATGCATTTCTAGATTTTTTTTGTTGATTTTATATGATTTATTTACAAGTTTTCAAGTATTTTGTAATTTTTTATGATTTTTATAAGGTATTTATCAACAAAATTTATATAGAAGTTAAAAGGTAATAAAAGACAACTACATAAATTGCTGTAGAATTTTTGAGGGATTTTCCCATTTTTTATGATTTTTACAATGCAAATAGGGAATTTATCTACTATTTTTTAATTTTCAATAATACTTAATTAATTTGCATCCACAAAATTATGCAAGTAAGCACAACAAAGCAGGAAGCTAATGTGAATTTATGGAATTTTTTTGCAACAATTTAATATTTATTGCCATTAATAAAAGGCAATAGATAAAAACTGTTAGGTAGGTTAATATGTGTAATTACTTCAAGTTTTAGGGCCAAATGAAAACCGACAATAAAATATCAGGGGCATAACATGAAAAAAGCCAACAAACATGTGCAGTCTCACATGATCAGACGCATAGGGGTGATGAATCCACGATTCATCATCTCAATATCTTGATCTTAGCAAAATCCCTGAGTAACTACCAAATAAATGTCCATAAAATAAATAAATTAATAAAATAAATCTTGTAAATAGAATACACTAATTAATGTATATTAGATTTTACGAACTAAATTAACAATAAAAAGCCGTAAAATTAAAGGAGTTTCTCACCTGTAATAGCTCAAAACTTCATGTATTTTTAATAATTTCATTTCAACTCCATTTTGGCTAATTCTTTCTCTAACTTGTTCATAAAAATGTACATAAAAATACAAAAATATAAAACAAATTTTAACTCAAATAAATGCTCCCAGATCACAAAGAGAAAAAGCCATAAAGTCCAACTTCCCAGCCAAATTCCCACTCCGTATGAACTCCAAATTCACCAAATTCACTTTTAAAGTTCAAGTTAGAAATTTATCTATCTAATGGAATAGTGTCATTAAAATCAGAGCTCATTTTCAAAAGTTCAATTTTGAGACCTAGATGTACATTGTATATTATGTATATATTCAAACTTCCTTCATTTTTTATTTTATCTTTCTTAATTACTAAAAAAACCAAAAAAATCATCATTGTGTTGTATTTTGATTTTAGTATTTTACTGTATTTTTTTGTTTTAAATATCTCATATTAAAAATAACAAATATATATAATAGAAAAGCAAGCAAAAAATGTACATGTTGTTTGTCTTTTTTTGTAAATTCTCCACTCTTTTTCTTATCTTTATTTTTATTGTATTTTAGTAACCTACTTTATTTATTTATTATTTTTTATTTATTTCCTATTCTCTACAATAACTTCTCTTCTACCACCAACTTACATTCCACTCCATCATTTTTAATAACCTCCATTCCACTCCATATTCTTCATCCAACTTCCATTCAACTCCACCAATAATACAACTTCCCATTCAACACCACCACCATTTTAACCTCCCTTTATCTTCTCTTAATATTCATTTCCACGTCCTCATTTTCCCTATCCACCATTTTAATAGAAAAATGAGAGAGCTTGGAGTGTTTTGTTGGTGACAGCGGTGAAACATCGTCCTCAAGCGATGACCTCCTTCAGGCGAGATCTGCGGAGCTCCGCTCTGTGTCATGAGTTCCCCATCAAGCCCACATAGCTTCTCCGATTTTCATTTCGCTAATTGGATCGAGGCGACAACAGGAGTCCAGCGTAGCTGCTCTGCAAATCCGGTGAACCTCAGGTAAGTATTTCCTCTCATTTCCCTTGTTATTTTGTTTATCTCACATTTTGTTTCCTTATTATTTTCACCACCACCATCATTTTATATCACATCATACCATCACCATCTCCACCACCTTCATCTTCTTCATCATCCTCCTCTACCATTTTCCCCTTTTGTATATATCCACATTTATTCCCTTTTAAAAAAATAAAAAAAATAAAAATCCTAAAAAAAGAAATTTCAAAAAAATAGAATAAAAAGGTGCAGGGAAGCAGCAGCTGCCGCCGCCCCCCTGCACAACAGCTGTCGGCCGCCAAGGCCACGACCCTCCACCCCCGTCGGCACCCGCTTCCTCCGCGCCGCCCATGGTGTCCAATGCCACGGTTGTAGGCGGTGGTCTGGGCCGCAACCCACCAAGATCGCCTGCAGCCCAGCCCAGCCGCCCTACCTCGGGCCCTCACCGCCGACAAAACCGTCTCCGTGTCAACCGCAGCCACGCGTGGCCCCCCGTCCGCCACGCGTGGCCTTCTACCCCCCTCACCTCCACCGCGAGCCTCTGCGTGGGCCACTGTGCCTCCCCCATCCATCATGCCCTAGTTGCTGCTAAGAAGAATAAGGTTAATTTGTTTAAAAATTTTTATTGTGAAATTTGCAATTTTATCCCAACAAGTTTATGTATTTCCAAAAGTGCCCATGTGCACAGTTTCCATTATCAATTTGAAATTCTGTTTTGCATAAATACCCCTATATTTGCATGTTAATTTGGACATCAATATCGCATCATTTTATTCAATGAAAAATAGCATGATGTTGAGCAACTAATTTTCTACCATCTGAATATTTATTTGTATTTTTATGAGTTGTGGTGAATTAATTAAAAATGTTTAACTAAAATATTTCATATTTTACCCAATCTGTACCTATAAATTCATATCTCACACACTGCTCCAAAAATTCTTAAAAAATCAGGAATGATGCCTTGACATGTGCTTGAATTACCATCCAAATTTCAGCTCAATTGGACTAGTCTTGTGCCTTAAATATATTATGGAGTTTTTTAGTATTGATTTTTAATTAAATCCACACATCATGTTTTTGCGAAATTTCAACTCTCCTGGATTGAACATCTAAATATATTTTTGAGATAACTCGCACTCTGATTAATTTGCTATTATGGATTTATTAGGAATTGATTACTCACTATCACTCTGTTTTCACTAAAAAATATATAGAAAATTCATATTTTGTCAAAAAATCCAAAAACATTATCGTAGTGTCCTTGCATCATGTTTTCATTCCAGTAAAGTTTTCATGATTTTTGCATTTTTTTGTATGAAAAATTACTAAAAAACTATAAAAAAGTGTGCATTTTTAGTTATCGCATTTTAATTCCTGAAATTCTGAAAAAATGTGTTTTGTGTTCATAACTGGATTAGGCTTCTAGGAAAAATATAACTTGGCTAAATTGGACTTATTTTCTATTAAAATTAATTTGGTTAAGTTGTGAGATTTCTTAGTAACTTAATTCACTTACATTGTGCATTTTGCATTTGTTTTTGCATAAAAAATATAAAAAAATACGTATTAGAAATATAGATATTAATTATCGAATTAACCCGACATTGTTCCTTTGCCTCCCTGTGTTTGACCCCGGACTTACCCGGGATATAAATTAAAGTCGAGACACTCTTTATAGAGATCTTCTCTCAGTTCTGACTGATTCGCTAAGTACACATACTACAACGTGTGCAAATTATATATCGTGCTAATCGACTCGTCCGATGGCGTCGTTGTCGGGGAGGCAAACGGCTTAGGGATTAATTTGAAAAATTAGATTTAGATTTTCATTTACTCAGGTAGTCTGACCCCCGAGCCACTTATAATTATTCCATTCTTTCTTTTCGCAATTATTTTTCTGCTCGTTTTTGTATATATTTTGTTGTTGATCTCTCTAACATAAATTTTATTTTCCTTGCGAGGGTCCGGTGGACTTGGTGTGCATTGGACGTCGACGGACGTGACACGCGCCGACTACTGAAGATCAAGGAGGATTAATTTATTTTTGAGAGGAGTTTTTGTAATTATTGTATTGTAATAATTTAGGTAATTCGCTCTTTCCAACGGCTCTTGTTTGAGAGCTCACGCTTGTATCTGGACTGGACTTTGGACCCTCTTGTGGTCATGTGGTTGCTTGACATAGAATAGGACTTGCACTCGCGGCTCTTAGAGCATTTTTATTAGAATATCTTTATTGTGTGTGCTCGTAATTTAGTACCACATCACATTTAATGATACGCACTTAGACCGCATGGCTATTAGTCAAATTAACTTGTTCAACACTCGCTAATAGAATTGCCTATCTTGGAACGATTTTCTCATTTGCATCATATAGTATAAAATTTCAATTATGCCTTGCATCCCGCTTGTAGAGCGTGAGGATCACTATAAGTCTCCTAAACTGGGCATGCATCATTGATTTCACTATTTGCATCGGTTTTTCTCGACTCCTTCCCCCTTGGTTTTTTGAAACTTAGGTTAAGCGAAAATCGAGACTGGTCGTTAGGTGTGCTTTGTTTGGTGGACTAATCAAGTGATAACAAAACTTAAAATTAGGACTGCTAATCAGAGTTGATCAAAAAAACTGACTAAAACTAACACTTGTTTTAGGATAACAAAACCCTCATTGTATGCTTGGCTATTGTGATTGTTGAGAGGTGAGGACGCATCCCTAGGATAGTGCCCAAAACCTACTTTTAAGCCTTGCGTATTTGGACTTATATCGTGATTTATCATCTAATTAAAAATGAAAAGATAAGTGGTCGGACTTTTACGACCATCATTGTGTTGAGTAGGTGAACTTAGGGTTTCCTCTTGTGTTTGTTTGTTTTGTGTGTTATTTGGTGCACTTGAACGCTTTCTTCCTCTATCCACTTAATTCTCCCATCTCCCTTCCAAGATGTCAGAATATTGGTCATCATATCCGCGTGACTCGTCATCATATCCATGTCACTCGTCTTCGATCATATTTCGACCATTTCCA
This sequence comes from Ottelia alismoides, assembly GCA_037367405.1. NCBI lineage: Eukaryota > Viridiplantae > Streptophyta > Magnoliopsida > Alismatales > Hydrocharitaceae > Ottelia > Ottelia alismoides. The sequence goes on from JAZKJV010002736.1 coordinate 39,784, forward strand.
CCTTCTTATTCCTCTGCATACCTACACCTCGACCGCGAAGTCAGAACTCCGACTGATTTCTCCACTTCTTCGTCCTTCTCACCTACCCCACATTCTTACATCCCTGACCCACAACCGATCTGAATTGACTCACCATAGTCTCGTCCGCTTGCTGGAATTAAGGAACAAACCAAAGAGCAAGCCGCTGTTGAGATGATTGATTGACAAAATCAGTTGACTCCACACCTCATTCTCACCTCGAGTTAGGACCGAGCAACCATTGACCTATACACATACCAACTTGACCTTCGGGTACAACACGGTCGACTAAACCAACCGAATGGAGAGGCCTACACCATACGATCTTCCTGGCTTGATTGACCTGAGTGATCAAGCCAACATTGACCAACCTTCATATCACCCATTCGGAAAGCCGACATATACATGGGATTGGACTCATGAGACTGATCTACAAACCACCTATCTACTGACTCCACCTTATGAGGCTCCGACCAACATCTGCCATACAGATGGGTCATACTCAACCCAGCATTACACGCTTGAGTCAAGGTGTGTTGAGTATAAGAGCCTGAGTTCTCAACAGTATCCTCCAATTGCGCAAACTTCTCTCATGAAGTGTCATAAGAACTTATTGGAGGATGACATATGTTGACCGATCAAGATTCCAGATATGAATGTAGATCGTAGATTTCGAGGATTGAATCTTGAAAACCTGGAAGACACAGGATTGACCACACATCATGTACAGTTGGAATCCCTTCTACCTCCCTCTTCTACTAACCACTTTCCTTCCAAACTTGAGTCTGTACATTCTCCTATTCCTCCTTCACCTATCAAAAAGACCAAAAAAAATGAAAAACTATAAAATACCATAAAACTTGAAAAAGGAAAAGCTCTAAAAAAATTGGATCTTGTAGTTAGGGAAGCATTGGATAGAAAGTTGATTTTTGATCTTCCCATAATAATGGGCACTGAACATTTTCTCGACCTTAAAAGTTTTGTGAGAAGTAAATTGATGACTAAAAGGTCGGATAATAAGAGAACAAGGACTAAGAAACATATAGTGTCTATGGCCACCTCTTTGATGATAGGGAGAAAAGGCAAGAGCCGCAGAGTGAAGCGGTTACCTAGATTTGATTGTGAAATAAAGGCACCACCTTCACCCATGCAAGAATCGACAATGACTCACCGATTAATATCCTCCCGACCTCCATGTTTGCCAAGATCAAACTCAGATCTGCCACGAAGTCAAGAGAGATCATTCAGTTGGCGGATCGGTCCATTAAACGGTTGAGAGGAACTATTTTAGTCATCGTTACTTTACAAGGTTCTCTATTGCACATATATTGCACAATCATTGACACTGAGCACCGAGGAGAGTTCACCCAGTCTCCGATCATTCTCAGAAAGCCGGTATTAGCTTTGGCTAAGGCAACTATAGATTGCGAGACTCGAGAGATCGATTTCAATGTATTGTTATCACTTCTAACTCACCCAATCTTTGAGGACGCACGATATTCCAAGGTAACCCGTAAAGTTGCAGACAATCGTGACCTTCAAGAGATAGTTGAGTCTCGTCTCTCTGCTACACCTGAGATACCGATTGTTCAGACGACCATTGGTTCAGAGACTTCCTACACCTCCACATCACCCACTTCTTGCATCCCCACCACTGTGACAGCTTCTAGAGAGGACTCGCAACCAGAAGTTGTCTTTGAGTCAGTCACGATCATTTCTAATTTCCTTGACTTTTTAGATGATCCGTCTCATAATCCAATCAACGCCAAGTAAACTGAGAACACTATGCCTTACCCGAGACGTGTTCTGACCCTGCAGGAGTATTATAATTCTTATGGTGATTCACCTAATGATGAACCTCTAGTCAACACCTAACTACATCCACGACCTACACCAAAAGAGACATCTGAGACCAAATTGACCAATCTTGATGAATCGGTTGCTCCATCCTCTAGTCGATCATTTGGTAAGAAGAAGAGTATTGATTCCTCGAGGTATTCCCTCGAACTCTTCCAAACGTATCACTCTCCTCTTCATCTTGATGCTTCAGTTCAGGTTCTAGAAAATCGGCTAAGAAAGTTACCTTCGACGTACCAGAGGAGGAACTTTCTGAGGAGTCCTCATCAGGTCCGGATGAGGTGATCTATATGAGCGAGCTCAGTTCGGTTGTTCTGAAGCCATATTTGAGCAAGTAGCCGTGTGTCGACCCTCGTTGGACGTTCCATACACCTCACTATTATTATTCTGAAGATGATTCTGACAGCGACACATGTGTATACTATCCACCCCATCGCTCCCGCAAGAAGGTCTGTCACAAACCTTTGTGATCCTTGTACATTCTCACTCCTCCTTGTATATATTTTCCTTCCTTTATTTCCCTCCCTCCCCCGTGATTCGCATCACTAACCCCAGTTTTGTATCGTTTTCATTTTGTGGCTATACTTAGGATGACTAGATCCTAAGTATATGGGGGTGAGTGAACCGAGTTGCTCCATTTCTTCTTGTATATTCTTTTCCACTCTAATCGATTCCCCAATATTGTGTTCTATCCATACTTAGGTTGACCATAGCCTAAGCATAGGGAGTTCGATGCCCGTTGTGTATTCTCTCACACTCTTATATTCTTATATTCTTTTCACCCACTTATACTTAGTATGAGCTATGGCTTTTTGTCACCTAGTGCCATGAGGACATAGCACATGCTGAGTATAGGGGGGTGTGTATATATTACATACATACTTTACCCATAGCTCATACTTTCACGTATTTTTTATATATATTATACAATAATTACGGGGTGGGTAAAATTAGTAAAAAAAACTTTTTCAAAAAAATCTCTTAAAAACCTTTAAAAAACTTTATTTTTTTCCTTATTTGCTTTAAAAAACTTTTTCAAAAAAAGTCCTTTCTTATTTACCTATCTTTTCAAAAAAAACTTTTTCAAAAAAATATTTTTGAAAAAAAAAGGCAAAACTTTTTTTAACAAAAACAACTTTCTTCTTTTCCTTTGTTTTTAAAAAAACAAAAAACAAAAAAAACTCCCAAAGAAAAAAACTAACTAATAAGTTGGTTTAATCCCTGACACATTCACACAAGACTAGTGAAGCCCAAGAACACTTGGTTTATGAGGTCTTGAGATTTTGAGTTAACCAGCCTTAGTCATTAGGGTCTTTTAACTTAATTATTCACATTTCCCTAGTTTGAAAGATTTGTGTGCTATATTGCATGATTAGTCTCTACCTTAAGAATATGATCAGCACCTCACATACACGACTGCAGTTATGATGAGATGAGTTGAAATTTCACTTGAGGAACTTGGATGAGGGATTTGAGTTTGGACTTGATTTGATGATGCTCGAGGATGGGATAAAACCAATGAAGGCTTCATGAAACCTGAGTGTCAGCACCTTTAGCCAGTATGAGAACATGGTTCTTGTACTATCCATTGACATTTACCTATGTGCCAGGGTGTGATAAAATAAAAAAATGTTGATCAGTGTGCGCCAACCTTGGTAAAAGCAGTGGAGCTAGCCAAAATATTACAAACCAATGAAATGTTAAAGAAAAGCTCTCATTCCACAAATTCAATTATCAAAAGAGCTTTCACCAAAGGTGAGCACTCCCAACCATTTCAAAGTATCCACTTAGATCACCGCTATTAGGACCATGAGTCGGGCTTGCACCAAAAAAGGGCTATGCATCGTAAATGCTACAAGTCTGGGTATAGAAGGTACGATAGGGACTCAAAAAAGGCACACCCCGATGTACTCCCAGGAAAACAAGTGCAGACAACTCCAACTTCTTTTGACGGATGCACTGATCAACACCAAAAAATATATGTTGAGTAATAAGGCACTTGAGATAGCCCTTGTTCCAATGAGAGGGAGAGAAGAAATGACACAATCCTATGCCCTCCATCAACTGGCCTTCCATCTACACTTTTAAGCCTGACAACCAAAGAGACGGTGAATTGGATACAAGAAATGGTTTATTCCCTAGTGTTGAGGGTCGGGTTCTTAGGAAAGTCTCTTGGACTGGAACCTTGGGTGATGTTGTGACTCTACTCTTGTAACTGCAGTCAACACTTAACTCATATCCCTACGATATATGTATACAATGAGAGTCTGATGATTAGGGAAATTGGATACCTTTTGACTAGAGCTTGGTTCAGCTTAGAATTTGAGGATCTCTAAAACTGAGAGTTCTTGAACGGATCAAGTCTTGTATTCACATGTACAGTCAGGGAATATTCCAACTTATTCATTCTTTATTTGCTCGAGGACTAGCAAAGTTTAAGCATAGGGGGTGATGAATCCACGATTCATCATCTCAATATCTTGATCTTAGCAAAATCCCTAAGTCCCAGAAAAATGTCCATAAAATAAATAAATTAGCAAAATGACTCTGGTAAATAAAACACACTAATTAATGTATATTAGATTGTATAAAATAAATTAACAATAAAAAGCCGCAAAATAAAGGAGTTTCTCACCTGTAAACTTCAAATTTCATTTCAACTCCTTCTTGGCTAATTCTGTCTAACTTGTTCATAAAAATGTGTATAAAAATACAAAAAATACAAAACAAATTTTAGCTCAAATAAATGCTCCCAGATCCCAAAGAGAAAAAGTCGTAAAGTCCAACTTCCCGGCCAAATTCCCGCTCCGTGTGAACTCCAAATTCACCAAACTCACTTTTAAAGTTCAAGTTAGAAAATTATCTATCCAAGGAAGTGGTTTCATTAAAATTGGAATTCATTTGTAAAAGTTAGGTTTTGAGACCTAGATGTACATTGTATATTATGTATATATTCATATTTTCTTCATTTTTTTATTTTATCTTTCTTAATTACTAAAAAATCCAAAAAAAATCATCGTTGTGTTGTATTTTTATTTTAGTATTTTATTATATTTTTATGGTATAAATATCTCGTATTAAAAAGACAAAAAAATATATAAATTAGAAAAGCAAATAAAAATGTGCATATTGTTTGTCTTCTTTTGTAAATTCTCCACTCTTTTTCTTATCTTTATTTTTATTGTATTTTAGTAGCCTACATTATTTATTTATTATTTTTTATTTATTTCCTATTCTCTACAATAACTTCTCTTCTACCACCTACTTCCATTCAACTCCACCATTTTTAATAACCTCCATTCCAGTCCATATTCTTCATTCAACTTCCATTCAATTCCACCAATAATACAACTTACCTTTCAACACCACCACCATTCTAACATCCTTTTTTCTTCTATTTATATTCATTTTCACATCTTCATTTTTCCCTATCCGTCGTTCTAATAGAAAGAGGAGAGAGCTTGGGATTTTGTTGGTGACAACGGTGAAGAATCTTCCTCAAGCGGCGACCTCCTTGAGGCGAGATCCGCGGAGCTTCGCTCTGCATCACGAGTTCCCCATCGAGCTCGTATTTCTTCTCCGATTTTCATTTCGCCAATCGGATCGAGGCAACGACAGGATTCCAGCGTAGCTGCTCCGTAAATCCGGCGAACCTCAGGTAAGTATTTCCTCTCATATCCCTTGTTATTTTGTTTATCTCACATTTTACTTCCTTGTTATTTTCACCATCACCATCATTTTATATCACATTGTACCATCACTATCTCCACCACCTTCATCTTCTTCATCATCCTCCTCTACCATTTTTCCCCTTTTGTATATATCCACATTTATTTCTTGTTTAAAAAAATTAAAAAAAATTAAAATCCCAACAAAAGAATTTTCAAAAAAAATAAAATAAAGGGTAGGGAAGCAGTAGTCGCTGCCTCCCCCTGCACAACATCCGCCGACCGCCTAGGCCACGACCCTCCACTACCGCCGGCAGCCGCTTCCACCGTGCCGCCCGTGGTGTCCACTGCTGTAGTTGCAGGCGGTGGCCTGTGTCGCAGCCCACCAAGACCGTCCGCAACCTAGCTAAGCCACCCTACCTCGGGCCCTCACCACCGACGAAACCACCTCCGTGTCAACCGCAGTCACACGTGACCCGCCTTCTGCCACGCGCGACTTTCTACCCCCTCACCTCCGTCGCGAGCCTCCACGTGGGTCGTTCCGCCTCCCCCATCCATCGTGCCCTACCTGCTGCTAAGAAGAAGAAGGTTAATTTGTTTAAAAATTTTTATTGTGAAATTTGCAATTTCATCCCTACAAGTTTCTATATTCCCAAAAGTAGCCCTCTGCACAGTTTCTATTATCAATTTGAAATTTTGTTTTATACAAATCCCCCTATATTTGCATGTTAATTTAGACATCAATGTCGCATCATTTTTATTCAATGAAAAATAGCATGATATTGAGCAACTAATTGTCTACCATCTAAATATTTATTTGTATTTTTGTGACTTGTGATGAATTAAATAAAAATGTTTAACTGAAATATTTCATATCTTACCCCATATGGACCTATAAATTCATCTTACACACGGTTGTTCCAAAAATTCTTAAAAAATCAGGAATGATGCCTTGACATGTGCTGGAATTACCATCCAAATTTCATCTCAATTGGACTTGTCTTGTGTCTTAAATAATATATGGAGTGTGTTTAGCATTTGATTTTTAATTAAATACACACATCATATTTTTGCGAAATTTCAAATCTCCTAGATTGAAGATCTCAATATCTTTTTGAGATAGCGTGCACTCTAATTAGTTTTCTACTGTGGAATTATTAAGAATTAATTACGCACTATCACTCTATTTTCACTAAAAAATCTATAAAAAAATCATATTTTATCAAAAAAATCCAAAATTATTATTGTAGTGTCCTTGCATCATGTTTTCATTCCAGTAAATTTTTCTTGATTTTTGCATTCTGTTTGTGTGAAACATTGCTAAAACCCCTAAAAAGTTTGCATTTTTAACTATTCCATTTTAATTCCTAAAATTCCAAAAAAAATGTGTTTGTGTTCATCACTGGATTAGGCTTCTAGGAAAAATATAATTTGGTTAAATTGGACTTATTTTCTATAAAATTAATTTGGCTAAGTTGTGTGATTTATTAGTAACTTAATTCACTTGCATTGTGCATTTTACATTTTTTTGCATAAAAAATAAAAAAACACTCATTGGAAATATAGATCTTAATTTTCGAATTAACCCGACATTGTTCCTTTACCTCCCTGTGTTCGACCTCGGATTTGCCTGGGATATAAATTAAAGCCGAGACACTCTTCATAGAGATCTTCTCTCGGTTCTGATTGATTTCCTAAGTTCACATACTACAATGTGTGCAAATTATATATCGTGCTAAGCGACTCGTCAAGGGGTATATGGGGTATATATGCAATTAATCGAAACATTTCATTCATTAAATAACCAGTTCAAAGCATGAGGTTGATACTGCAAATAACCCAACCAACACGTGAAGCTACACGTGATTGCAATTCAATTGGACTAAAATGCAAATAATAAAACTGCAGGTCCTTAATGCAAAAAGTTTTAACTGTTTATTACAATTAATAGACTAAAGCGAAATACAAAAAGAGGTAAGGGCATGAGTGAAATATACCCTACATGCGACACGTGGCATGTGCTGATTACTGCTCTAACGTATGGTCCTGATGACCAATGGGTGATAGTTCTGACGGTCTAGAAAGGCTACACGGACGTGCGGTTCAGATCTACAAGAGATCTGATCTAACGCTGCAAAAAGGGGCGTGTGTGGATGACTCATATCAGAATTTAACTGGAGTGGCTAATCCAACAACACTAAAGAGTGTTGGAATAACTAGCGACGAATGAGCTTCAATCGAGAGGTTCTGTCAATCCACAGGGCAGATTGACTCGCGGTAAAGTCCAACACCTTCGTAAGCTCGCTCCGCGTTGAATGGATGGCTCTGATGAGTTGATGGACGGTTGGATTGACGTGGAGATGCTCAGCACCTGGGGGTACTCTGCCACCTCAGATGGAGCTCATTTTGAGCCTATCACGTGTGCATGCACATGCAAAGGAAAATCTCGGCTCGAAGAAGTATCATCGACCATGGTTATTAGCAGTTGTAAACAAGAGAAGCGGGAATCATGTAATCTGAGGGTGATCCGGCAAAGCCTAGGTATCTGTGAAAGTCATGAATCCAAGGTGAATAATAGGGCTCCAAATTCGAGGGAAGAGGTGGTTGGACCCGTGCTGGGGAAATTGGACAAATTAGGTCTGGCGAAGCCCAGTCGGGTCTGAACCTAGAAAGGGGAAGGGTTGACCCAGGTCAACATATAGGAGTCGACCAATCAGAAAATTCAGAATTAAAAATCAAAGAATAATGAAAATAAAATAGTAAATGAATTTAAAATAAAAATGTTTAAGATGAAAAATGTTTATTATTTTTCAAGCTATTTTTCATGTGATTTTTAAATATTTTTATAAAAAAATATACAGTAATACAATATAGGTATTTTGTAGTAGTATGGTACACCTATATATTTTATACTTTTATTTTTATTATATTATTTGCACAAATATCCTTTATTTTATATTTTATTTATTTACAAAATAATTTAAGGAGCATGAAATGATTTTTAACTAATTTTTATAAATTAAATAAAAGTATTAAATAAATAGGTATTGTATGCAATATACACAAGTGTGGCTTTTGTATCATGAACTTTTGATTGTATTTATATTCCGTGTTTTCTAATTTTTATTTTATTTTTACCTTATTGTTACAAATATGTACAAGTGTTTAAAATACAATATGCACAAGTTATGAATTAAAATAATTAAATATAGATGTCTACAAGTATAAGTACTCTGTAAGTATACATTGCATCCAAAAGGCCAATTTTTACCTCACAACTTCAACATTTATGAAACCAACCTCATTTGAAAGATAATTGAATTTAGAACCCCGTAAAAGTGATTTTGGAAGAATTTGAGTTCATATGGAACCGGAGTTGTTCTTTTAAATTCTTATTGTGTGGCTTTTTATGAATGCTATTATTCACAATATGTGTAACAATTTATTTTACACATATTTTTATTATATAGAAAACATTTTTATGTACACCTTTTATTGAGAAAATAATTTGTTTTGAGGGTCTTTTTATTTTATGAATAAAATATAGGAATGTTATATACATAGAGTGCATGGTAATGAACATACAAGGACCCTATCTCCCCCTACTTATTCCTTGTTGATTGGGTCAATAATTGACCTTCTCTCGAGGTCTGGGTCAGTCTGTACTAATTACATAATTACACCCTTCCTTCCCTTTCCTTTTTCTTTTTATTCTTTTATTTTTAGAAAGAGGTGTTAATTAGATAATAGTAACAATTGCATGTACCATGATAATTTATTGGATTTACTCATATTCATAGGTGTAAAGAATGATAATCTAAGATTCATCACCCATATACTTTACCTTTGCTAGTCCCTTAGCAAACACTTATTTGAAAAAGAAGTGAAACAAAAAGTAAAGAAAAAGGAAGAATCAAAGTTGATTATTAAACTTATCTTCATAAAATTGGAGTATGGAGCTCGGTTAGACCTTTCGATTATTAACTTTACAGAACCTTATTGGGAAATAATTTTAAGAATTAACAATCTTCAAGTTCCACAATTCTAAGGTCAGGTCTCCTTAACAACCCGGTCAGAACAAGTCTACATACGTAAATTCTAATGTCTATGAATCTTTCCTTGTACTATGTAAGTGATATGTATCTCCCCACCTTAAAAATGGCAACGAAAGAACCTCCCTCAACAAGGTAACTCGCATCCCCTAATCTAGCAGCTCTTTCCTCGAGGACCAGGGTATTCCCTTCTAAGTTCATGTACAACCATCTCAAGAAGAGGGGGAGAGATAATGGAGTGTGACTAGTGTAGTCATGTATCCCTTGGAGCTTAACCAGTGTAGCTAAGTCTCCAGCGGTATGTTACCTTGAGATGAGAAGGTGGAATACATAAACTTTGCTTATTCAACTATATACTCCAACAAGCATTTTATTCTCAATCAGGCATGTCCCATTTTTTTAGAGTTTTTTGTATTTTTGCACACATCTTTTATGACATATCATAACTACAAGGTGCAGCATGTACATAAGGAGTTTTCTTCTTGATCCAGTAGACTATCCCTCTTTTGAAGCTTTAGTTCAACCCACATTATCTTTTCGTTAGATCTCAATGCTATTAAACCAGTTTGAGGTGCACATCCCTCCCTAGAGGAGTATGGGAGGTTCCTGCTAGATGTACTACCCTCGTATGCTATTCCTAGCGAGAGGACTATGCCTCCTCACCACCTCATTCATGTTGAGCTACATGTAAGATGTGTGTCCAAGTCAAGTCATTATCTCTGAGAGTCATGCATGTGTTGTTAAGTGTTCTACTTAAGCTAATCAAGAAGACATGTGAACATAACCTAGTGGACTCAAAGAATTAAGTCGCTATGAACCTGAAAAGTCTTAACCACAAATCCTATAAGGTTTCGCTGAAGTTAAGTGGATTAAGGTCTTAACCAAGCTCTTAAATGTCAACGATGATGTTGAAGAATGCACATGCAAATATTTACACAAATTTTTTTGGTGGGAATTTTTCAAACTAAGCAATTTTTTATTGAAATTTTAGATTTTCATATTTTTAGGTATTTTTGAAAAAAAAAGTAAAGAAATAAATTTTTCACTAAGACAAATACATATTTAGAAAAGGGTGTGTGTTACAAGTTTAATATACAAGTGGATCTTAGTCCGGCTTTATTAATGGTGTTTATGTACAAAGCATTTAGGGATAGAATACGGTTTTAATGTACACATATATACAAGTGGTTTTCATACCCCATAAGTTATTTCCCACGTGATGAACAAATTTTGCAAACATTTTCAAAATATTTTTCAAAACTATTTTTACAAATATTTACAAATAATTTTACAAACATTTTTACAAAATATTTTTGCCATCATTTTATTTTCACACAATTTTAAAAAATTGTGTACATTATACCTAGTTTTGATAAAGAAAATAATTTACAAATCTTTTTGCAAACAACACATTTTTACAAATATTTTTTACAAAATTTGTACAAAATATTTTTTCAAAAGTTTTTACAAGCAATTTTTATAAAGAATTTTTTGAAAACATTTTTTAATATTTTATGAATAACAACCATATTATCAACACACACAAAGTAGGAGTTATGGCTTAAGTGTGTATATATATACAATATATACGACTCCCCCTAAAGAATGAAAGAACAAAATCAATAGAAATCGGTGATCCCCCCTATACTTAGGATCAAGTAATCCTAAGTGTAGAAGACTATACACAAAAGGGAACACCGAGAATAGAATGTACAGATATTACCTCCCCTATACTTAGGGTAAGATATCCCTAAGTATAGGCAACAAAAATAGAGGCAATATAAGAATGAATAATCACAATTCTAATACCCCCCCCCCTTATACTTAGGATAAAGTGCATCCTCAGTATAGCAAAATCATAAGATGGACCTGGGGTATTAAACAGAATGAATGAATGATATAGACAATATGAATATATACAAAAGCAAAGTAGAATTGAAAATCATGTATGAGATGCAGGTGATGTGAATCAAGGAACACATCTCATACAAAATAATAGGGGCAACATCAACGGTCATCGGATCATGATCAAGATATGGCTTAAGGCGTTGACCGTTAACTCGAAAGGTGGACTCAGAAGACAACTCAGATATAACAATGCTACTGTTGTTATGCACCTTTCTGACCAAGTATGGTCCTTTCCATTTATTCTGTAATTTCCCTATAAATAATCATAACCTTGCATTAAATAGCCATACTCTCTATTTGGGCTCAAACTGCTTATGGTTGATATGATAATCATGCCATATCTTCAGTCGATCCTTATATTATAGGCTACTTGAGAAGGATGTATCTCTCAACTCCTCCATGGCTGCCAATTATGCTCTTCTTTGATCTCCTACACTCCCAAGATCTAATAATATCTCAGTAACTACCCAAAGTGACTTGTGCTCGATCTCCATAGGTAAGTGGTATGGCTTGCCATAAACGAGTTGGAAAGGAGATGTGCCCAAAGGTGTCTTGAAGGAGGTCCTATAGGCCCACAAGACCGAGTCCAAAAGCAGAGACCAAACCTTTCAGTTTGGATAGACAAGCTTCTTCAAAATATTCTTAATCTCCCTATTTGAAACCTCAACAAGACCATTCATATGTGGATGATATGGGTTGGAAAATGGTCGATGTTGAACTCGTTAGCAAGGACACGTATCTTGTTGTTGATAAAATGAGTCCCCCATTAGAAATCAAGACTCTAGGAACCTCGAGCTATGATATGATATTATTCCTCAAAAATTTGCAAACAATATTTGCATCTACGGCTCGGGCGGGGATGGCCTAAACCCAACGATTCACATAATCCACAATTAACAAAATAAACTCAAATCACCGACTCTTAGGGAATGGACCATGAAATCGGTGCCCCATGCATAAAAAACCTTACAAAAGTGAATGGGCTTCATCGGTATCATATCTTTATATCCACAAGTGCCCATCCTCTGACAATCAGTACATCTCTTCATGTATTCATATGAATCCTTAAAGATGGTAGGCCACCACAGGCCGGATTGGAGAACCTTTTACATTGTCTGTCTCCCGAAGCGATGTCCTCCTACCTCAGGATTGTGGAAATAGGTGAGGACGCTATGGTGCTCCTCCTAAGGAATACACTGACGCCAAATACTATCCCCCGCCCCCCTTCATGGTAAAGGGTGGGATCCTCCTAATGATACAACTTGGAAGTCGCAAGGAAGGTCTCAAATCCCTACTTAGGCCAACCTTGTGGAACTTTCTTGTAACAAGATAGTTCACAATGTCAGCGTGGGAGCTACGTGATAGCAAGAATCGCCTCATCTGAGAATGTCTCAATGATATGTGTGGTCATATCAGAATCCTCAAGATGCTCTAATCGGGAGAGGTGATCTGTCACCACATTCTTGACTCAAGGTTTATCCTTAATCTCAATATCAAACTCTTGGAGTAGAAGGATCCATCTAGTCAGTCTAGATTTGTTATCCTTCTTGTACATTAGATATATGATGGTGGTGAGATATGTATAAATAGTCACTCTAGATCCAAGAATATAAGATCAAAACTTATCCAGAGAAAATAATACAACTAGCATCTCCTTCTCAGTCATAGTGTAGTTCTGTTGAGCACCATCCAAAGTCCGGCCAGTGTAGTGTATAGAAAATGGCAAATTATACCTCCTCCGTCCAAGCACAACCGCTACAGTAAAATCGGAAGCATTCGTCATGATCTCGAATGGGAGAGACCAATTAGGTGGTTGAAAGACATGAGCCTGCATAACCAAATTCTTGAGAGTCTCAAAAGAGGAAAGACACTTATCGTCTACAAGGAACTCGGTGTCTTTCGTGAGCAAATCAGTTAGTAGTTGGGAAATCCGATTAAAGTCATGTATGAACCGTCGGTAGAAACCGACATGCCCCTGAAAAGATCGCAACTGTCTCAGATTGGACGGTGGAGTGACTTGATGATATCCACCTTGGCCATGTCAACCTCCATGCCCCTTCTGGAGATAATGTGACCAAGGATCGTCCCTTGAGTCATCATGAAATGACTCTTCCCCTAAGATAAAACTAGGTGGACTTCAATGAAATGTTGAAGCACTCGACCTAGGCAAGCAAGACAAGCATGAAACCCATCGTCGTAGATCGAAAAGTCATCCATAAAGAACTCTAAATTGTCACCCATGATGTCAGAGAAGATGGAAAGCATGCACCTTTGGAATGTAGCCAGAATGCATTTTATTTTCAATTAGTCAAACCCCCTTTTGTGGAGTTTTTTGTTATTTTTGCACACATTATTTATGACATATATAACATATCTACAAGGTGCAGCATGTAAATAAGGAGATTTTATTATTGAGCCAGTAGACTATCCCTCTTTTGAAACTTTATTGCAACCCACAATATCTTGTCATTAGACCTCAATACTACTAGACCAGGTTGAGATACACATCCCTCCCTAGAGGAGAACGGGAGGTTCCTTCTAGCTGTATTACCCCCGTAAGGTTCCTGCTAGCTGTATTACCCCCGTACCTCCTCACCACCCCATCCATGTTGAGCTACGTGTAAGGTGTGTGTCCAAGTCAAGCTATTGTCTCTTAGAGTCATGAGTGAGTTGTTAAGTGTTCTACTTAAGCTAATCAAGATGGCATGTGAACATAGCCAAATGGACTCAAAGAATTAAGTCGTTATGGACATGAAAAGTCTTAACCCCAAATCCTATAAGGTTCCTCCCAAGTTAAGTGGATTAAGGTCTTAATCAAGCTTCATTATTCAATTTTATCCCATACTAGTTTAAATGTCAACCAAGATGCTAAAGAATGCACATGCAAATATTTACAAAAACTCTTTTTTGTGAGAAATTTTCAAACTAAGCAAATTTTTATGGAATTTATTTCATATTTTTAGGTATTTTTGAAAAATAAGTAAAAAAAGAAAAGTTTTCACAAAGATAAATACATATTTACAAAAGAGTGTGTGTTACAGGTTTTATACACAAATGGATATGTGACGGTCCCAATACCCTCTTCTCTTTGCTTTTGAACATCTTCAGAACTAAGATCTAAGAGATATCATTGAGATCTCATCTTAAGGTATGTAACAACCGGATTATAAAACTTATTATTATCTTTATATCATTCCAAATGATTAATATATTATCCACATTTAGCACGATCAACACAATGGCACTCCCACTGAGCTTCACACGGTTCATCAAGATTCTATCTTAAATCATAACCTTTATGATTTCATCAAATCTGATGTTCCAACTACAAGAAGCTTATTTGAGTCCATAGATGGAGTTCATTAGATTTCACACCATGCTTTCCTCAACCATGAATCCCTGGAGCTACTTCATGTGAATATCCTAAGAGAGGTATTCATAAAGGAATGCAATATTGACTTCCATATTGAAGATGCCAAAGTCAAGTTGTGTATCTATAGTTAGCAGTATTCGGATGGGTTTAAGCATGGTCACTGAGAGCAAGTCTCATCGCAAGTGATGTCTTTTCTTTGGTGTATGTCTTGAGGATACAAGCCCTGCTTTGAAGGTCCTTACCTTCTCATCAGGTTCCCTCTTTCTCTTGAAGATCCATTTATACCTTAACGAGTCTCACCATATAGGTGGACTTTCGAGGGTTCGTATACAACATTTGTATATGAAATCTACTTTAGACTTTATTGCGAACATCCATATCTTCATGTTATGATCCATGGAATCTTCATCACATGAAGTTAGATCATTGTCAGACTTAACTTGTCAGACTTAACTAATACATGAAATCCATCCTCATACTAATTTTAAGAGGTACGAGTGTTTCATCTTTAATTGTCCTTTTAGTTTCCGATTTAGGAGCCTCATTATCTTCTTAAGATTAAATGAGTTCCTTCACTTCATTTCCATCTTGATTGTCAAGAGAGTCATCATCTAAGGATCATGTCCTTAGAGATGAAATCTTTAAGAATCTCAAGGTCATAAAGTATGTATCCAATACCATCCTTTATTTTTCTAATGAAGTAGCACTCTCTGGTGCTAGATTTCAGCTTACTTGCATTCATGGCAAAGTTAAGGTTCAAGAAACCTTAAATCCTCAAGTGTCCAACACTAGGCTAGGTTCCAAACCATAGCTTATGAGGGTTTTCGGGTTTAGATCTGCATGGAATCTTATTAAGGATATATATTATAGTCTATACTACATATATACATGGAAACTAAGAGATAATTATGCTAATATTAATCATTGATCAAATTATGTCACACGTCCCTACAACTCTATTGAGTTTAGGTATATTAGGAGGAGTGAGATAGGAATGGTATTCATATCTCTATAAGGTATTCCTTGAATTCATCTAATCTGTATGGGCTACCTAGGTTAGATCAAATTCATTTCATCTTCCTTCAATCTTTGGTTCAAAACCAAATCGTGAAATCTTTGAACATGTCAAAGATTTCTAAGGTGAATAGAAGAAGTCTCATATCACAAAAAATCATCAATTGATATCACATATCATTAATTATTATTATTATTATATAGATGATCCACATACATCAATATGTATGAGATCTTGAATACCGTGGCATCTAACACCATCCTCAGAGAAGGGTGAATTAGACATTTTCTACCTTGAATACAATATTCACAAGTATGTAAGATTTGAAATCTCATACATTCTAAAGCTTCATCGCTTACTAGTTCATTGATCTCATCAATAGACATATATCCAAGGATTGATGTCATATCATTGTCAAATGATCTTCATCCTCTTATTGATCTTTTTAAGATTTACTTTTGAGTATTTAGAAATGTTAATGAACTTTTCATTAATTTTCTAATTTAGTAGAGTCATATAGATGTCAGATTACTATCTGAAATATATCCATCATAAGTCTTTGTGATAGGTCTATTCCAAAATTCATTTTTATTTCCAACATTTAGAAATAAATCATGAATGTATTCTAATAACTAGTTCATAGAGACATTCTCCGATACTAAGGGCTCTCCCACTGAAAATGTGAAGTCTATCTATCCAATGGAGATTGTTGCAACAATTGCATAAATTCCAATATAGATGACTATTAAAACCTTAAGATCAAATTTTCTAGTATTCTAAAACACATGCAACCAATTGCAAATGTCTTAGAAGAATGAGATGCAATTATTAGATTTTGATCCTATCTGATAAGTCAATTTCAATGATTTTTTGTAGATGTAGATTACTCTGATGCACTATCTGAGTCCTTCTCTAAGGATCCTAGATAGACTTGATAGGCATACTATCAGCTTGTTGTAGTAATAGCATTCATCCAACTCTTTGGATGTCATATGGAAGTCATGGAAGTACAGTCAACTCTTTAACTTTCCTTCTTACTTGGGTTAGACCCATGCTTCCAATGCGCTCCCTTTATCTATAAGCAACCATTTCTTAAGACTAAGGATCTCTTATGTTAAACTCAAGAGAATTAAATGTAAGAATATTTCAACATTTATACATGCTTAATTCAATTCATACAAATGAATATTATGAAGCTTCATGAAAGAATAGAGTATAGATAGTAAAATGATGGCATTCATCGTATCTACATCCAATTAAAATCTAAAAGACTTTGGTTCAGGACTCAAACATTTTGAGTACATCATTTCTTATCGAGCCATCATTCTGCATAATATAGTGAACCACGTCATTCATGATTAAATGTTGAGAGCACATATATATGTCAAAACATCTTCTTAGATTTTATAAGGATTTTAGATAACTACGATCATCATCAATATAATACTTCCAAAGCACATTCGATGAGAGATCAAGATGATAGAGACACGCAAACCCTAGGTTGTTGTCCTATTGTCTATTTAATTGTCTTTCCTCATTATTATGGGGAAATTTGCACATTGCAATCACATACATTATGTCTCCAACTGGAAGTACAAATATTGATCATGAATCCAATTCATTATATTATATTGGTTGTTATTAAGTATAACATTGAGTGGGTTTAAGAGGATTGTATGAAATAAAAAAATACATAAATAAATATATATATATATTACTTTGATTTATGAATTTGTATATCAAAGTTGTCTTGCCTTGTCAACAATGAAAGTTCATTCCCTTAATCACTTTCAATGTAAGAGATATACTTCCCATTATATCTCAAGAAAGATCTGGGGTCTCCTTCTTATATTCATTACATCTCAATAATATGAGAACTTGCAACTCGGATCATTCCTCCTTGCATGTCCAACTTACATTACCAATTCGGTCTTTAACACCCAAGCCCACCACTCCTAAGGTTATGTTGACCAGTCGTTACTTGAACTAACCGTCAACGGGATTAGAACTCGCTATGCGCAATCCAGTATCGCTTCAATAATATGAGGAGTCGATAATGGGGTCACTACACATGCAGTATTAATCTTTTGAGAAGCAAAGAGCATGATCCAGATGTGCTTGTATGCATGAGATGTCACTTCGAACAAGTGTCTCCTACATACAATCTCTAACGACGGAACCCTTCACCTTCACGGAAGACCATGGATGTCACTTATGTGATCCTCCATATCATGTTCAAATTCTGATTAATTATTATGAATCTTATTCACATATTAATTCTTCCAATGAAATTACAGCTCTATTTATAATAGAGTATATAATTTGATCTAATTAATTTAATCATATTAAATCAATTATTAATCCAATCAATCAGCCAACAAACAATTTTAATTGTTACTTAAAGGATGCTATAATCTCAAAATATGTATTATTCAAATTTTAATAATAAGAAATATGCATCATGATCACTTCAAGCATTATCCTTTCCTTACCTATTGTCTTGGCCAGTACTGATGGGAGTGGGATAGACCGCTCACAGAGCAACCTACTACCCCAACGCTCCCTGACTAGATACCATATCTGCCTCAAGTCAGGATAATACGAATTTGATCATTTTGTATTTGAGATGATAATCAATCTTTCAACTGAAGTTATATCATATATATAATATTCATCAAAATCCTTTTTATAATATTATAAGGAAATTTGCTAAATAAATTCCCAATCCTATTCAAGCAATCATATTTGTTGGAAAGTTCGTTATAACAAAATCGATCAAGATTATTATCTTATCATGATGGTTATTGCAATATTATTTAAGAAAATAATCAACATAAATATTTCACAAAATATTCATCAGTAATTATTTACTAAATTAACCACTAATTTCAAATAATTTATTAAATGACAATCACAAGGTTCTTGACTAAGAAACTAATTTTCAACAGTGACCCTCACTTACTAAAATTAACATATCTTTATCAATTTAAATCCAAATCATGCAAAATAAGTTCCCAAAGTTTGATAATTTAATTTATAACATAACCCATGTTAAGTTAGTGTATTTCTAGGCGTTTTAAAATTGTAATTAACTCTTTAATTATGTTAACATTCGCCTTCCCTGAAACAGTGGATACATGTTCATTAAAAATATCATAACTTGAGCAAAATAGATTCTAAATTACAAAAAATCAACTTCCACAGTTTCCCTAATTAATGAACATAAATCAGGTGATAGTATAGAGTTTAAAACATTTAAATTGGGCGAAAAAATCAAACAAGACAAAGTTGCGTGAACAAAATGCGATGAAAGTTTGCACAACCAAAATGCCCAAGTCATCTTCGGTTTAAGGATCATATCCTAAACCTCTGACCTATGATCTGATATCAATTGAAGGATATGGAAAATTTCTTAGGCTTATCACAAAAGCATGATAATTGCATCGTATGCAATCAGGAGTGACTAGTCGTACTAGTTGCTCCAGGCAGCAGAAATTTTAAAAAAATGAACAATGAAACCACATGATCCAAAACATTTCTCAGATCATTTCATCTAAATGAACAATAGGTTAAGGTTACCTCTTTAAGCATGGTTGTGGTTGAATCTCTAAAGGAAGAGACATGATGTCTCAAGTCTGATCCGATGGAGGAGACGTTTGCGAGCGCGTTGATGAAACGCATGCTCCTCGCAATCCATATCGATGATCCAAGCAGCGAATCTCCTGATCTCATCATACGAGATCCGACGTCTTCTTCATGAGTGAGTCGTATTGAAGGAGGTGAAAATCCATGAGAAAATGATCCAGCAACATAACAACGATGTTGCAGCAATGGCGGCTCTCTCTCTCTAGGGCTCCATGGTAGACGGGCACAATAAGAGAGAGAGGCTTGGTGTGTAGATAGAGAGAGGGAGAGAGCATTAATTGATGTAACTTGAAGAGCAAAGGGTGCCTCTTCTCATGTAGTATTTTGGGTGCCCATGGATCTCAATCCATGGACAACAAAATCAACAGATGAGATTCGATTTGTGTTTCTTTCAATGGCCATATTTGTGTTGTTAAAAACATAACAATAATTAATTTAATTTATTTAAATATATATTGAATAATCAATATAAATTAATTTCAAATTAAATTAATTACCCTTGGAGATAATTAGGAAAGAGGGAGACATCCTCCCATAAAGGGGGTCGACGGCCACCAACTCCTATTAGAAATTTGTGCAATCTGCATCTCCTATTATCATGGAATCCAATATACCATGATAATCTCCAACTTTTGCAACAACATTTCTTGCAAAGTTCTTCACAAAAATAAATCCAATTTATTTTGTGAACATTTCAATCATGCCATTGGAAATTTGTGAATCACATTCACAACCCAAAATAAAAGGTAAATTACATTTTCAATTAATTGTCCGATGCGAATCCAATTCACATCAACATTTAAATTATAAATGTTATTTACAGATAGCTCTCTCTTATATATTATAAATTGCATTTATAATATATATGATTAATATGGATAGTGATATCCACATTATTCATATCCATGATAATTAAATCACATTTAATCATCTTGGATCTCTATTCTCATGTGCCCAAATAATATGAATCACATTCACATTATTCACATCTTTGATAATTAAATCACATTTAATTATCTTATATAACTCTCCTTATAATATGAATCAAATTCATATTATTTTTTCTTAATGCTCGGATACATATATCAATGGTGAAATTATCCTTGAACTCTTTCAAGGATAATGTGCTTTCTCCACGGATACTTGGAGATAAGGACATGGCGATTGTACATTCCACATATAGTGACTTGGATATTGAGATCATATCTCAAATCCAGATCTTACAGACCTCCCACAGATGTTTAATTAAATCAAAATAGTAAATCTAATCTTTTCATTGTATCTGAATCACATTCAGATCACTGTCCAACATTTGGACCAAGATCAGATTACTTCTCTATTGAGAGGAGTCACTAAAATCCCAACCCGTTTCATCACTCCCAAGGAATGGAAGCATCATGGTTATACAATCGTTTAGGATCACATCACCCGTAGGTATTCCTAATACCCATACATCCCGCATACTGAAAGACCTAGAATAAACCCAAAGTTTCAGATCTCATTTAGACTATCTACTTGAGGGTTTCATCACTAAGTTTATGATTGATCATCAGAAGTTGGTATCGATCATATACTTTCCAAAATCATACATCATACCTAGGTGTTGATCGTATACTTCACAAACGCATATATCAAACTTTACAAATTAAGTCAAGCTTCCTAAGCAAGACGATCGTACACGGAATTTGATCCTTCCCAATATCTCATGAGTGAGCTTATGTCTTCTAGTTCAGTAACGAACCCGTATGATCCCTTTGAGATATCATATTACCCATATGCCCATGTATGCACACCACTGCACTGGTGTATAGACCTTGATTAGGCCATCAACCTATCAGACGTCTGAATGTGCATATTCAGGCATATAGTAACACATCTTCCTCCAGATAGAGGATGTGTTCCTATATCTTGACAACTACGATATAGATCTTGGTTATCTCAATCTCGTTAAGTCAGCTCTTTGACCTAACTTATTGTTGAGTCGAGATCTTCGAGGAATGGTTATTGATGATATAAAGTAGCCGTTGTGATACCCCAAAAATCCCTGGATCAAACAAAAAAAATTATTTTTTTTCTTCTCAAGCAGAATTATTACAGAAAATATGCGGAGCGAGAGAAATTTTATAACTTATTTACTTGTATAGCGAACAAGATCGAACTCAGGAAGGCTACAATTCTCGAGGGTTATTCAAATAATTGAAAAAAATTAACTAAAGAAAAGGGAATCTCAAATGCAAACTATCCTTGATTTTTGTGAATTTTTTGTATTTTTAAATTTTTAATTTTTTTATTTCTATTTATTTTAACTTTTTTATTTTTTTTATTTTAAAATTTTTATGATTTTAATTTTTGCAATTCTTTTTAATTTTCAAAAAAATGATTTTCAAAACAAATCCATGCATAAAAGAAATGCAATTTTTTTGGGCATTTTTTAAATATGAAAAAATGCTCAAAAATATATGAAGAAAATGTTTTTGTGCTTTTATGATTTTTTGCTTTTTTCGTAAATTTTTTATATTTTAAAATGAATAAATACAGGAAAAATGCAAATGGTGAGCAAGTAGGGTTATTTCTCAATTTATAATACCAAATGAAATTAGAAATTGCTGTAACTATTCTTCCTAAAAACTAGAATACATTATCTACAAAAAGGAAATGAAATCACATTTTTCAAAAATTTGTTAAGATTTTTTTAAGAGTTTTAGTATTTTACAATTTTAGGGTTTTATAAATAATTAATGCATGAAATTTGCATAGAAATTAAAACATATCAAAATAAAATTAATCTAATTTTATGGAATTTTTTGAAGCAATATTCGAATTTTTAGAATTTTTTAAAGTTCAAACAGGAAAAAATGTCATGTTTTTTTTATTTTTTTAATAATACATAATAAAAAATGTAATGAAAATTTTACAGTAACACAAGATACACGGCAGAAATATAAACAATTTTTGTAGAATTTTCAGAGTAATGAAAAATTTTATTTCAATGAAAAGATCATGCAAATTTAAAGTCCGGAAACAGAAAGACTGAAATTCAATATATATTGTTCTTGCATAAATGAATAACACGAAATAAATAGAGGAAAGAAAATGGAAATTACCCATAGGGGCGTGCGTTGCACATGCTTAAGCTCTAGCAGGGACCTTTTTGTAAATATGAAAATCTTGGGGGTGAAGAGGTAAATTGTCCAAAATTAAAATAATAACCCCTAGGGTTCTGTCTTTGTCCTTCGTTTCTTCAAAATCAAAGAGGCTTCGCCCCTTCTTCCTTATTTGTTTCCACGTTAAAGCCAAGAGGGGGAGAGCACAAGGGGAGACACTGCCCCTCCTCCCTTCTTCTCAGGCGGCTGGGCGGAGATCAATGGCGATGGAGGTGCTCCTCCCCGGGCAGAGGCACGACCAGAGTGGAGTTTTCAGAGGGGTGTCGTCAGGATAGAGTCCAGGAGGGGGAGGAATCGTGGCAAGCGATGGTAGGTGGTGGAAGGCTAGTATGGTCTAGAGGCGCAACCAAGACGGCGAGCGGCTGCAGGCGGAGCTGCTCGCAGGATGCGTCAAAGCGCGGTGGCACGATAGGCGGGTAGAGGCGGAGCTCGGTGGCTCATGCGGACAGAGGTGGCAAAGAGGATCCATCGCGCGGTGAGTGCTGGTGGAAGTCGTGGTAGCTGCTTCATGTGGAGCTGTTACATAAGGGTGGCACTGCCGATGAGAGGCGGCTGAGACCGGCCGATAGTTGGTGCGTTGGACTGCGGTCGTGTGGCGTAGTGGAGAGTGGTTTCTATTGCATCACCCTCCTTTTTAAATTTTTCTATTTTTTGTAAAACAGAAATAGAAAAAAAACATTTTTTATTCTTTTTAAACAAGAACCACAGAGATTAGTTTTTTTATTTTTTAAATTTTATTTGATCCTGTAAAACAAATGTTATAAGGAAAAAAACTATATTTTTTTGTTTTTTTATTATAAATAAATTAGGATGCGAGCACGATGACTCAATCCCAAAATCAAAATGGAATATGTGAATGGGCGTCTGGCGAAAAATGAGGAAAGGATCCATGTCTTCGACTACCGTACGCGATTGCAGTTGGAAGATTGCTTGAGGTAGACGTGAAGTGATGAGATCGAGAAAATGAGATAAAAAATCAGAATCGAAGGTGTATCAAATCGTGATGGGAATTATAAGATCTATATAAAAAATGACAAAGAGGAAAAATGCGAAAAATTAAACTAAGATTAACCTAGATTAAAAACAAGAGAAAATGGATCACACTTTAGGAGCGGAAAAGACCGTAATCGCCTCGACGAAGGCCGACTCACTGTCACCAGATGACGAGGTGGCTAGGCACCCTTCTGAGACAAGATATCTCTCGGAGAATAGGCTCCTCTCACCAAAGATTGATTAAAGAGAAATGAGGGAGGAGGAGTCATATTAATAGATAAGAACAGAATTTGAAATTCAAATTTTAAAATGAGATGAAGATAAGGGAAAAATTGAAATGAGATAGAGATAAGAGAGGAAATTAGAGTTATTTGTGAGAATTAATTTTTTTCATTTTCGTCACTTTATTAAATTAAATACTAAATGTTTTTTTATTTTTTATGGTGGTTATGTAAGAATATCAACTATATACATATACTATATACATATATTACATTGTATACATAGTTAAATAAGGAAATTAGTTTTTTTTAAAAAAATACTTTTTATTTTTTATTTTAAATAATTATTAAAAATTACAATTATTTACTAGTATAATAACAATAAATATATAAATAAATGGTAAAATTGTAAAAACTGTCCAAGAAAACCAACTTTTTAACCATAACTCCAAAAGTTATGGAATTACGACCATTTTAAAAATAATTTAATTTAGAATATGATGGAAGTGAATTTGGTTCAATTTGAGTTCATTTGGAGCCGTAATTGATCTTTCAATTATTGCTTTTTTGCTTTTTCCGGATGTGGCTACTTTTATTCTGTACATGAATTAGTTTTGCAATTATTTTTATTATTTAGAAAACATGTTTACTTACAACTTTTGTTTTGAAAACTATTTAGTTTGAGGTCAATTTATGTACAAATAGTGAAAGTATACAAGTATTTACAACACATTTTTTGGATTTTCTGATTAAGGATTCTATCTCCGCCTACTTTATTCCTGGTCAATCATGTCAAGTCTTGACCTTCTCTCAAGGTTCGGATCAGCTTGTATATATTAAATATATACATCCTTTCTTTCTTTTTTATTTTCTCTATTTTTCCTTTATTTCTTTATTTATGTATTTTAGGTTAAAATAGTAATAAGTGTACAATATTTACACACAGTTGTAAGTTAGTAAGAATATGGAGTTAGTATTATATATAGATGTTTTATAAGGGATTTTAATCTAAAATAAATGAATAAAGATGATGAAATGCATATTCATCATCCCCCTATGCTTTACCTTTGCTAGTCCCTTAGCAAACACTTATTTGAAAGAATAATTGAATAAAAGAAAAGGAAAGGAAAAATAAAGAAATTAGGAAAATATTGAGTATTAAATTTTTATTCATAAAATTGTAATATGAAGCTCTGTCGGACCTTTGGATTATTAGTGTAGCGGAACCATAATGGCAAACGGGTTTAAGACCTAGCAGCATCTAAGTTCCACAAGACTCTTATTCAGGTCGCCTCAACAGTCATGTCAGAACAAACATACACAAATTCTTATGACTATAAATCTTTACTTGTACGATGTAAGTGAAATATAGCTCCCCATCTCAAAAGTAGCAAAGAAACAACCTCCCTCAACAAGGTAACTATAGTTCCCCAGTCTAGCAACTCTTTCCTTGAGGAGCAGGGATATTCCCTTCTAAGTTCAAGTACAACCAGCTCATAAAGAGGAGATGGAGAAGAGAATGGATGGTAACCGGTGAAGCTACCTATCCTTGGATGCATGACCAGATCCGCTGCAAGATTACAAAAATTTGACTGTGAACCTCCTATATTATTTTTTCTTTTTTTATCCTTATATACACACTCCGACAGGCATTTTACTTTTCAATCAGGCATGTCCACTTTTGGAGATTCTGCATTTTTTCCTTTTTTTTAATATGTATATAAGGTGCAGCATGTACATAAGGAGTTTTTTCTCTTGAGCCAGTAGACTATCCCTCTTTTGAAGTATTATTGCAACCCCACAACATCCTATCATTAGACCTCAACATCGCTAGACCAAGCCAAAAGATTCTGCCCCCTCCCAAGAGGATGATGAGAGGTTCCACCTAGATGTACTACCCTCGTATGCTACCCCAAGCCAAAAGATTCTGTCCCCTCACTACCTCCTCCGTGAAGAGCTACATATAGAATGTTTGTCCAAGATAAGCCACAATCTGAAAGAATCATGCGTGTGTTGTTAAATATTTTACTTAGACTAATCAAGGTGACATGTGAACATAGTCTTATGGACTCAAAGAATTAAGTCTTGATTCCAATTCTTATCAGGTTCCTCTGAAATTAAGTAGACTAAAGTCCAACTAAGCTCCATTCTTCAATTTATTCCAGACATAGTTTGAATGTCAATACTATCTTGAAAAATGTGCAAATGCAAGAAATATGTACATGGAAAAAATAAAGCAATTTATTTCGAAACAATTTTCTAAATTTGAACTTTTTATGGATTTTTGTAAAGAAGACCAAAAAATGATGCACATGTAAAAAGAAATAGCAGAATTTTAATTATGCAATTTTTTATAGACTTTTGGTTTTGTAGTTTTTAGGGATTTTTTAAGTGGAAAAGGGTTAGTAAAATATATACAAGTATATACAACAATTTTTTGTTGTTTTTTGTTTGTTTTTTGTTTTTTTTGCTTTTTTGGGTTTTCGTTTTTTTTATTTTTTTCAGTTTTTTTTTGGTTTTTTGTTATTTTAGTTTTTTGTTTTTTTATTTATTTTTTTAATAAAAGGTGATCAAAGTCTATATACGCACGTGGATTTTAAAGATTTATATACATATCCCCAAAATAATCATATTAAAAGTACAAGTTATGTCTAAAGTATATATACAATATATACGACATCCCCCTATATTTAGCTCGAACTATGTCCTCATAGTGATCGGAGAGCGGCAAAGGAAGACATAACTCGTGCTAAGTATAGAAAAGTGAAAAGACTCCCATGCTACAGCAACTCAAAGAAAAGATGAAAAGAATATAAGTCGGTGCCCCCCTATAATTAGGATCAAGTAATCCAAGTATAGAAGACTGTAAAAAAGGGAAATCCATGAAGAGAATGTACAGACTCAATGGAAAAAAAATGATATGAACAACATCACTCCCCCTATACTTAAGGTAGAGTATCCCTAAGTATAAGCAACAACAAGAGTGATGAACAGGACAAATATGAATAACACAAATCATTCATCCCCCCCATACTTAGGATAAAGCACATCCTAAGTATAGTATATATATACACGGAAAAGGGGTGAACGATAAAACGGGAGAAGAAATAATGAAACGAAAGGATATACAAGAGGTTGTCAGCTCATGTATCAGACGTTTGTACCACAGGTATAGAATCAACGACGAACAGGAATGTATCATGATCTAGACATGATTCAGCAATTGTCTGTTCATAACAAATGATTGTGAGTCAGATAACAACCCATATATGACAATAAACCCATATGATTGAGTCAAGCATCTGAGACCAGTTCTTCCTATCTTGGCGTACAAGTTTTTGCAATATCGTCTTAATCTCCCTATTTGAAATTTCTGCCAAGCCATTAGTCTGAGGGTGGTAGGGAGATGCAACTCTGTGCTCAATGGCGTACTCCTTCACAAGCTTCTTTACTTCTCTATAAATGAAATGGCTTCCCCCATCTGAAATCAGTATTTTGGGAATCCTGAACCGTGCAATAATGTAGTCCTTGAGAAAGGAATACACTGTACGACTATCTGCGGCTCGGGTGGGGATGGCCTCCACCCATCGACTAACATAATTCGAGAGGAATACTGAAATTCCTGGCTGACAGGAAATGGGCCCGTCAAATCTATGCCCCAATCATCGAAAACATCAGAAATATGTATGTATCTTAGGGGCATGATATCTTTGGAACCAACAGTTCCTCCCATTTTCTGACAATCGGTACAACCTCGAACATACTATGTAGCATTCTTAAACAATGTAGGCCACCATAAACCACTCTATAAAACCTTTATTGTCATGTGTTTCTCCAAATAATACCCACCAGATTCTAGTTTGTGATAGTTCTCAAGTACACTAGTATGTTCGTCCTGAGGAATTCACCTTCTCCAGATACAATCCGCACCCTCGCAAAATAGGTACGGATCCTCCCATTGCTAATAATGAATCTCTGATAGAAATTTATCTACCTTATACTTCAGCCAATCTTGTGGAACTTTCTTAGATACAAGATAGTTCACAATATCAGCATATCATGGGAGTGAGTCCACAGACAAAATGGCCTCATCTGGAAAGGTTTCGAAAATATGGATCTTGGTTTGCTTAGAGGTCTCTCCATCTATGATATGGGAAATGTGATCTATCACAACATTTTTCACTCCAGGTTTATCTCGAATCTCTAAATCAAATTCATGGAGGAAAAGGATCCATCTGATAAGGTGTGGTTTGGCATCCTTCTTTTCCTGCAAGTATCATATGGCAGTGTGATTGTGTATACAATAACGTGGGAACCGATGAGGTAAGATCTGAACTTCTATAGCCCAAACACAGGTACTAACATCTCCTTGTCTATAACTATATAATTTCATTGTGCTTCATCTAGAGTCTTGCTGGCATAGTGTATAGAAAATGGTATCCCATCCCTTCTCTATCCTAAAACAGCTCCAACTGTAAAATGTGAGGCATCCGTCATAATCTCAAAAGGAAGAGACCAATCCGGTGGCTGTAAGAGGCGAGCACTGGTAACCATTTCTTTCATACGATTGAATGCAATGAGGACTTTATCGTCGACAACAAAATTACTCTCCTTAAACAGAAGCTTAGTTAAAGGTCTGGCGATCTTGCTGAAGTCCTTTATGAATCGCCTCTAGAATCCTACGTGTCCTAAAAATGACCTCAACTGGTTCAAATTTTGTGGTGGCTCTAACTTGGAAATCACATCAATCTTATCTGGGTCAACATCCATACCATGTTTATAGATGACATGGCCCAATACAATCCCATTAGTCACCATAAAGTGACTCTTCTCCCACGAGATCACTAGGTTTACCCCACAGCAATGTTGAAGAACTCGGTCTCAATGAGCAAGACATGTGTCAAAACTATCCCTATAGACCAAGAAATCATCCATGAAGACCTCAAGGAAACTACCCACCATGTCGACAAAAATGGCCAACATAAACCTTTCGAATGTAGCGGGGGTATTACACAATCCAAAGGGCGTCGGTCTAAAGGCGTAGGTGCCAAACGGACAAGTGAATGTAGTTTTTTCCTGATCCTCAGGAGCGATAGCAACTTGGTTTTATCTCGAGTACACATCCAAGAAGCAGAAGAACTCTTTCTATGCCAACCTCTCAATAATCTAATCAATAAAGGGAAGCAGAAAGTAATCCATTTTGGTAGCTGAGTTCAGGTGTCGATAATCTACATAAACACACCATGAAGTAGGTACCCAGGTCGGAATCTCCTCACCACAATCATTCTTTACGATAATAATCTCGGATTTCTTCAGGACCACATGTAAAGGGTTGACCCACTTGGAATCTGAAATGGGATATATAAAGCCAACATCACACCATTTTTTATATCCTTCATGACAACCTCCCTTAGATTTGGATTTAGACGACGCTAATATTCATGGGAGGGTTTACAGTCATACTCTAGGTAGATATGATGCGAGCACAAAGTTCAGTTAATCCCATGGAAATCTGAGATATTCCATCATATGGCCTTACGGATTCTCTCAAGAACCTCTAGCACGCGAATCAGTTTGAGACCGATCGGTGGCTGCGAAGCTGCTCGTTGGATGCGTCAAAACGTGGTGACGTGATCGACAGATGGAGGCAGAGCTCGGTGGCTCGCGCGGGCGGAGGTGGCGAAGAGGATCCATCGTACGATGAGTGCATGTGGAAGTTACGTCGGTTGCTTCGTGTGGAGCTGCTACAGGCGGGTGGCGTCGCCGGTGAGAGGCGATTGAGACTGACTGGTGGCTGGTGCGCTGGACTGCGGGCGTGCGGACGGTGCAGTGGAGGGCGACTATTGCTGCACCCCCCCCCCCTTAATTTTTTTATATTTTTTTGTGAAACATGAAAAAAAAAACTTTTTTATTTTTTTAAACAGAAGCTGCAGAGATTAGTTTTTTTATTTTTTTTAATTTTTTATTTGATCCTGCTAAACAAATTTTAGAAGGAAAAAAACTATATTTTTTTATTTTTAAATTTATAAATAAATCAAGATGCGAGCATGACAGCTCAATCCTAAAATCAAAATGGAATATGTGAATGGGGATCCGACAAAAAATGAGGAAAGTATTCGTATCTCCGACTACCGTATGCGATCGGAGTTGGAAGATTTCCTATGGTAGAAGTGAAGCGATGTGATCGAGAAAATGAGATGAAAAAAATCAGGATCGAACGTGGATCAAATCATGATGGGAATTCTAAAAATGATGATGAAGAAAAAATGCGAAAAATTAAACTAAGATTAACCTAGATTGAAAACAAGAGAAAAAATGGATCTCGCCTTAGGAGCAGAAAAGACCACAATCACCTCGATGAAGGCCGACTCGCTGTCACCGGACGGCTCGGAGGCTAGGCACCCTTCTGCGACAAAATTACGCTCGGAGAATTAGCTCCTCTCACCAAATATTGATCAAAGAGAAATAAGGGAGGAGGAGCCATATTAATATATAAGAAAAGAATTTGAAATTCAAAATTTAAAATGAGATAAAAATAATGAAAAAAAGTTGAAATGAGATAGGGATAAGAAAGGAAATTAGAATTATTTATAAGAATTAAAATTTTTTGTCATTTTCATCACTCTATGAAATTATATAATAAATTCTAATTTTATTATTTTTTTGTGGTGGTTATTTAAGAATATCGACGATATACATATTTTATATACATATATTACATTACTTAAATAAGGAAATTAGTTTTTTATTTTAAAGTTTTTATTTTTTATATTCCTTTTAAATAGTTATTAAAAATATTTACAATTATGTATAAATAAAATAAAAATAAATATATAAATAAATGGTAAAATTGCAAAAACTACCCCAGAAAACCATCTATTTAACTATAACACCAAAAATTATGGAATCATGGCTATTTTAAAGATAATTTAATTTAGAATATGATGGAAGTAAATTTGGTTCAATTTGAGTTCATATGGAGCCGGAATTGGTAATTAAATTATTGCTTTTTGGCTTTTCTGGATGTGGCTACTTTTATTATGTACATGATTTAATTTTGCAATTATTTTTATTATTTAGAAAACATTTTTATTTACAACTTTTGTTTTGAAAATTATTTAATTTGAGGTTAATTTATGTACAAATAGTGCAAGTATATAAGTATTTACAATAAATTTTATTGGATTTTCTGATTAAGGACCCTATCTCCCCCTAATTTATTTATGGTCGATCAGGTTAAGTCTTGACCTTCTCTCGGGGTTCGGGTCAGCCTATATCTATTACATATATACAGTCTTTCTGTTTTCCTTTATTTCCTTATTTATTTATTTTAGGTTAAAATAATAATTAATGTACAATATTTACACACAAATGCAACTTAGTAAGAATATGGAGTTAGTATTATATACAAGCATTTTATAAGGAATTTTAAACTAAAATAAATGAATAAAGATTATGAAATGTTGTTTCATCACTTATCTAACACCTTTGAATGTAGAGGACCTGCATCGAGGCCGGTCAGATATCAACCTTTAGAGAAAGTATTATCATCTCCTTTTCAGACTGGAGATCCTCTCTCAATAATCACCTGACGGTGGTGGATGAGTCCTCAATCTAACTCTTTAGATATCTATCCAAGCACCAGCCTTTACGATTTAACAATTGAATCAACAATTGTGATTATTAAGATGGCCATGGTACATAACTCTAATTGTATTAAGGGACCCATTATGCAAATTAATTATTCTTCATTTCAGATCAGGTAATGATATTTGCAATAATATTTATTGTATAATGGCTCGTCATGGGCTCGCATGTCTAACAAGATCTACATCGTTGCTTTCTTTTCTTGGGTGTAGGTGCAGATAATTGGTTCATGGACTTCTGAAGTGGGGCCTCAATAATATCATGAATAGTTGTTGCCACTTCAGGATGGGTCAACATTTTAAGATTTTCTATCTTTTCCATACAAGGGAAGAGATCACAATCATCATCTACATAAGGATGACCAAGAGCAATCTATACAGTGTCACCCTTAGGAGTGAAGAATGTGGGAACTATAATGGATGTGTGTGTGCAAAGGATATGGCAAAGGTGCCCTCTCCTCACAACTCGGCCCAGCTAGGTGTCTCCCATTATTATCTTTTTTATATTGTTAACTTTTTCTCATTTTTTATTTTGGGTGATTACAAAATCCCATGGGTGTACTCTAGTGAATCCATGTCATAGGAAGGTGTGGTGTTAGTATGGCTCTTATTTATACTAGTGAGTTCATCTATCATCTACTTTATTTGTTGTCCACTACACAGGTCATGTACTCAAGAGAGGTATCCATAAGAGGTGACTCCAGCAGTTTAGTCTCAGGTGGGTGAGATGTTGGGGAATGTGATGGTGGTTGTGGTAGGTAAAAATCAAAATCGGATGTTCAAAACCTCTGATGAGGTGAGTATGTACAAAAAGAAAAGTCAGGAGCAAAGTCCTCCTGATAAAATGGAGGTGGACTGGTTGGAGAGTAAGAAGGAGCCACGAAGTCTAGATAAAAATAACTCCAATCAGCCATATTCGAAACAAAAGATGGGGATCAGGAGATCACAATGGTCAAGTCAAGATATGCAATAAAAAGGCACAAGTGTGCAGAGAAGATCGAGTATGCACACAAACAAACACAAGTATAAACAAACAAACCTCTTAATTCACTAACTCAACACAATGATGAATATGAAGGTGCTATCTTTTTATCTTGTCAAATTTTAGAGTTAGGTGAGAAAACAAATATTTACAAGCTCACAGGTGTAGTCACCTACAGGGTTTGTGTTTTAGTCAGCGTTTCATACCTACTAGAACATCGGAAACACTTCGTCTAATCTCTGAGGCAAGTGCTTCCATCAATAACAGGGCCCAAGAGCTGATCCAAGAGCTTGAGGCACAAGTCCAAGGTTGGGGGCTATATTGATGTGCATCATTCAGTCTGAAAGTAACCTGTGTACAAAGAGGGGGTTACTCTCCCCAAAACAAGATTTGTCTATTTTGATTTTAGGGTCAAGTAGTATTAACAGCCTCAATTTTACGGGTTATCACTTTTCTTATATACTTTTAAATAAATGCATGAATCCTAATAGGGTATCGATTCCATTAGTATCCTAAGTCAAAATCAGAGGGAGAGAGTTGGAAAAGTAGTGAAAGCGTAAATCGATGGTTTGTGCTCAGATAGAGATGCTCACCTTGCCTCCAGCTCTCTTTGTGCAGGATGCTATACATAATTAAAACCTACTCTATATGGAATGTAAGCTCGTGAAAGCATCCTAGAATAGGAGTTGCTATTATCATGAAGAACAAGAGCTGACTATCTAGAAAAGAAACCTAGATTCCGGTCTTGGAGACTCCTCAGTTCCTTCCACAACAGGTCCTGCAAGCGCTGTATGGAGTCTCTCACGGCACCCAGTTTCAAGTCCAAATAACCAACAATTAGATTTGACTAGATCCAAGCGTAAATCTATAGGTACATGCAATTCAATTATAGCTTTGAACCTATTCTATCGAACAAGAATTCCTAGGCTAGGGATCAATCACACAAATCAAATAAATAGAAAGTCGAAAACTCGAAATGCATGAAACAAAGAAAAATATAAGCAAGGAAAATATTGAAAAACCAGATGAGGCCCCCAGGTGAATAGACACCAGGGAACTGGACCTCATAAAATGTGAATGTCCAAGACTAAAATTGTTATAATTTATTTTACAAAAATAAAAAGAAAACAGTCTCTCATTAAATAAAACAAAAAATGCTAAAGTGTGACTACTATTACTCCTTCTCTCCTCCTACTCTCTCTTGGTCGGCTCAAGTGCACCAACATCCTAAGAAGTCATCGTTGTCGTCAAATCCCTCACAAGAAAGATCAATAAAGAAATAAGTGGTCAGAGCTATTAAATAAATATCTAAAATAAATAGCAGAAAATAAAAGAAGAATAATGTACAAAATTGCTACACTTTATTGCTCCGCAGCAACAGCGCCATTTGTTCAACCATCAGAGTGGAGAGAGGTAGTCATGTGGTCTCACAAGGCGGACCACAATCATCAAAGTGACTGCTTACCACACAATATAAGAATCAATGCAATGCAAGAAAGTGTGAATCAAATATTATTATAACCCTACAAAACAAGTATGTATAGTGACAAGCAGACTAGGGTGTCGAACATAGGGAGACAATTTCGTATAGACATATTATTATTCATAACTAAATAATGAATAAATAAAAATGTGCAATTGTACAATATCTACTTAACTAATCAATGAATGTTTTGTGGTTTCTATTTTCTTTTAAATTTTTATATTTCTTATTTTTTTTAATTTTATAATTTTTGTTTTATTTTCATAATTTTATGATTTTTAATTTCTTTTTCATTTCAATATATAAAGGGTCAATATATCAATATATATGATATGATATGTATAATATAGGTGATATATAATATAAAACTTAAATATATATTAGAAATATCCCCAAAAATAGTACTTTTATTTTTAAAATGATTTATAATATTTATAATGAAATTATAGTAATTAATAGTAATATTAATTATGTATAACTATAAAGGTATATAATATAATATAATGTATTATAGTTATAATAATAGCTATAAATAGTCAAAAATTACAAAGTAAACTATTTTGTGTTTTAAATAATTTATTTTATGTTTCTGATTTTTTGTACATTTTTTCTCATTTTGAAGCATTTTTAAAGACCAAAATATACAAAATCAGTAACTTTTAAAATAGGCTGGCTTGATTTGAGACTTAAAAAAACAAAAAGGGTCAAATTTTCTACAAATCAATTTTAATTTGTAGATAATAAAATATTGAAAATATAAAATAGAAACTAATATTTTTTGGTTTTCAATATTTTGTTAATTTTTTTATGGTTAGCAAGGATTTGCTAATTTTAGAGCTTCTTTTGATATTATTCTGTTATTTTTGGTATGTTGCTATAAAATACTATAATAAACAATAGGTAATTTTTTGGAATTTTTAGTTAAGGTTTAATAATTTTTGTATTTTTTAAGGCAATTTGGGAATAATCGTGCACTATTTGATTTTTCATAAGTAGAAAATGTTATGAAATGTAAAAATAATTAAATGGCGTGAACAAGCATGTAGTCATGCACATTATCCTATTTTTTCATGATTTTTAGAGCGCAAATGATATTAAAGAAAATAAATAAACATGCACAAATATTAACTAAGCTTGCGAGGGCATTTTTGTAATAAAAAAATGTGACTAGGTATATGCAAAAATACCAGAAACATTACACTAAAACTCAAATTTTTAATATTAAACTAGAATATCCAAAATTCACAAGGGTCTATATGCAAAATGCCCAGCATAC
The DNA here is from genome assembly GCA_037367405.1 of Ottelia alismoides. Lineage (NCBI taxonomy): Eukaryota > Viridiplantae > Streptophyta > Magnoliopsida > Alismatales > Hydrocharitaceae > Ottelia > Ottelia alismoides. The sequence goes on from JAZKJV010002736.1 coordinate 75,085, forward strand.
GTGGGGGTCCACTTGAGTTAGGATGGCATGTACCTAAAAGTGATAAACAAAAGGTTCAGGGGTCTCTTATGCGAATATTACAAATGTTTATAACTATGGTTGAAAGTTTAAATATTAACTACTAATATACAAAAAGGATGGGGTTAAAAGTGAAATATACCCTCATGTACGTGTAATCCAACGGTCGAAGATGGCCTACTTAAGCCCTTGGACGGTTGCATGCATCTGATGCCACTTCACTTCTAATGTTTTGGATTTCATCTGCAAATAAGATCAACGGTCGCTCCTTCTTCAAATCTAACATCAACTAAAGCTTCTAGAGATCCAACCTAATCGGACGACTATGGAGGGCTTTGGATGGACTAGGAAGAATAGTGACAAGACTCTCATTTGATCTGTGAAATATTGCTCCTCCTACCTTCTTCCTCGTTGCTCATATTCTCACCACATGCCTGGAGGAAGTCCGTTGCTGCAATTACCAGTAGAAAGGTCTGGTCCCAGTGGTTGGGGCCTAGAGCTCGAGGAAGGAGAAGGGCATCTGGGGATGGAGTTAACTGCTCGTTTGACCCTAAGACGGATCCTTCATCACCTGCAAACAAGATGTAACATAGAACAAGGCAGAGGCAAGGGTGATGGCATTTATTGGTGATTGATCAGGCGAAAATGGGGGTGCAATGGAGAGCTCAGATTAAGGTGGAAGAAGACCTCAATTTCCCAATCTGAAGAAGATCTAGGGGGTAGGTGAAGTAGAAAGATGGAGAAACGGAAGGTGAAGGTGGTGGATGGTTGGTGGATGTCGAAATGAGGAGGAACACAATGAGACAGAAGCCGAAGCTCAAGAGCTCCAGTGAGTTTGAATCCTAAAGTTTAAGCTAAGGCCACTTATTTCAACGAGAAATAAAAATTGGAAATAGAAATTGATATTAAGATCTACCTAAAGAGTACAGAAAAGAGGGTAGCTCGTACTTGGGGGAAGGGAGCAAATACCTCACCGATGGTGCTCCGATGAGATGGTTGGGACCACCTCCTACGATGTTCCGCCTCTCTGTAAAGCACAACGAGCAGCTCCTGTCACAAGCTACATCACCTAGGAGGTGCTTCGAGGGCTAAGAATGGGTAAAATGGGAACCAGCTGCAAAAATGAGAAGGGTAGAAGTTATAGGTTGATGACGGGAGGTGTTCGAGGATGGATTATGTCTGATTGGGAGTGGGATGATGTCAAAGATATGGTCAGCATGAATAACAGATGATCAGGCTATGGAATGGTGGTGGTCTCGAGGGTGAAGGCGACATGGTGGGGGTGTGAATAAGGGGAGAAGATGGATGGCTCTGACACAGGTCGGAAGCTGGAGCATATAGTTGACTCGTGGTCAATAAAAGAAAGGCCCTAGTGGATCCAAGTAGACCAACCAGGAAAAAGATAATCGAAAAGTATGTGTAAATTTAATAAAAAAATTAAATGAATTAATTAATATCTTATTATAAAATAAAAAAATTTTCTTATTTTATGTATTATTTTATACATATTTTTATTTATTTTTCAAAGTCATTTATTATGTGTTATTATTTAGATGTATATATGTCATTATACATGTTAATGGGTATTTAATTTTTAATTTGTATTTTATATTTTATTATATTATGTAGGTATTTTATATTTGTTATTTACTTTTGTATATAATTAGTTATTTTGTTATATTTTTAAGAGCTTATTTGAATACTTAATTAATTATATACATATTCTTTATAGGTATATATAGGTATATTTTATCTATATATTTAAATATATTATTTATTTTGATTTTATTTTTCATAGTTTATTTTATGATAATTATGTACATGTGTTTTAAATAATATATATAATTTTATAAAAATAAATGAATTTGACACATGCAAAGAATAAATATATGATAAAATATATAGGTTTATTGCACAATATGGGCCCAAAACCTAAATTTTACATCTTAGATCCAAATTAAATGAAGCCACCTTCGTTAAATAGCTTTTAAAAAGTTGTATATAATTAAAGGTGATTTTGTTCCATTTTGATAAAGTATGGAGAAGATACAATCTGTGAAATTTTATTTTAACTTTTTATTTTGTGTGTCCCAGACACACTATGCATTATTCTCCTATAAAATCAAATTTGTATTTTTATTTGTATTTTATCTACAATATTCATGTACAAGGTATCTTTATTTAATGAATAAAAATAATCAAATAAAATGGATCCCAAAAAATAATAATTTGGCAAATTAAATCATTCTTGGTTGACCAAGTCAGTTCTTGACGCAATCTCGGGGTGTAGGTCCATTCAATACCCTTGGTATTTCATTTCTTTTTCTTAACTTTTTAATTCTTTTATTTTGGCATTAATTACAATATCTTATATAATATTTATATCATAAATAGTTAATGTTATTTTGTAAAAATTAATGCTACAAACATGTATGTGGCTAGGGATTTAAGGCCAAAATGAAATAATAATGGTGATGAAAGGGAGATTCATCAATTCATATCTCCATTGTATGATCCTCAGAAGCTTCATCATATGAAGTCAGATCATTATCAGTATTATCTGACACATGGAATCCATACCCTTTAGGTTGTCTTACCACCCTTAAACCAATTTGAATAGATATGAGTGTTTCATCTTTAGTTGTCCTTTTAGTTTTCGATTTCAAGAGCCTCGATATCTTCTCAAGATTCCATGAGTTCCTTTACTTTATTTTCATCTTGATTCTCAAGAAAGTCATCCTTTAAGAATCATATCCTTAGAGATGAAATCTTTTATGAATCTCAAGGTCAAAAAGTAGGTATCCAATACCATCCTTTATTTTCCTAATGAAGTATCGCTCTATGGTTCCAGATTCCTGCTTACTTGCATCCATAGAAGGTTATGGACCAAGAAACTCTAAATCCTCAAGTATCCAACACTAGGCTAGGTTCCAATCATAGCTCTTGAGGGTTTCGGATTTATATTCATAGGTACTTATTAAGGATATATATTGCAGTCTCTGCTACATATATACCTAGAAACTAAGAGGTAATTACGCTAATAGTCATCATTGATCAAATCATGTCACACATGATCCAACCACATCTCCCTACAACTATGTTGAGTTTAGGTGTATTTAGAGAAGTGATATAGGAATGATAGTTTTTTCTCCATAAGGTATTCCTTGAATTCATCTAATAGGTACTTGCAACCTTGGTTAGATCAAATTCATTTCAACTTCCTTCTCACTTTTATTCTCAACCAAAATTGTGAAATCTTTAAACATGTCAAAAGTTTCTAATGTGAAAGGAAGAAATCTCATATCACAAAAATCATTAATAGATATCACAAATCATTATTATTTATTATGATATAGATGATCCACATACATCAATATGTATGAGAACTTGAATACCTATGGATATTACACCATTCCTAGAGAAGGGTGTATTGGATATTTTACTTTGAATCTATATTCATAAGTATGTAAGTTTTGACCCTTCAGACAATTTAAATTTCAATATCTTACTAGTCTATGATCTTATCAATATAAATATGTCCAAGACTCGATCCTAGATCATTGTCAAATGATCTTTATCCTCCTTTGATCCTTTAAGGTTTACTTTTTTTTAGTATTTATAATGTTAACGAACCATTCATTTATTTTCTAATTTAGTATATTTCTCTGGATATTAGATTATTATATGAAATATATCCATCATAACTCTTTATGATAGGTCTATTCCAGAATGCATGTTTATTTCCAACATTTAGAAATAAATAATAAATGTATTCCAATAACTAAGTCATAGAGACATTCTCTAAGACTAAGGGTTCTCCCACTGAAAATATGTAGACTATCTATCCAATGGAGATTGTTGCAACAATTGCATCAACATTTATGTGGATGACTATTAGACCTTAAGATCATATTTTATGATTTTTTAAAACATATGTAACCAATTGCAAATGTCATTAGAAGAATGAGATGTAATTATTAGACTTTGATCTTATCTAATAAGAAAGTCAATTTCATTGATTATATGTAGATGTATAAGATGCTAATGCACTACCCGAGTCCTTTTCAAAGGATCCTAGATAGTCTAGATGGTCATACCATCAATACATCAGCTTATTGTAGTATTGACATTCATCCAACTCTTTGGATGTCATATGTGTGGAAATGACAGAAGTATAGTCAACTATTTGACTTTCCTTCTCACTTGGGTCAGACCCATGCTTTCACTGCGCTTCCTTCATCCATAATTAACATTTCTTAAGATAAAGGATCTCTTATGTTGAACTCCAAAGATTTCAATATAAGAGTATTTTAACATTTATATACTCTTCATTCAATTCATACAATATGAATATTATGAAGCTCCATGAAAAATCGGGGTATAGATGGTAGAATGATGACACTCATCATATATGTGTACATCTTAACTCTTAAAGACTTTGGTTGAGGCGGCTACTCAAACATTTTGAATACATCATCTCTTATTGAGCCACCATTATGCATAATGCAGTAAACCATGTCATTCATGATTAAATGTTGAGAACACATATGTATGACAAAACATCTTCTTAGGTTTTATAAGGATTTTTGATAATTACGATCACCATCAACATGATACTTCTAAAGCACATTCGATGAGAGATCAAGAATATAGAGACATACAAATCCAAGGATGTTATCCTATTATCTATTTAATTATCATTCCTCATTATTTTAAGGAAGCTTTCACACTGCAACCACGTACATTATGTTGGACATGTGAGCCCACGACGAGCCATTATGCAATAAATGGTATTACAAATATACATATTAGAAGATTAGAAATTTGATCTTAAGGTTTAGTAGTCATCTACATGGATATTGCTGTAATTGTTGCAGCAATCTCTGTTGGATAGATGGACTTCATATTCTCAGTAGGAGAGCCCTTAGTCTTAGAGAATGTCTCTATGACCTAGATATTAGAATACCCTCATTGTTTGTTTCTAAATGTTGGAAATAAACATGAATTCTGAGATAGAACTATCATAAAGAGTTATGATAGAAATATTTCAGATAGTAATCTAACATCTAGTGGACTCCACAAAATTAAAAAAATTAATGAATGGTTCATTAAGATTTCTAACACTGAAAATCAAACCTTATAAGATTAATAGGAGGATGAAAGATCATTTGACAATGATCTGGCATCAAGCCTTGGACATTTGTTTGTTGATTTGATCAATAGACTAGTAAGATATGAAACTTTAGAATGTCTAAAAAATTCAAATCTTACATACTTGTGAATATTGTATTCAAAGTAAAATGTCCAATACACCCTTCTCTGGGAATGGTGTTAGATGTCGAGGTATTCAAGATTTTATACATATTGATGTATGTAGATCATCTATATCATAGTAAACATTATGGATATGTAATATCTATTGATGATTACGTATGATATGAGATTTCTTCTCTTCACCTGAGAAACCTTTGAAATGTTCAAAGATTTCACAATTTTGGTTTAGAACCAAAGTTTGAAGAAAGATGAAATGAATTTGATCTAACCTAGGTAGCTTGTACCTGCTAGATAAAATTCAAAGAATACCTTATGGAGATATGAATACCATTTCTATCTCACTCCTCCTGACACACCTAAACTCAATGGAGTTATAGGGAGATACAATTGGATCATGTGTGACATGATTTGATCAATGATGAATTTTAGCATAATTATCCTCTTAGTTTCCTGGTATATATGTGTAGTTGAAACTACAATATAAATCCTTAATAAGGTTCCATGGATGTAAGCTGGAATCTAGCACTTGAGAGTGCTACTTCATTAGGAAAATAAAGTATGGTATTGGATACCTACTTTATGACCTTGAGATTCTTAAAAGATCTCATCTCTGAGAATGTGATTCTTGGAGGATTGAGAATCTTGAGAATCGAGATGAAAATAAAGTAAAGGAACTCATTAATCTTGAGAAGATAATGAGGCTCCTGAAATCGGAAACTAAAAGGACAATTAAAGATGAAACATTAATACCTCTTCAAATGAGTTTGAGGATGTATTCCATGTGTCAGCCAAGTCTGACAATGATCGGACTTCATGTGATGAAGCTCCTAAGGATCATGACATGGATTGATGGTTATTAGCAATAAAGTCTAAAGTAGACTTCATATACAAGTGTTGTATATGGACCCTCGAGGATCCACCTATAAGGGTTAAACCCGTTAAGGTGTAAATGGATCTTCAAGAGAAAGGGAACCTGATGAGAAGGTAGAGACCTTCAAAGCTCGGTTCGTAGCCATAAGCTACACATCGAAAGAGAAGACATTGCTTGCAATGAGACTTGCTCTTCGGTAACCATGCTTAAAATCATCAGAATATTGCTAACCTTAGCTACACAACTTGACGATTGCATCTTCAGGATGTAATTCAAGATTGCATTCCTCTAAGAATACCTCTCGGAGGATATTCACATGAAGTAACCCCAGGGCTTCATGGTTGAGGAAAGCAATGTGAAAGCTAACGAAATCCATCTATGGACTCAAATAAGCTTTTTGTAGTTGGAACATCAGATTTGATGAAATCATAAGTGTTATGATTTCAGATAGAATCTTGATGTACCATGTGAAGCTTAGTGGGAGTGCCATTGTGTTCATCGTGCTAAATGTAGATAATATCCTAATCATTTGGAATGATATAAGGATGATAATAAGTGTTTTATGATCTGGCTATTCCATACCTTGAGATATGATCTCAAGAATACCTCTTAGATCTTAGTTCTGAAGGAGTTCAGAAGCAAAGAAAAGAGGGTATTGGGACTGTCACATTTGTAGTACACCTTGGACATATTCCATTCCTGGAAATTCCAAGAAAGACTTCCTTCCTTGAGATTTGGTACTGACCTATCTAAAGGAATAGCACCTCAAAGAGTTGAGGAAGTGAATGCTAGAACTGCTTGCACTTGTGCATCAGTTACGAGAAGCTTAGTGTATGCTAGATGTGTACGAAAGCCAGATATCTGCCATGCAGTGGGAGTAGTAAACTGTTACTAATCCTACTATGGAGAAAGAACACTTGATTGCAGAAATAACAATATCTTCAAAGATGACAAGGCTTTAGAGATGGTGATCTCTGAGTCTTATCATTTAGAGCTTAAGACTTTATAGATAGATATCTAAAAGGTCTTAACTGTGGATACCTTGAGAGATAGTGATCTCCCGGAATAAGGTTATTCTAACAAGGATTATGGAAATACTGGTTATAATAGTTATTGAGCAATAGTGTCAAGGACACTATAATTGCTTTGTCAAGATTGAGTATAGGTTGCATTAGATGCAACATTCGCATTGGATGCGAGCACTGTTACCTAGGGATATGCAAGTGCCGTAAAAGGACTTGGCGTAGTCTCGTGGGAACAGAGTGACTGATCAGCTTACCTAGCTATTTTTCTAAATAACATATGATTGTCGCATGAGTGTGGATTAAATGATTAGCCCGTTAATGGCTCTTTGGGCTAGTGGGAGATTGTTGGACATGTGAGCCCACGGCGAGACATTATGCAATAAATGTTATTGCAAATATCATTCCCTGATCTGAAATGAAGAATAAATAATTTGCGTAATAGGTCCCTCTGTACAATTAGGGTTATGTACCATGGCTATCTTAATGATCATACAGCTGTTGATTCAATTATTGAATCATAGAGGCTGGTGCTTGGATGAATATCTAAAGAGTTAGATTGAGGACTCATCAAGCACCGTCAAATGATTGTTAAGATGTGATCTCCAGCCTGAGTAGGAGATGGCAATCCTTTTCTCACATAGGTTGATATCTGACCGACCTCTTGATGCAGGTCCTCTGCATAGGAATAGAGATTCGGAGGTGTCAGATTAGTTAGGTCAAAGAGTTGACTTAACGAGATCGAGATAACCTAAGTCCTATGTTGAATGCTGTCACAGCATAGGCACGCATCCTCTGACCGGAGACAGATGTATTGCTATATGTCTGAGTATGTACATTTGACAGACCAATAGGTTGATGACCTAACCAAGGTCTATACACCGGCGCGTTGGTGTGCATATAAGGGCATATGAGTAATACGATCTCTCAAAGGGATCATACAGGTTCACTACTGAACCGGAAGACATGAGCTCACTCATGAGATATTGGGAAGAATCAAATTCCGTGCACGGTCGTCTCGCTTTGGAAGCTTGACTGAATTTGTAGGTTTGATATATACTTTTGGAAAGTATATGATCAAGACCTAGGTATGATATATGCTTTTGGAAAGTATATGATCGATACCAAATCCCAATGATCAAATGAGAAACTTAGTGATCAAACCCTGAAGAAGACAGTGTAAAATAGATCTTGATCTTCGGGTTGACCATGGGTCTTCCAGTATGCAGGATGTACAGGTATTGGGAATACCTGAAGGGTGATGTGATCATAAACGATTGTATATCCATGACGCTTCCATTCCGAGGGAGTGATGAAACAGGTCTGGATTTTAGTGACTCCTTTCAGTAGAGAAGCAATCCGATCTTAGTCCAAGTGTTGGACATTGGTCTGAATGAGATTCAGATCCAATGAGAAGATTGGATTTGCGGTCTTGATTTAATCAAGCATCTGTGGGAGGTCCGTAAGATCTGGATTTGAGATGAGAACTCAACATCCAAGTCACTATACGTGGAATAATACAATCGCCCTGTCCTTATCTCCAAGTATCTGCGGAGAAAGCACATTATTCTTGAAAGGGTTCAAGAATAGTTCTTTTGATGAAATGTATATCCAAGCAAGGACTTGATGATTAAATGTGATTTAATTATCAAGCTTAAATATGAATATGATTCATATTGTGAAAATGATTATCTAAGATAATTAAATGGGATTTAATTATCAAGGATTAAGAGAATGTGGATAACACTATCCATGATATATGTGTGTTATAAATATGATTTATAATATACATATATAAGAGAGAGAATTTATGTAAATAGCATTTGTTAATTAATAATGTGGATTGGATTCACATTTATTAATTAATTGGAAATGCAATTTACTAATTAGTTTGGGTTGTGAATATGATTCACATAATATTCAATGGCAAGATTGAAATATTCACAAATTAATTTGGAATTAATTTGGTGAATATTTATTGTGATTAATTAAGGAATAATAAGATAAATAAAATGGAGCCAAAATTGACCACCACAATTTTAGGGAGGTTGGTTGACTCCATTTTATTTATCACATTATCTCTTAATTAGTTAATGTTAAATTAAATTATGTTGATAATGTTGCAACATTTTTTAATTTAAATTAATGTTGTTGGTTTTAACCAACAACAATCATAGCCATTGATTTAGCATGGACCAAGCATAGCCCTTGGATCCATGTGTCCCATGGATTGAGATCCATTGGATCCTAAACTAGTATAAAAGGAGGGCTAGGGTAGCCTTTCCAAATGACAATATTCTTGAGTTGAAGAACTCTACTCTCTCTCTCTCCCATTCTCGTGGGGTCTCCCTAATATTCAAGTGGCCGTCCACTTTGTGTATTAGGAAGGAGATCAATTTTTTTTATGCCTCGACGCTTGGATCTTCGTCAAAGGATTGCGGGAAGGACGCGACTCATCATCGTGCCCGCAAGCGCATTCTCCGTGGGTCGGACTTAAGATAGGAGGATCTCTACTTTGGGATCTCGCGATCACAATCACGCTTCAAGAGGTATTCCTTGTACTTTGTGGTTTGATGAAACGATCCGAGAAGTGTTCTCGTGATCATGTGGTTTCATCTTTAAAGTTAAAAATTTTAATTTCCGCTGCATCTAGCATCTAGTACGACTAGTTGCTCCGATTGCATACGATGCGATCGACACGCTTCCGTGATGCGCTTAAGGATTCTCAATATCCTTCACATGGTTCTCTGCATCATGCAAAATGGTGGCTCTATAAGAGGTGATGTACTCAAAATGTTTGAGTACATGCCTAAACCAAAAGTCTTTAAAAGTTAAGATATATGTAGATATGATGAGTGTCATCATTTTACTATCTATACTCAAGTCATTCAAGAATCTTTGTAATGTTATATTGTATGAATTATATGAAGCATGTATAGATGTTGAAATACTCTTATATTGAATCTTTTGAATTCAACATAAGAGATCCTTTGTCTTAAACAATGGTTGTTTATAGATGCAGAGAGTGCAGTGAAAGTGTGGGTCTGTCTCAAGCAAGAAGGAAAGTCAAGGAGTTGATGGTACTTACATAATTTTCATATGACATCCAAAGAGTTGGATAAATGCCAACACTGCAATAAGTTGATGTATTGATAGTATGACTATCAAATCTATCTAGAATCCTTAGAGAAGGACTCAGATAGTGCATCAAAATAATCTACATCTACATATAAACAATGAAATTGACTTTTTTATTTGATAATATCAAAGTCTGGTAATTGTATATCATTCTTCTAATAACACTTGCAATTGGTTGCATATGTTTTAGAAGACTAGAAATTTTTTATCTTAATGTTTAATAGTCATCCACATGGATGTTGATGCAATTATTGCAAAAAACTCTTGGATAAATAGACTTCAAATTTTTAGTGGGAGATCCCATAGTCTTAGAGAATGTCTCTATGCCTTAGATATTAGAATACACTCATTGTTTATTTCTAAATGTTGGAAATAAATATGAATTCTGAAAAAGACATGTCATAAAGAGTTATGATGGATATATTTCAGATAGTAATATGACATCTGAAGGACACTACTTAATTAGAAAACTAATGAATGGTTCATTAACATTTTTAATACTAAAAATTGAACCTTTAAAATATCAATAGGAGGGAAGATCATTTGATAATGATCTATCATCAAGCCTTGGGCATATGTCTGTTGATGAGATCAATAGATTAGCAAGAAATTAAACTTTAGAATGTCTGAAATCTTACATACTTATGAATATATTATTCAAAGTAGAAAATATCAAATGCACCCTTCTCTGAGAATGGTGTTAGATGTCGAGGTATTCAAGATCTCATACATATTGATTTATGTGGATCATCTATATCATAATGAACATTAATGATATATGATATCCATTGATGATTATTTGTGATATGAGACTTCTTCTCTTCACCTTAGAAACCTTTGAAATGTTCAAAGATTTCACAATTTTGGTTTAGAATCAAAGTTTGAAGGAAGATGGAATGAATTTGATTTAACCTAGGTAGCAAGTGCCTATTAGATGAATTCAAGGAATACCTTATGGAGACATGAATATCATTCCTATCTCACTCCTCCTGATACACATTAACTCAATAGAGTTATAGGAAGATACAATTGGATCATGTGTGACATGATTTGATCAATGACCAATCTTAGCATAATTACCTCTTAGTTTCCAGGTAAATATGTAGTAGAGACTACATTATATATCCTTAATAAGATTCCACGCAAATCTAAACCTGAACCTCCTCATAATCTATAGTTCGGAACCTGGCCTTATATTAGACACTTGAAGATTTAGGGTCGCTTGGTCCATAACTTTGTCATGGATGCAAGTAAGCTGGAATCTAGCACAAGAGAGTGTTGCTTCATTAGGAAAATAAAGGATGGTATTGGATACCTACTTTATAACCTTGAGATTCTTACAATATTTCATCACTAAGGATATGATTCTTAGAGGATGACTTTCTTGAGAATCAAGATGACAATGAAGTAAAGGAACTCATTTAATCTTGAGAAGATAATGAGGCTCCTGAAATCAAAAACTAAAAGGACAATTAAAGATGAAACATCCATACCTCTTCAAATGAGTTTGAGAATAGATTCCATGCGTCGTTAAGTCCGACATTGATCAGACTTCATATGATGAAGTTTCTATAGATCATGACATGGAAAGATGGATATTAGCAATAAAGTTTAAAGTAGACTTCATATACAAGTGTTGTATATGGACCCTCAAGGATCCACCTATAAGGGTAGGACCTGTTAGGTGTAAATGGATCTTCAAGAGAAAGAGGAAACCTGATGAGAAGATACAGACCTTCAAATCATGGCTCATATCTAGAAAATACACACCAAAGAGAAGGCATTGCTTGCTATGAGACTTGTTCTCCAGTGACCATGCTCAAAACAGTTAGAGTATTGTTAGCTATAGCCACACAACTTGACTTAGATATCTTCAAGATGGAAGTCATTATTGCATTCCTCTATGAATACCTCTCTGAGGATATTCACATGAAGTAGACCCGAGGCTTCATGGTTGATGAAAGCAAGGTGTACAAGCTAAGGAACTCCATCTATGGACTCAAAATAAGCTTCTTGTAGTTGGAACATTGGATTTATGAAATTATAAATGTTATGATTTCAGATAAAATATTGATATACCATGTGAAGCTTAGTGGGAGTATCATTGTATTCATCATGCGAAATGTAGATGATATCCTAATCATTTAGAATGATATCAGGATAATAATAAATGTTTTATAGACCGGTTATTCGATACATTGAGATATGATCTAAAGGATACCTCTTAGATCTTAGTTTTGAAGATGTTCAGAAGCAAATAGAAGAGGGTATTGGAAACGTCACATTACTGATACACCTTGGATATGTTCTATTTTCTAGAACATTCCAAGGAAGGCTTCCTTATCTTAAGATATAGTATTGACCTATCTAAAGGGATAGCACCTCAAAAAGTTGAGGAAGTGGATGCTAAAACTGCTTACCCTTGTGCATCAGCTATGAGAAGCCAGGTGTATGTTGGATGTGTACAAAAGTCAGATGTTTGTCATGCAGTAGGAGTAGTAACTTGTTGCTAATCCTACTATGGTGATAAAACACTTGGTTTCAATAATAACTATATCTTCAAAGATGACAAGATTTTTTGAGATAGTAATTTCAAAGTCTTATCTTCAAGAACTTAAGACTTTATAAATAGTGATCTAAAAGGTCTTAATTGTGGATACCTTAGGAGATAGAAATCGGGAATAAGGGTATTCTAATAAGGACAATAGAAATATATACTGATTATAATGATTATTGAATCGTAGTGTCAACAACACTATAACGACTTCAACATTGAGTATTGGTTGCATAACATGCAACATTCGCATTGGATGCGAGCACTGATACTAGGGTATATGCAAGTATCCTAAAAGGATTTGGCATAGTCTCTCCGGAACAGAGTGTCTGATCAGCTTACCTAGCTATTTTTCTAGATAGCTTATGACTGCCACATGAGTGTGGGTTTAAATATTAGTCCATTAATGGCTTTTTGGGCTAGTAGGAGATTGTTGGACAAGCGAGCCGGCAGCGAGCCATTATGCAATAAATGTTATTGCAAATATCATTCTCTAATCTGAAATGAAGAATATTTGGTTTGTATAATAGAACCCTTAGTACAATTAGGGTTATGTACCATGGCCTTCTTAATGATCATACAGTTTTTATTCAATAGTTGAATCATAGAGGTTGGTGCTTGGATGAATATTTAAGGAGTTAGATAGAGGACTCATCAAGCACTGTTCAAATGATTGTTAAGAGATGATCTCCATCCTGAGTAGGAATTGGCAATCCTTTCTCATTAGAAAAATATCTGACCAACCTCTTGATGCATGTCCTCTACACGGGAATAGAGATTCGGAGGTATCAGATTAGTTAGGTCAAAAAGTTGACTTAACGAGATCGATATAACCTAAGTTCTATGTCGTATACTGTCACGATATAGGCACACAACCTCTGACTGGAGGTAGATGTGATACTATATGTCTAGTTATGTACATTTGGCATACCAATAGGTTGATGACCTAACCAAGGTCTATACACCTACGAGCTAGTGTGCATATGAGGGCATATGAGTAATACGATCTCTCAAAGTAATCGTACAGGTTCACATGTGAATCGGAAGACATGAGCTCACTCATGAGGTGTTGGGACCAATCAAATTCTATGCATGATCGTCATGCTTTGGAATCATGACAAGAATTTGTAGGTATGATATATGTTTTGGAGAGCACATGATCGATACCGACTCCAAATGACCAAGATTGAGAAACTTGATGATGAAACCCTAAGATGACAATGTAAAATTGATCTATATCTTCGGGTTTATCATAGGTCTTCCAATATGCAGGATGTACATGTATTAGGAATACCTGAGGGTGATGTGATCATAAATGATTGTATAACCATAACGCTTCTATTCTGAGGGAGTGATGAAATAGGTCTGGATTTTAGTGACTCCTCTTAATAGAGAAATAATCTGATCGTGGTCCAAGTATTGGGGATTGATCTGAATAAGATTAATATGTAATGAGAAGATTAGATTTAGGACCTTGATTAAATCAAGCATATATGAGAGGTCCATGAGATCTGGATTTGAGATTTTATCTCAATATCCAAGTCACTATATGTGAAGCGTACAATCACCATGTCCTTATATCTAAGTTATCTGTGAAGAAAACGCATTATTCTTAAAAAAAAGTTCAAGAATAATTCTATTGTTGAATTATAGCTAAGCATTCAGAAATGTATAACTAAATGTGATTTAAGTATCATGAATAATGTGAAATTGATTCATATTATTTGAATGCATGAGAATGATAATCCAGTATAATTAAATGTTACTTAGTTATTATGGATATGAATAATGTAGATAGCATTATCCAGTTATTCATATATATTATAAATGTGATTTACAATATATTGAAGAGAGACTAATTGTGATTTATATTTGTTGACTATTCTTTATGTGAATTGGATTCATATTGGATGATTAATTAAAAATATAATTATTTGTTTTGGGTTGTTTTGTGATTCACATAATTCCAATGGCATGATTGTAACCTTTACAAGATAATTATGAATTATTTTTGTGAGATGATCTTGGAAATTTCATGAGATAATGTAATCTCATGAATTGGAATGAGACTGACTCATTCCAAGTCAAGATGGTAGATTGCCACATTTCTCTAAAGGGACTTGGTGGGCGTCCCCCCTTTTAGGGGATGAGGCAATCTCTTCCTCCATTATCTCCAAGATTAAATGATTTCATTTTGAAATTAATTATATTTATTTATCAATATATATTAATTTAAATTAAATTCATTGTTGTTGTATTTTTACAATAATACCATGGCCACTAAATTAACACAAATCAATCTCATCTATTAATTTTGTGTTATCATGGATTGAGATCTATGGACTCCCAAAACCCTATAAAAGAAGAGGCGCCCCTTGCTCTTTGGATTACAACATCGATAGCTCTCTCTCTCTCTCTCTCTTGTTCTCATGCCAAGCCTTTTCCTTATCATTGAGTGGCAGTCCACTCTTCTGATAGAGAGAAGGTCACCTCCATCATTGCATCATCATTGTGTTGCCACATCGATGACACTTGGATCTCCATCTTCTTTAGTGCTTCTCGCTCGTGAAGAAGGCATTCGATCTCGTGAGATGGGATCAAGAAATCCATTGCTTGGATCATCGACTTGGATTGTGAGAAGCGCGTGATTCATCCCCGTGCTTGCAAGCATCTCCTCCGACGGATTGGACTTGAGGCAGGAAGTCTTTTCTCTTAGAGTCTCGATCACAATCACATTACGAGAGGTATTCCTTCATCCATTATGTTGTTAGATGAAACGATCCTAGAAGTGTTCTAGGATTATGTGGTTTCGTCGATTAAAATTTTTTAAACTTCGTTGCATCGAGCTACTAGTGCGACTAGTCGCTCTCGATATTATATAATACGATTCTCACGCTTCCGTGATGCGCTTAAGGATTCTTCCATGTCCTTTACATTATGTGTTCAAATACAAATGCAATATCTTGATCATGGATCCAATCCATGATATTTTACTGGTCATTATTGAGTATATTGTTGAGTGGGTTTAATGCAAGTCATATGAAATAAGAAATATTTGCATAAATATACATTTACATTGATTAAGGATTTTATATCAAAGTTTTATTGCATTGTCAACTCTGAAAGCTTGTTCCCTTATTCACTTTCAAAGTAGGAGATATACTTACCATTATATCTCAAGTAAGATCCGGGATCTCCTTCTTACCTTTGTTATATCCCAATGATATGAGAAACTACAACTCATATAAAAAGAAGCGGGAACGTGTTCTGCCTTACAAGTCTAACTTGCATTTCCCAATCGATCTTTAACACCCAAGCCCACCACCCCAAAGGCGATATTGACTCGTCGTTAATTGAACCAACCGTCAACAGGATTAGAACTCGATATACGCAATCCAATATTGCTCCAATAATATAAGGAGCCGATATTGGGGTCACTACGCATACGACTTTACTCTTTTGAGAAGTAAAGAGCCCGATCCATGTGGCTTGTATGCAGGAGTTGTCGCTTGGATAGGTATCTCCTACATACAATCCATGGCGACGAAACCCTTCGCCTGATGGGGGACCATGGGTGTTATTTATATGATCTCTATATTCCATTCAAATTTTTAATTAATTATTATGAATCATATTCGCATAATCAATTCTTCCAAGGGAATTACATATCTATTCATGATAGAGAGTTAATTTTAGTTGGATCTAATTAATCTGATCATATTAAATCCATTGTCAATCCAATCAATCAACAAACAATTAATGTTTGCTTGCTATTAACATATAGTATAAGCTCTCACAGATATGTATTATTTTGTATTTTAATAATTAGATTACAACTTAACTTACTCATATTTTTCTTTCCTCAAATATAGATCTGGTCAGTACACTCGAGTTATGACGGGAGGGAGCATTTCCATGACATGCAGGGTGCTAATTAGTAAACCAAGCCAGCATACCCGGACTAGACACCTTCACCATTCTGATTGAAAACAACACAAAATAATACCAATGTACTTCCAGTTTTATTGATCAACTTTGATTATCTGCATTATACTATGTATAGTAATCATGCAAATATTCAGTCATCTTTAAAATAATTACAAGGATCCTAAACTTGTAGGCATATCAAGCAAACATGTTCTTGGTTTGCATGTAAAAGTTATCATATAACTATTGTAGGATAAATTAGGTTTTTAATGAAACATACATTCAATGACCAATGATAATTAATCAATTATTTTCATAATTATTAGGCATCAAAATAATCAAGGCAAGATAATAATTTTCATGATTTCCATTGAATGATAAACACGTTAAGCAAAGAGATTTGATGATCCAATCATCATTCAACCCACCTCCACTAAATATAGAATATATAGGGCAAACAGAGTCGGAATCACGTGAAATAAATTCGAGCGGTTTTACGGTTAGATTATATATTAATACAAGTATTTATTTCTTGTTTTATGATGGGAAACAGTAAAAAAAACATTTTTTTGCAGATCCATGAATACATGCGAAAACAATATCGCAGCCTTCGAATCATATTCATGCATTTTATACATGTTTAGACTTTCTAAAAACATTTTAATAATAAAAAATACTCCGAAATAGTAGGCTTTTGTTCTAGCAAAAAATCAATTCGAATCTTGCATCCAATGCAAAAACAATGAGTTCCCCTGCATCCGATTACAAAACCTTGTTCATCTAGGATTTTGGGTCAAATTCAAGACTTAACCTTGCTCCGATACACTTGAAGATTATAAAAAGAACCTTAAGTGTATCATAGAAGCGTGAAGACCGCATCATATGCGACCAGGAGCGACTAGTCACACTAGTTTCTCGGGGTAGCAGAAATTAAATTTTTTAAAGCGATGAAATCACATGATCTGAGAACACTTCTCGAATCTTTTCATCTAAACCATGTAGAAGTAATAGGAATACCTCCTGAAGTGTGTTTATGATCGAAGTCTCTAAACGAATAGATTACCTGTCTCTAGTTTGACCGATGGAGGAGATGCTTGCGAGCGTGTGGATGAAATGTGTCTTTCTCGCAATACAAGATATTGATCCAAGCAACAAATCTAGTGATTTCATCACATGAAATCCGAGATCTTCTTTTCGAGGAGAGGCATCGAAGAAGGCGGAGATCCACGAACGGTTGAGGCAGCAACACAACGGCATAGCGACGACAGTGAATTTTTCTCCAACACAATGTGAATGGCCATAAGTGAGAGAGAGAGAGGGAGTAAATGTAGAGAGAGAGTTCCTCAAGGAAATATGTGTAAGCTCAAAAGGATAGGGATATCCCCCCTTTTATACTAAGTGGATGTCCATGGATCTCAATCCATGTGCACACAAATCCAGTGGTTGACATTGATTTGTATTTTCTATCAATGGCTATGATTTTGTTATGTTTTAAATTTACAAAAATAAATTTTATTGACTTTAAAATAAATTAAATATATTGAAAATCAATCAATATATTTTAATTTAAATCAAACCAACAAAGATGGAATCTATTGGAAGGTGAGCGACTCTCCTTCCATACATAGGGTGGACGGTCACAAGTTGAGAGCTCTCAACTTGGTCGTCCTCCCCGTGTATGGAAAGGGGAGGCTCATCTTCCATATTTGTTGAGATTTCAAATCTCAATAAATCATTCATATATATAATAACTTTTATTGATAATTGTAATCATGTCATTGATGAATTCTGAATCATATTCACATATCCAAAATAAAATGTAATTGTATTTTCAATTAATTGTTCAATGTGAATCCAACCCATATCAAGTATTAATTCATAAATACAAATAATTCTCTCTCTAATATATTATAAATCGCTTTTATAATATTCATGAATAATATAGAGTAGTGATATCCGCACTTTATTCATATCTTTGGTAATTAAAGCACATTTAATCATCTTGGATGCCCATTGTCGGACCAAATAATATGAATCAAATTCATATTACTCATAATAATTAAATCATATTTAACTAGTTATTTTACTCAATGCTTAGATGTATTATCAACAATGGAATTATTCTTGAACTCTTTCGAGATTAATGTGATTTCTCTGTGGATACTTGGAGATAAGGACACATTTTGCTCAATGCTTAGATGCATTATCAACAACGGAATTATTTTTTAACTCTTTTAAGAATATTGTGATTTCTCCATGGATACTTAGAGATAAGGACAGGGCGATTGTACTTTCATGTATAGTGACTTAGATATTGAGATCATATCTTTAAACCAGATCAAGAGGACCTCTCAAAGATATTTGATTAAATCAAAGTAGTAAATCTAATCTTCTCATTGCATCTGAATCGCATTCAGATCGATGTCTAACATTTGGACTAAGATTAGATTACTTCTATACTGAGAGAAGGCACTAAAATCTGAACCTATTTCATCATTCCCTCAGAATGAAAACGTCATGGTTATACAATCGTTTATGATTACATCACCCTCAGGTATTCCTAATACACGCACATCCTACATACGGGAATGCCTAGAATAAATACGATGATTTAGATCAATTTTACATCGTCTTCTTCAAGATTTTATCATTAAGTTTCTCATTTGATCATTGAAAGTTGGTATCAATAATATACTTTCCAAAAATATTTATCTTAACTAGGTATTATTTATATACTTTTTAAAAACATATATCAAACCTACAAATTCAGTCAAGCTTCCAACGAGGCGACCGTGCATGGAATTTGATCTAAGTATCTCATGAGTGAGTTCATGTCTTCTTGGTTCAGTAATGAACATGTATAATCCCAGTGAGAGATATCCCAGTGAGAGATCATATTACTCATATGCCTTTATATGCATACTAGCTCGACGGTGTATAGGCCTTGATTAGATCATCAACCTATCTGCATGTCAAATATACATACTCAAACATATAGCAATGCATCTACCTATGGTTAGAAGATCATATCGTGACAGTATACTACATAGGTCTTGGCTATCTCGATATCGTTAAGTCAAACACCTCCTAATCTCTATTCCTATGCAAAGAACATGCATCAAGAGGTCGGTTAGATATCAGCCTTTAGAGAAGAATTGTCATCATCTTCTCAGGATGGAGATCCTTTCTTAATAATCACTTAACGGTGCTTGATAAGTCATCGATCTAACTTTTTAGATATCATCCGAGCACTAGCCTCCATAGTTCAACATTTGAATCAATAATTGTGTGATCATTAAGATGATCACGGTACATAACTCTAATTATACTAAGGGACATATTATGTAAATTGATTATTTTTTACTTTAGATTAGGAAATGATTTGCAATAACATTTATTACATAATGACTTGTCATGGAATCGGATGTCCAACACATGACTCATCACGCCAAGCACCACTACTTGATGATTTATGATCCTTTGTCAAAACAAATAGTTGTGGGTATCGATCACATAAAGTATCATGACCCGTCCAGTCATCCAACCACATGCGGAAGGAGTTGCCATCATCTGGCTTAGGTTTCAAATGTTAGAGGGTCTAACCCCCTTACTAGCATGATCCATCAGACCCATCGACACCCCCATAAATCCTTCTCACTAGAGTACAAAGCAGGTCAGATCTGCCACCTCAGATATAGGTGGCCCATTTAGTTGGGAGGTCCATTTAATTGGCAAGGAATATTGCATTCATCGCATCTATGTCTCAAAACACGATTTATCCTATGTATTCCATGTTCGTGTTAGGAGACCGTGAGTACATATTAGGACAAATATGCAAAAGATTTCGAATTTTGAGTTAAATATCAACGATAATTCCGGTGAAAAAGTTGTAATTAGGGTATGAATTTCGACGACACTGTGATATATTTAAATAATGATGATTATCAAGATTCATATAATTCATCGTGAATGACGTACGCAGTCATTTTTAAAGATTCATGTAACAACGGTTATCCAATGAAGCATTGCAAATTGAGCAATTAAATTCAGCAAATTGAATATTAAACTAAATTAAAAGAATAAAAACAGGAGGAAATTTTGACAAATAACCGTTATTTTATTGCCCGTAGTCCATTACCAGTAATATAGCAATGAATGCAATATTCCTTACGAATTTAAAATAACAAACAGATAATGTTCATTTTTACATGTTTAGATATGACCATAAATAATAAGTTACTCATTCTCATGGGCTAATTTTGTTGTGATGTAACTATATATTTAATATTTTCATAATCCAAGGTTTTGATAAGTAACTTTTAATTAACCATACCACATTATTTCCCTACAATAATTAATCTAAGAGAATAAAAATTTAATATTCATTGGCATATCTTCCATAGTTAAATATACAACGAATATTACTGGTCGCTTACTTATTTAAATTAGCAACGAATATTTGCTTTTATGTTCCTCACAAGAATCATATAACAACGATTATTCTTTGAATTTCTCTTCTAATCGTTGATAATTTTAACAACGATAAGAGTGAATTTTAACGAATAAATTTATGAAAAAAACATCGTTATATGGATCTTTAACGATGAATACGACATCCATTGCTAATTATAAGTAGAAAGATTATTTGACAACAGATAATATTCGTTGTTATATCTTTAACATGGGAAGATATGGCAATGAATACTCAGAATATTCGTTGTCTTAGGTTCAGTTTCCGTTGTCTTAAGTTCAACTTCTTGTAGTGTTTGGTGTTATTATTGCAATCAAATGGCGGAGTATAACAAAAACGACATGCATAACAACCAATATTATTTGTTAATTGATTATTTAAAGTTGGAAGTGATTACATTGATCATTGCACTGCTAGCAACGAATCATATAATCATGGTTTTGACTTTTTCTTCTATCATTGCTAAATAGAAAATAATTAGTATAATTTTTGTCAAAGATGTCTATAGATAATCGTTAATAGGTGAAACCTTAGCAGTTGAATACAACATTCGTTCCAAATTACAAGAAGATATAATGTTGAAATAAATAACATCTATTTTTATATCTTTAACATCGGAAGATATTTCAAGAAATATTCAAATTATTCGTTGTAATAAACCAATTTTGTTCTATTAAAAGTATATCGACTGTATTAATGACAACAACAATTATAGTATGCTAAAACGGTAATAACCTTGATAATTAGCTGTCATTTGGTAAAACGTAAGTATAGTAAAAGAAGTTGTTGTAAAAGGAGGAAAGGTGCGAACAATATACAAGTCATTTTTAAAAGGGTTTTTAAGTTACAAGAATCTTGACATGTGGTTTTTTTATTACGTCAACAACGTGAGATGCTTGATTGGGTTTTCTTGTGGGGTGTTTGATTCTGGAATAAGGATTAAGGATGGAGAATAAGAGTCTATTCTATGTTCGGCTGAAAAATAAAATTAAGGAGAATAAGGTGGAAAGGATAGGTAAGATGAAATAAAGATTTGAATAAAGATGGAATATGGTGAAATAATGGGATGTAAATGGACATAGTCATATTCTTGAGAACCACACCGGATGGGGAATTAATCCCTTATTCCAGTGCTTATTCTCCAAATGAGCATGGCCTTAGTGTATCATTTTTAATCTCTAAAGATTTTGATAAATAAAATTATGTTTTGATTTGTGCAACAAGATTTATATGGTTGAATACTGCTTTGCGTACATTTTAATTCATCCTTGCTGCTTGGGGCATTGTGAAGTATTCCACGTTTGTTACGCTCGAATAACTAGGAGAATGGAATATCATTTATCTATCGATCCCATTCATGTAGTTGTTAAATCATATTAAGGTAAGATTATCGATAATAATGGAAATTGGATTCCCTCATACATGGGAATACTATCACACGCGGGTTCAATTCCCATCATTCGTCCTCGCTGGAAAGAAAGTGCCGTTGGTTACGGAGACACAAGCCTGTCCGGCCCTTATTTGAGTCCATTTTCTCTTCGACGAGTCAATTCATTGAGGGCTTATGACCTGGGTGGTCGACTTTGACTTGATTGATGCGTTGTGAAAGTGGAGAGATGAAAGGAAAGGGAAGATAGTGAGAATAATGGTGTTCGCGACGTGGACTGTATGTGTTCTTCTTCAATCTTTTTAATTTATTATAGCTTTGTTATAAACATATGGATAGCAATATGGATATATGTTTTTTGGATTTTTTTTTGGATACCAACATGGAAATTTTTTTCTTCATGAATATATGGATACTGACGTGGATCCAAATATATGGATGCAAAAGTTTGGATAAGTTACAAATATGTGCATATATGGATATTGACTTGCATGTGCTTTTTTTACATATACGGATATGGATGCTGATACTATTTTCAATTTTTTAGGATACAGAAACAAATATGATTACAAAATATTCTAGTGGTTTCAGATACTTATATATTGAATGGATCGATTATATGAAAATAATGCCATTTTTTCATATACATAAATGAACATGGATATGGATTTTTTAGTGGATACCGATACGGACAAGGATATAGAAATTATTTTTTCTGATATGGATATAGATACAATGTTATTTCCAACTTTTTATAAGATATGAATACTATAGCGGATACAATACGGACATGGATTTGGGTTTTTATTTTTTTTGTGGATAAGGATACGGTGACATCGATGATGACTTCTTTTGCATATACGGACACCGATAAGGATATGGAAATATGTTTTTATTTATTTACGAATACAGATATGGATATGGATACAGATACCATTTTTTAGTTTTTTTCTAGGATAGATACGGGTTAAATTTTAGAAGATACGTATACAGATTTGGATATATATATATATATTTTGCAGATACAGATACCGATACTATTTTTCAATTTTTTAGGATATGGATACAGATATGATAACAAAATATTCTAGTGGATATGGATATGAATATATCAATTATATAGGAAAAATATCAAAGTAATCTCCATTTCAATTTGACTGTTGATTTTTTATATGAAATATATAAATTATATGAAAAATATAAGTTGGAGGATACCGATTGTGTTTTATACTTAACGAACTATGTCAAAATGAAGGTTAGTTTCTTTCTATTCTTTTCTCCTTCCATGCATAAGAAAGGAATGTATATCATAATAAATGTTTCATTTCCTCATATAAATCAAACAATGGAACAGAAAAACTTATTCCTTTCCATTCCATAATTAATTCCAATCTTATTTTGATTCCATTCCAGAGAGTCTCCAAAAGATCTGGCAAACTCCGTTGATCACACATCCATGCAGATTGTGTATAATACTAACGTGGGGGCATGGGCCTAGGGTCAACCCGGGTTTCTGTGGAAAGAAGGCGACATATCAGTGGAGAAAGGCTGAAATTGAGTAGGGTAACTCGTGGCCCGCAGTGACGGAGAGAGGGGGGCGGGTGGGGGCTTGCCCCCCCCGGCTCTCAACCACAATCCATATTTATATTTAATATATAGTATTATATATAATCTAAATATATTATTTAATAGTTAAAATATACATGTTATGTATAATAGCCCCCATATCTCAACAAAAAAATCAATATATATATATGATCTAATTACAACAATTAATCGTTAACATTACATGATGTGCATAATCGGATACTGACACATCTGTATATGTCCATCATTGTACCCGTTGATAAACCGTCATGGATTAGTTTTTATTTAGCATATATGGTATAGATAACGATCTTTCTTTTTTTCTTTGCATATATAGATATGGATTTGGATACCTCTTTTATTTTTTAAGATCTTAAAACGGATATGATTGCATATTTTTCTATTATATACATAGAGAATAATGGGGCTGCCCCTTCGGGCAGCCAACATGGCTGCCCCCGCGCCGTTTTCGGTGCTTTTTATTGTTTTTCAAAAAAAATATCGCCATGTATATTCATCCCTTTATCCCTCCTATATGCCATTCGAATTTCGTCAGAAACAGAGACTCCTACGGCCTCCATCCGGACAGTCATTTTTTAACGGTAACAAGATTTTTTAAATCGACACCATCTCGATGGAGGCTATAGGAGTCTCTGTTTCTGACGAAATTTGAATGGCATATAGGAGGGATATAGGGATGAATATACATGGCGATATTTTTCAAAAAAATAAAAAAATGCCGAAAATGGCACGGGGGCAGCCATTGTTGGGGCAACCCAATTAGACTCATATACATATGGGTTTAATGTGGTTGCCCATAAGGGGAAGCTAACTTGGCTCCCCCCACTCCATTTTCCCTATTTTTTATTTTTTTTTGAAAATTTCTTCTGTGAATATTCATTACTATATTCCTATATTATGCTATTAAAATTTCGTTCGAAATAGAGACTCTTACGGCCTCCATCCAGACAGTCATTTTTTAGCGTAACAGAATTGCTAAAAACTACTCCGTCTGGATGGATGTCGTAGGAGTCTCTATTTCATACGAAATTTTAATAGCATAATATAGAGATATATTGATGAAAATCCATAGAAGAAATTTTCAAAAAAAAATAAAAAATGGGGAAAATGGGGCGGGGGGAGCCAAGTTAGCTCCCGCTCAAGGGGGCAACCCCATTTTACCCCATACATATATGGATACAGTAATAAATATGTATTCCAGTGATATGAAGAGTTTTGTAGGGATCTTTTTGTCAATACGATGTTTATAGATATTATTTATGTTCGATTATAAGTTTATATGGGTTTTTTTGTAAAAGATACTTTCCCAATATTAGTTTCAATCAATTACGAAATTATTGGAAGCTCACCTTATAGACTGAGTTCTTTTCCACACACCCAAACCGTTAATGTTGTACATATCCTCCAAATTTCTCTCAAATCCGATATCATTTCCTATTTATCTTAGTGGTTAAAAGTCCAATAAATATTTAAGCAACTTAAATCTTATTTAAAAGAGAACCAAACTCTTTACCATTGATATAAAATAGCAAATGATCGTGGATTTGAGCGATATGTATAACATTATTCGAAGATTATAGGTTGGATTTTAAAAAAAAAATCAACAAAATAGCTTTTGTAACTCACATTATAATAGAGGAGCCCCTCCCGAATACTAACAAGTAAAATGACAAGGTAAATTAGATAAATAATTTGCCCCCCCCCCCCCCCCACACCCCCAAATAATTTAGCCCCTCCAAGAAGAATTTTCTGGCTTCGTCCCTGGTGGGCCGGTAGGACAAGCATTCGAACCTTCTACTCACTCATATCCAAACAGTTTTTATAGCGAGAGGAAATCCTAAACACATTATAGAAATTCGCCCAAATGCCAATCTGGATGAGAGTATATAACACGCGCCTTCTAGGAATTTGTGAGATTTAAGCAATTTATAGATGACTTCTCAATGTTTATTTTCCATGCTAGAGACGAGGGAGAAGACCCAAAGTTTAAGGGCAATGTTTTTTATTGAATTCTCATTTAATTAAAGGAAAATGAGGAGGTTGTCCACAAATTAAACATATCACCACAAATGTACAGACTTTTTCAACGCCTCTTAGGGATATCTAATGGGGGACGGATCGTATGTTGTATCATCCCATGCTGCAACGCAGGGGATGCGCTGAATGGGGAATGAATAATCTGGATGAAGGGGTCAGGGATAATTGGCTTCTCATCTGGGTCGTTCATTTCACATCCAACACATCCTCTGCATCACAGCAGCAGACGATCCTCATGCTATCTAATGTGGTAATCAATGGGAGAGGAGATATTGGGTTTTCTCGACAAATATCACATTTCAGTTCAAAAAACTAATTGGGCTACAATTAGTTTTCATAGAAAGTCATGATGTTTTTAGGATTGCACATGGGATGTAGCCCTGCCACTTGAGGAATGATGGACGGACCCAGGATCCTCTGCGGTGAGTTACAGCGGGGTGTTGTGATCGTTTTTTTTTCGATTTCAATTCCAAAATCCAATTTTATAAACTGAATATTGGATTAGTTCTCTACATATGCTTCAAACTTTGTTTTATCTTAATGATTAAAGCTTCACGTCTTTTTTAAATGGAATTTCAGTTGCTTACATGCTGACCGAATCTTTGACCATTAATTTAAATAGCAAATAAGCTCGAATTTGAACGAAATTTGGAGTAATACGTAGAGCATTAATCCAAGATTCAATCTATAAGGTTGGATTTTTGAATCGAAATCGTAAAAAAAATAACACGTTCTGGTCGGAATCATTATAAATATAGCTAAGATTAATAATTTAGCTTTCTGATTTAGTGTTTGTTAGAAAAATAACCAAAAAGGTTTCTAAAATAACACCGATCTATGCTCTTTTAACCATCCTCTTATCAATTAGTGGCTAGTGCGTGCGTTTCTATATAGATGTGTACTTGGTGAATGCCCTCATAAACTCGACGACAGAGTTGTGAACCATACACTTCCCAAGGCAAAGAATATTTAGAGTGGGCCATCCTAACTTCTAGTTCCTTTAACGTAATTAATAATGTTTAATTACAAGTACATGTGGAAGAAGAGAGATGCCGTTGGCCACCGTCCACATAGGAGACAGTCATATATGCACATTCCTCTTCGTTGAATAAGAGGGAATCGACGAAAGCGCGATCTTCCCCTTCGGATGTTGAAGGGATGTCCGGCGCCTATTGTCTATGATCGAGGAAAAGTCACTAGAGGGATTAGTCAAGATTATCACCTTGTAGACGGAAAAGAGAGAATCGTGGTCGATCATCCCCTATGGTCAAACCAAGACACTGGCATCGAGTCGGGGCTTGAAGCACACAAAGGGGGCGATTCTGATCGTCCTTCCCATGATTCTGCCCCATCCCCTCCAAATCATTAGCACCAAGATGGTGTTAGAAAACCACATCCCAAGACCTTATGTTGATAATGACACACACATAACTTGTTGGCACTTACGTTATAAATCTTTGAAGCTTGTAGGATGTGGAATAGATCAAGTTCAAGCCTCCCAACAAAACAAACTCGCTCTTGCTTGTTTAATTTCTTGTTGTAACTATTCTTGTAGTAAGTCCATTGATATGTAAGCAAGGATATATATGGAAGTGGTTCAGTTGGCACAAGAGTGGGGATTGAATTGTACGCTCCAAAAATTAAATAACAACAACCATAAAGCCTTTTTCCACGATTAAATACGGTCAGCTACATGAATGTTGTTCTTCCATTCAGATATATTTTAAGTCATTCCCGAGCTTAAATTCAAATAACTAAGATCCCTTCGAGTATTCTCATTCCAACACTTTTGCAGCCTTCCTTACACTCTCTTAACTGACTCATTCTAACCAGTGTATAAATCGACCTCCTTTGCAAATAGCAAAACCATCTTAAACGGTTTTCTCTCATCTTATCCTCTATCGGAGCTACGCCAACTTTCCTTCTGATCACATCATTCTGAATCCGATCTTTTTGTATATGACCACATATCCACCGTAGCATTTTCATCTCTGCTACTGTCATTCTCTCCATATGTATATGGTTCACAGGCCAACATTCTGATCCATAGAACATAGAATCTCTAACAGGTAATACTTTTCTTTGACTTTCAAAGGGATTTTCTCATAACAAAGAATAGTAGCCAACTTTTATTCTATGAGTAACATTTCCATCAATTTTCCCATCATGTTGTAAAATAGATGTCAAGTATCAACTTTTATTATAAAATTTAATAAAGGCAGAGGAAAGTTTCAGTACTAATTAATAAATACAAAAAGCTCTTGGGCAAAATATGCAAATACCCAAAGCGAGTGCAGATCCAACGGCTGATAGGCAGTCACTTGACACGTGGCATGCACTCATGTGACGATGTCACTTCATCTTGAATGGTTGGGATTAGATCTCATATGGTGATCTGATGGCTGACATGTGGTGCATCCAACGGCTATGAACAAATCTGGAGCGGCTAAAAGATCAGACGGTGATGAAGGCCACTAGAAGGACAGCTCAAGAACTCGCCAATGGCAAGCTATGATCCGCTCTCCTGGGCATCTCCAACCACCTGGAACGTTCAGGCGAGAGGCAAAATGGAGCACTTGCTCCTTTGCATTAGATGAGGTCCTATGGAGGTATGTTGGAGCTCAGGTGAAGACGAGCGAGCTCGGGGAAGACTGGAGCTCCAGGTACCTCGGTCTTCTACAAAAATCGACCCAGAAGTTGCCTGGGTGTTCCAACCTGCAAAAAAAACAACTGTGGGTCGAGGGAAAACTACATCGACCTAGTTAGAAGGGAATGGCAGCGGGGATCGACGAGGTGGCAGCAGCTTATGGAGTGGACGGAGCTCAAGAGTTCTGGTGAGGATCTTTTGGATCTAAACCTATGCTAATATTGCAAAACAAGTATAGAAATTGCAGCCTAAGGTTAACTACACTAAAAAGCACAAAAAATACAGAGGGAAAAGGGGACCTCAATTGGTCGGAGGCCAGGAGATGGACCTCACGGCAAGATCTCGTCGGAGGTAGTGGAACGCATATCTACGTTGCTTCCTCAGCCGAGCAAAAGCTAGGTGAGTCTCCTGTGACCAGAATCGAGCCAAGGGAGGTCAAAAGAGGGGAGAAAGTAGGGTAGAAACGGCTCCAAAAATGGAGGAAGTCGGGTAGGGGGTATGTACAGGCATAGAGGCACGACCTTCAGGAAACATATAAGGTGAATCGATGGGATCAACCCTAGGAAAAATCCCGACCTGAATCCTGGATGTACAGGGAACAACTTTCCTAAAGAGTTAAATCTCCCTCGAGCCATGAATCATGTGTGATAAATATGAGAAATGAGGGGAAAAGGCAATCTATCAAAGGTCTACCACCTGGGGGTCAGAGTTGACCCAAGGTCAACGGATGGTGTGGCCTGATTTGGCCACTTCATCTGCAAAAAGACAAAATTTAAATAAAATTCAAAATTAGTTAAATTAAACTATTAAATTAGTTTATTATTTTTAGGTTATAAAATTATTTTATTATGATTTTATTTATTTTTTAAAGGTATATAAAAAGTTACTTTTAGGATTAAGATATATGTACATTTATCTATGTTTTGTGTCTTTTATTTTGTATTTTATTATTTTTATTATTTTATTTTTATTTTATATATTTATATCTTATTTTTAGATAATTAAATATATTTTTGTTATATTTTTTTGAAATAATATATATTTAAATAAATAGGTGTATTAATTGTATAGGTGTAGTTATTGGTATTTCATTTGTGTATTTTATATAAGTATTCTATTTTAATGTTTTCTTTTTTGTTTTATTTTTATTTTAATTTGTACATGTATTATAAATAATATTTATAAAATTATAAAAATATAAAAATATAAAAATAATAAGAATGAATGAAATAAATATTTTAATCGGGTATATTATATAATAGGGGTCCAAAACCTAACTTTCACACCTTTAACTTCAAAAAATATGAAACCATCTTCATTAAATAGCTTATTAAAAGTTATATACAATTAAAGTGATTTTGATATATTTTGAGTTTTTGTTTGAGAGATATGGGTGTGGGAAATTGGTATTTTCGAATCTTAATTAGAGTGTATCTTTTACATTGTATATTACTTTTATATGAAATCAATTTTGTGTTTTTCTATAAATTATTATATATAACTTTCATGTATAAAGTTTTTTTGTTTGAGGTATAAAAGGTAGAAAATAAAATGAATTCCAAAAATGAATAAATAATGAATTAATAAAAGGAAATTTTATTGTATACATGGCCCTTGCCCTTATCTCCCCCTACTTTATTCCTTGTCGGCCTAGTCATCAAGATGCCTAGGTCTCTGGGTTTAGGGTCATAAAATTTCTTTATTTTTCCCTTTTCTTTTCTTTATTCTACAATTTTGGTATTAAAAATGATATTTTATACAGTAATTATACAATAATGCATGAATGTTAATTTATGCAAATTAGATGTACTCCAAAATGATAGAATAAAGGTTATGAAATGGAGACTCGTCGCCATCCCCCCCCCCCACTACTTATCTTTTTTAGTCCCTAGCAAACACTTACGCAATAAATACAGAAAAGAAAAAGAAAGAACATGGATTAGGTTTAATTATCAAACTTTTCTTCAGAAAATCAACGTTTGGAGATTAAGTTAGATCTTTGTACTTTTACAGGAAGAACCTTATCGGGAACCGGATTTGAAATCCAACAGCCTTCGAGAATCCAAAAAGTCTACTCAAGTCTCCTCAATAGCTAGGTCAGAATATTTCAACTCATGCCCAAATCCTTATGACTATGAATCTGACTTGTAAGATGTAAATGACAGTGGCTCCCCTCAACTGAAATGACAAAGAGACTGACTTCTCCAGCATGACAACACAGTGATTCCTTAATCCAGCAACTCCTTCCTCGAGGAGCGCGGTATTCTCTTCTAAGTTCAAGTGACAACCAGCTCAAGAGGAGGGGTAAAGATAAGAGTGGATAGTAGCCAGTGTAGCTACCTATCTTAGGATGCAAGACCAGTGTAGTCAAGTCATCCAGCTGCAGGCTCACATGATTTGACTTTGAAGCTCAAGCTTACTTATTGACTATACAAATATATACCATCCGACAGGTATTTTATTTTCAATCAGTCATGTCCACTTTTTGGATTGTTTTTGCTTTTTTTGAAATACTATATACAACAGCATTTGCATAAGGAGTTTTTCCTCTTGAACCAGTAGACTATCCCTCTTTTGAAGCATTATTGCAACCCACACTCTCCTATCTTTAGACATCTCTGCCACTGGACAGGTTGGGGTGCACTTCCCTCCCTAGACGAGGACAAATGATTCCACGTGTGTGTGTCTCATACCGGCATATCCAATCCCCTTACCATTCCAACAGAGTTGAGCCAAGTGAAAGGTGCAGGTGTCCAAGTTAGGTCATTATCGATAAGAGTCATGCATGTGCTCCGAAATACTCTACTTAGGCAGTCAAGAATCCATTGAACCAAGCTCGTGATTATCAAAGAATTAAATCAACTAGACCTGAAGTACAAGTACCTCAATTCCAGCTCCTATAAGGTTCTTGTTATTAGGTAGGTTTTAAGGTCCAACCAAACTCCAATCTTCATATTTTACTTGGACTTGTTCAATTGCCAAACTCAATCCGAAAAATGTGAATTCTATGCAAATGCTATGTAAAATGCAGAAAATATTTTTGTGACGTAATTTTTCAAAGTTTTGAACTTTTTATGGATTTCTGAAAAAGATGATGCACATGTAATTTTTTAAAAAAAAAAGATTTTGCAAATGTTTTTGGTATTTTTGGTTTTGCAAATGTTTTTACGATTTTTTGAAAACAAAAGATTTTGGATAAAAACTAGGTACGGATATTTATATGGGGATGGATCTTATATTTACAAGAGTTGGATTTTTAAGAATTTACAAGGGGTAAGTGACCATTTTTATAGATACGTAATATAAAGAATTTTAATATGATGTATATATTCCTCAAACTTATTTGAAATTGATTTTTTAAATAATTTTGAAAACTATTGTCAAAAAAATGCTTACAAACAATTTTTACGAACATTTGCACGCATTTGAAAATAATTTTGAAAGGTTTTGCAAATAGTATATATATAATTTTCAAAATATTTTTGAAACCAATTTTTTCAAACCATTTGAAAAAGAATTTTCATATATTTTTTATTGCAAACAAAGAAAATAAGTTTTTCAAACAAACCATTTTTACACAGGTTGAAAATATTTAACAAAACATTTTCCAAATAGTTTTCAAAAGGTTTTTCAAAAAGAATTCAAACTATTTTTCAACATTTTGCAAAAAATATTTTTTCATGATTTATTAATCAGTATATACAAAAAGAATTT
This sequence comes from Ottelia alismoides, assembly GCA_037367405.1. Taxonomy (NCBI): domain Eukaryota; kingdom Viridiplantae; phylum Streptophyta; class Magnoliopsida; order Alismatales; family Hydrocharitaceae; genus Ottelia; species Ottelia alismoides. The sequence goes on from JAZKJV010002736.1 coordinate 107,753, forward strand.
GGCACCTTTTTATTAAGTGTTTTAAATTAATTTTATAGGTATTTTACATAATTTTAGCCATAATTATTATTAAAAATACAAAAGTACGAGTTAGGACTTAAAGTATATACAGAGTATATACGACCCCTCCTATACTTAGCTCGAGCTATGTCCTCATAGATCAAGGATAAAAAGAGAAGACATAACTCGTATTGAATATAGAAAAGTCTAAAGAATAAACAAATGAAGAAATGAATGAACTAAGGATCAAATAATCATAAGTATAGCAGACTGTACACATAGCAATGAGGGTCAAGGGTGGGAATGAACAGATCATGCTCAGACTGTATCTCTTTATACCTAGGGTAAGATATCCCTAAGTATAGACATTAAGAGGATATAGTGGAGAAGATCAAAGAATGAAAGAACTCGCAGTGCGCGTCCCCTATACTCAAGACAAAGTACATCCTAAGTATAGAAGACTGATAAAAAGGGGCAACATTTTTCAGTAGAAAAGGAACAATAAAATGGAAAAGGAGAAAAGGAGAAAAGACATATGAATATGGAAGAAGAGATCGAAGAGAATGTACACATAACTCCCCCTATACTTAGGGTAAAAGATCCTCAAGTATAGGCAACAATAAGAGTGACGAAACGGAACAAAGAAGGAACACTCGATCAAGGTTTTAAAAACCAAAACGAACCGGCCGGTTCAACTGGTTAAACCAAGAACCGGAAGAAAAATGATCCAACCACTCGATGTTTATTCAGAAACTAAAAACCAGTCAAACCTGGTTCGACCGCTTAAATCTGGTTAAACCAATTGAACCAAACCACCGGTTTAACCATCTACTTTTTGACAAAAAATAAATTTTGATAAATTAATAAAATGTAAACTTTCAAAAATTATTCATAATCTAGTGTCATTCTAACCTATAATATAGAACTTATTTATCTCTTCTCCTTCCACATGCACCAATGACCCATTATCACCTCTCACTTCCTGCCATATAAGCATGGCCTCTCGTCTCACATATTACACGTGTTTGTCTACTTTCAACAACAACAAAGGAAGAATATGTCATAGTTATACTATGAGAAGTAATAAATTAAAAATACTTATTAAATAAATTTTAAATAGTTTTAAAAGTGTTAACTTTATGCATCACACATACATGAATTTTACAAATATGTTTATTATGCCCTTTTGAGTTTTTCTAATAACATTTATACCCCTAACATTTAGTAATGCCTCCTGTGATCCTATATTCTTAAAAAAATCCACAATATCATTCTTATATTGGTATAGTATAGCACACTTGTATTAATAAAATGTCACTACTATCGATTTTGTAAAAAATACAGAGGGTGCACAATTGTAAAAAAAAGGAGTATAAGTGTTACTGGAAAACTAGGAAGGACACGAGTATATAGATCCTTTAAAGATATGATGTATCATTTTACATATTTATTTGTATGATACTACCGGTCTAACTATATAAGCCAAAAACTAATACTTGCCCGATTTGACATCTGGTTCGATTTTTAAAACGCTGCACTCGGCTCGTCCACCCCCCCCCCCATACTTAGGACAAAGTACGTCCTAAGAAAGGCACACACGAATGGGGTGGATGACCAAAACGGTGGATGGGAAGAGGGAACAAATGCGAATATACAATAGAGATGGATGCACATATATCAAGAAGGTTGAAAGCGAACCCTCTTGCGGACCCGCTGAGAAATAGAAATGATAAGGTGTAGGTCGACATTGGGGTCCTCAAATGATACAAACCGATTAGGGTCGACCAGGTGACGATCCTCAATGGGCCTAGGGTGAGAAGGCACAGACGGGTCAGTGGAAGTAGTGTGGCTAAGTCTGGCATTGGGTGTCTCGCGGATGTCAAAGTGAAAAGGGACGAACACATCATTGGAAGAAGTAAGGTCAAGGTCATCCTACAAGGTCTCTCCTAGGTCAAAACCAAAAGGAATGAACTCATATGTGTATTCGAGTCATGTTTGTCTTTAAAAGTCTCAATTGGATCATAATTTTCATCAAAAGGCTCGAATTCGTGGATAAAAGAAACAAGATCAAATTTGGTCTTAGTCTCGTCAATATCTACCCTTCATTCAATAATGTCAATCGTGTAAATCCCAAGGATGTCATCAACACATCGCCAAGTACTAGAAGAAGGAACACAAGGTCTATGCTTTCTGAGTCTTCCTCCTTGGGGAGGAATTCTAGGATCTAATTGGAATCCAACATATAGCAAAAATCTCTGACAGTCTCATCAATATCATAGTCCTTAGGGTCGGCTAAGATAGGTGTGGTCACATCAGATGTAGGTATTTGGTCAATAGTGGGTGCGGCGACGATCACCTCGATTTCGTCAACAGAATAGAAGCGAATCTCTCTTGATCCATTAATAACAACCCTCATAGAGGCGAGAAATGGTCATCCCAGGATGATTGGAGAATGCTCCCCAGTGGAGGTCTCCATGGGCAATATACAACAAAATCAACAGAGTAGCTCGTGCCCTGAATCCAAATGTCATTTTTCTCTAGAATACCCTTCGGCCTCTTGATAGATCCATCAGCACATTGAATGATCATCATGGTTTTCTTGAGAGGTCCTAAGTAAAGATATTGTACCAGCGAGAAGGGTATTATGCTGATTGAAGCACCGCCGTCAAGGAGAGTAGATCACAAGTGTTGTCAGAAATGGTGCATCGGATGAATGGGGTAGCCATGTTCCTTTTCCTAGAAGATGGACGATGGGTGATGGTGTGGGCAGCGGCCATGGTCAAAATATGACGCTCATAACTGCTCATCTTCTTTCTCTTCTTGGGTTGAGGAGCAGATAAATGGGTCATGGCCCGGTGAAGTGGGGCTTTAATGATCTCATGAATGGTGGTCACCACTTTGGGTTCGGTCAATATTTTTTAAGCTTTTGGATATCATCCATGCAAGGGAGGAGATCGAAATCATCATCTACACAAGAACAACGAATAGCAGTTTGTACAGTGTCATCCTAGGGGTCAAGGATGGGACAAGGTGTGAATGAATGTGTGAGTAAAAGATCTGACATTGGGACCCACTCCTTATAGTCTGAATCGACCTTATGTCTCCCGAACTCTTTTTTGTATTTTTGAATTTTTCTCATTTTTGTATGTTGGACGATTACAAGATCTCATGAGAATCCTCAAGTAAATCCATATCGTCAGCTCGTGAATCATCAATATGACTCTTTTTAGGCAAGTGAGGTCATCAATCCTCGAATTCATCTGCTTCATGAATTGGGTCAATGTCTCAAGTGTGGATGCCATGAGAGGTGACTCCAACAGATTAATCTCATGTGGATGTGAAGGTGGGAAATGTGAGGGTAAATGTGGATAAAAATATGAGGGTTGATATTGTGGCTGAGGCGGATGTGTACAAAAGTCAGGAGCAAAATTCTTCTGGAAAAATAAAGGTGGACTGGCTGGAGGGTACGAGGGATCCGCAAAGTCTGGATAAAAATCGCTCCAGTCGACCATCTCAAAACAAAAGAAAAATGATTGGGAGAACACGATAGTCAAATCAAAAGATATGAGAAGAAAGGTGTAAATGCGCAGATATCAAGAATGCATGCAAACAATCTCAAACAAACGCATACAAAATAAGCCCCTCAATTAACCTACTCAACTCGGTGAAGATCGTGAAAGTTCGATCTTTTAATCTTGTATATTTTAGAGATAGGTGAGAAGTCAAAAATTGTACAAACACTTAGGTTGGCTTGATGGGATTTGAGCACTAACCTTAGTGTGTACATGAGCAAGTAAAAGTGAAGATGATGAGGAGATTATTCTCCCCAAGACAAATATTTTCTTTTTGATGTGTTACAGTCAAGTAATGTTAGCAGTCCTAATTTCATTGATACACTTTTTTTTATATTTTTAATAAGAAGTGTACAAGCTTATCGAGAAGTCAAATTTACTTAGCACCTAGGTGATCAAAATCAAAGGGAGAGAATCAGAAAAGCAATGCAAGCGGCAAATCGATGATGAATGCTAAAGATAAATGATCACCTCGCCTCCAGCACTCTACATGCAAGGATGCTAAGTAGAATTGAAATCTATCTACATGCAAATGCAAGCCGATGAAATTACCCTAGGTAAAAAATTGTTATTAACGTGAAGAACCAATGTTAATAACTCGAAATGGAACCTAAGGTTCGGTCTTGGAGTCTCCTCGGTGCCTACCATAGTGGATCTTGCAAGCATTATATGGAGGACTCTCGCGACGCATGGTTCCAAGACTAAGTGAGAAGCAATTCAAAATTTGACTAATTACAAATAAATAATATAGGAGCAGGAAAATATGATTAAGTGTTTGGCCTTAGTTTATTGTCAATCAAGTCCTAAAGATAGGGCTCAATCGCACAAAATAAAAAAACAAAATCGTGAAACAAAATAAAAGAAAGGTGAGAAAACCGCGAAAAAGCCAACGAAGCCCCCAAGGGAACAATTCCTTAGGCAGTGGACCTCGTGAAGTGTCGTGGAATGTCCTGAGAGTCTTGCTTATTACAATTAATGTATCTCTCTCACTTGAATTACAACAAATAAATAAATAAAATAAAGCGCTCAAAATTTTATCTTTCAAAAAAACTCCTTCAAGTCTTCTTTTGTGCTCCCTTTTGACAGCTAGGTCAAAAAGCTGGTTCCTAGTAGAGCCTCCCTCAATCCGTGGTACCTCTCAGCAATGACAACATGGAGAGGGTGATTAGACAAGTCATAATGATATCAAATAATAAGAAAATAAATAAAAGCAGGAAAATGTACACAAAGCAGACAAAGAAGTCACAAACAGATAAAATCAATCTATGCGCAGTTGGTCCCCGGCAACGGTGTCATTTGATAGCTTGGGTTTTTCGTGGATCTAAATATGTCTCAAACAAGGCAGAGACAAAGTCACGGTAGCGACCCTCAAAAACCCTAATTACTGAATAATTAACCCACAAGCAATGATCAAGCAATAAAAATAAATATGGAGTTAAAATTTATTTTATATAACTCTACAAAATGTGTGTATAGTGCAAGTATGTAGAGTGTCGAACACAGGGAGCAAAACTGAATAGATTGGGCTATGAAGCATAAGAAATTATTGTGATCGTTGGCTATATTTTCTTTTTGTGGGTTTTAAATTTTTTATTTTATTTTTGTTTTATATTTTGTATTCTGTTTTAAATTTTATAAATTTATATTTTCTTTCTATATTTTATATTTTTTTCTTTTCAAAATATATAATAGACCTATATGTAGAGTATATATATAATATAGACTAATATAGACATGAATACTGATGAAAATAGTCAAAATAAAAGAGGTAAAATCTTTTTGGGTTTTAATTAATTTTTTAATATTTTTTGTGATTTTTCAAAAAAAATCTAATTTTTATACATTTTTAAAGTCCAAATACCCTAAATCAGGGTTTTATTGAATAGTTGAAACTGAAATGGAAATTAAAAATAGAAAATTAAGTCCAAAGATTTACAAATCAACTTTAATATAATAATAACATAAATAAAATTCTGAAATCGAAAATAATATTTTTGGATATTTTTAATGAATTTTATATTTTTATAAGATTTTTTGGGGATTTTTAATTTTTACGAGTTTTCTTTTGTATTTTTTATGGATTTTTGGTAGTATTGTAAAATAACTAAATAAAGGCAAAATATATTTTTTAGAATTTTCCAAAATGTTTTTTTCGTATTTTCTACTGTAAACAGCGGCTTTTTGTACTCTTTTTTTTAGAAAATAATAAAAGTGCCAAAAATACAGGTACAAAAATATTGCGTGCAGTAACAGGAACTTAAATCTATTCTTTGGGATTTTTTCAAGCACAATGCATATTCCAAGTAAATAAAGACAATAAAAAGATACTTCTTTACTAGCAAGGGTATTCTTGCAAATAAAATAAAGCTCAGGGGCTTTGCTGCAATTTTCACAAAATTATATAATGTTCGTAAAATGTTTCTAGACTAAGACAAAATACATCAAATCGCATGGACATGCCTGTAAAGTTCCCACCTCACATGGGCAACCACGTGAGGTGAGCCGACGCGAATTTGGATGTAAATACCCACATGTATGAGGGTTTGCTTGCAAATATCGCAAAATCTAGTAAAGGTAGAGGAATTTTCCAGTACTAATTAATAAATACAAAAAATGCTTAAGTGAAATATGCAAAATATCCAAAGCAGGCGTGGATCCGACGGGTGATATGTGGTCACTTACCACATGGTGTGCCCTACTGCGACGATGTCGCTTTGTCTTGAACGGTTGGGTTTAGATCCCATATGGTGATCTGATGGCTGATGTGTGGCGTATCCATTGGCTACGGACAAATCTGGAGCGGCTGAAAGATCAGACGGTGACGAAGGCCGCTGGAAGGACATCTCAAGAACTCGCTAATGGTGAGCTACGATCTGCTCTCCTAAGGGTCTCTGGCTGCCTGAAATGCTCGGGCGAGATGCAAAACGGAGCACTACGCATTAGATGAGGTCCTCTAGAGGTACATCGGAGCTTAGATGAAGGTGAGCGAGCTCGGGGAAGACTGGAGCTCCAGGTACCTCGGTCATTTGCAAAAAATCGACCCATAAGTCGACTGGGTGTTCCAAACTGCATAAGAAGCAACTCTGAGTCGAGGGAAAACTCCCTCGACCCGGTTAGAAGGGAATGGCAGCGGGGATCGACGAGGTGGTGGCAGCTCATGGAGTGACCAGAGCTCAAGAGCTCCGGCGAGGATCTTTTGGATCTAAACCTATGCTAATATTACAAAACAAGTATAGAAATTGCAACCTAACTACACTAAAAAGCACAAAAAATAAAGAGCGAAAAGGGGACCCTGACTGGCCAGAAGTCGGGAGATGGACCTCGTGGCGAGATCTCGTTGGAGGTAGTAGAACACGTATCTACGTCGCTTCCTCGACCCAGCAATGGCTAGGCGAGTCTCCTGTCACCAGACTCGAGCCAAGGGACGTCAAAAGAGGGGAGAAAGTAGGATAGAAATGGCTATTAAAAATTGGAGGAAGTCGGGTAGGGGGTATGTTCATGCAACATAGGTGTGACCTTCAAGGCAACAACTTGGGCGAATCAATGGAGATCGATCCTAGGAAAAATCCGACATGAATCCTAGTTGTACAGGGAACAACTTTTGTAAAGGGTTAAATCTCCCTTGAGCCATGAATCAGACGTGAGAAATGCGAGAAATGAGGGGAAAAGGCAATCTGTCAGAGGTCTGCAACTTGAGGTCAGAGTGACCCAAGGTTAGGGTGGAGCATGGGTCAGGGCCGGCCCGACCCAGCCCGCTACCCGGCCCGCTACGGCCCGACCCAGGCCCTAGCCCACTTCAATAATGGGCGGGCCTGGGCCGGAATTTTGGCCCATTTAGTATATCGGGCCGGGCTCGGGCTTGTAAGAACCCAACCCATTAGCACGCGGGCCGGCCCGACCAAAAACCCATTTCCAGGCCCGGCCGGCCGGCCCGACCCCGGCCCGGCGCCCGCCCTCTAACCTAATCGCCCCCACCCCCCCCCCCCCCCCCCCCCGCGGGCCGCAACCCTAGATTCTTTTCCCCCGTAACCAATCCCCCAACTCCCACTACGGCGCTACCTCCCTCCCCAGGACCCCGACCCCATCCCACCCGCGACCCAACTCCCCTCCTGCTGCCCTGCCGCCGGCCGAGCCCTCCTCCCTCCGCCGAGCTTCCCTCCCTCCGCCCACCCCCCCGCGGCCCGCGAGCCCCTCCCTCCACCGCCTGCCCTGTCGCCCCACCCCACCTTCCCTCCCTCCGTGGCTCCGCCCGCACGCGAACAACTCCCACCTTCCCTCCCTCCGCGGCTCCGCCCCCACGCGAGCAACTCGCCTCCGCGCCAACGGCTCCAGTCGACCGGCCCTCCCCTCCGGCCAGCGAACGGCACCAGTCGACCCTCCCCTCCGGGTCGCGAACGCCACCAGCCGACCCTCCCATCCGGCCGCGCGAACGCCACCAGTCCACCCTCCCCTCCGGCTGCGGACTGCGGGCTGCGGTATATCACTCACTCTCTTGAAATTTTTTTTATTAATGGCATGTGAATTAGAATGTGAATGTCAATTTGAATGTGTAGTGGAATGTGAATTAGAATGTGGATTATAGTGTTATTGTGAATCCAGCACTTATATCTATGTTATTTGTCTACTAGATGTCGAACGAACAAAATGAAGATGTTGCAAATGATCCAACAATGGTAGATGTAGAGGATGATGTCCCAATTGGAACTAAACGGCCTAGACAATCACAATCGTGGGTTTGGAACCATTTAACGAAGATTGGGGTAGTTGGAGGGAAAGAAATGTGCAAATGTAACCATTGCAAGAAGACTCTTTCATGCCATGCTAAGAGTGGGACTAGCCATTTGATTAGACATTTAGAAAACAAATGCTTATATTTTCGGAAAGAGTCTAAGATGCAGACTTTGCTTAATGTTTCCACTTCTGATGAAGGCAGTTCCATTTCAACTTGGAAATTTGATCAAGATCAATGTAGGCTTGAATTTGCAAAATGGATTATTTCTGGTGAACTGTCATTTCGGACGGTTTTGAATCCATATTTTCGCTCTTTCATGGTGAGGTTACAACCTAAGTACAAGGTCTTATCTCGCTTTACACTGAAGAGGGATTGTATGAAGCTTTATCGTTCTGAAAAGACCCAATTGATGAATATTATTAATAATACAGGAAGTCGCATTTCTCTTACCACAGATATGTGGTCCTCTATTCAGAATTTGGGTTACATGTCGATAACTGGTCACTTCATTGACAATAATTGGAAACTGCATAAGAAGATTTTGTGTTTTTCAGCACTTGCCACTCGCCACACGGGAGAGAATATTGCAGATATGCTAGTTAGTCGTCTGAGTGAATGGAATATTGTGAAGATGTGTACTCTCACTGCTGATAATGCCTCCACTAATGACGTTGTTGTTCGTAATTTGGTTGATCATTATTCTTCGACTGATGCTTTATTGATGAATGGACGATTTTTCCGTGTGCGATGTTGGGCACATATTTTGAACTTGATTGTCCAGGATGGTTTGACAGAGATAAGGGAGCCCATAATCAAAATATGTAGCCTTATCAAGTCCATCAAATATTCAAACCGTCGATATCAAGAATTCCTTGCCATTGCTGAGCAAGAGCGTATTCCTGTCAGTACGGGCTTAAAATTGGATGTGAGCACTAGGTGGAACTCTACATACTTAATGCTCCACTCGGCTCTTTTGTATCAGAAGGTTTTTAATCGTATGAAGAGTCGGGATTTTTAGCTACTGGATGTTCCTACTGTTGTTGAGTGGAAAAAGGTGGAAATTATTCATGGGATTCTTGAAAGCTTTTACCTTGCTACCAAAATTTTGTCTGGACAGAAATATTCTACATCTAACATGTTTTTCAGCTTAATTTTTGAGATTGAGAAAGAGTTGAAGGCCCTACAGAACCATGAAGATATGACAGTTAGAAGTATGGCAATGAAGATGTACACTAAATTTGACAAGTATTGGAATGATAAAGATGCATTGCTTCCCTTGGCAATTGCAACCATCTTAGATCCAAGATACAAATTTGATTTGTTACGATTTTCATATTCAGAAATTTATTCAGAGGCTGAGGTGACAGAATATGTTAGCCGTGTTGAAGAGGTCTTCCATTCGTTGTATGAGGAATATGCTTCTAAGCTCAAAGATGCTCATGGTGGAGTTGTTTTGACTCCAAATTTGTTATCTCAGGAGAATGTCAGTATGTCATCAACATACAAGAAGGAAGATACATTGAGCAAATTTCTTAAGAACAAGCTCTTGATGGATACTTCTCTAGAGTTTGGAAAAAATGAGATCCAGTTATATTTGGATGATAACTCCGCATTCATTTCCGTTGATGCACATTTTGATATTTTGCAATGGTGGAAACTTAATGCAAGCAAGTACCGTGTCTTATCACAGATGGCTCGAGATATTTTAGCCATACCAGCATCCAGTGTTGCTTCAGAGAGTGCTTTTAGCACAGGAGGTAGAGTTCTTGATGCATTCAGGAGTCGCCTTAATCCAAAGACTGTTGAGGCACTGGTTTGTACAGGAGATTGGATTCGATGTGGAAACCAAGAGAGTGGAGAAACTGATGATGAAGATGATGATGATGAAAAAGAAGAAAATGAATATAGGAGCGGTACTGGTACGTTAAAATTTTTAATCTACATATTTTATCTATGTTTCTTTTACAGAGGGACTGACCTTTTTTTAAATACAGCAGTACCTTTACCAACCATCCAAGAGTGACATCATTACAGGCATATCAATGTGAAATTTCTGTAAGGAAGATTTTTTTGTGTATTGTTACTATTTTTTCCAGTTTAAATCTATAATCCTAGATGGATAATTGGTTTTTACATTTCAGGTAGTTTGCAGATTGCTGAGACTTGGTGAAACTTGAACCATGGGCATGTGCGTTGCGGATTTTCATTGCAAAATCTGATTATCATGCTTTTTCATAACTTTAGGACATTTTATTCGCAGCAATGACCTTATCTCACATTATCATGCTTTTTGGATTTGGATTTCAATGCTTTAGTGTAGTATCTCGCAGCAATTAAAAGTTTGTAGTAGTCACAAGTGTAGTGCTCCATAACTTTAGTGTAGTAGTGTAGTTTGAGACTTTCTACTTGTGGATTTGGATTTCCATGCTTTGGATTTGAATGCGTGGAATTTGATTATGATTTAACTTTTCATGTGGTTTGTCATGCTTTTTAATTGTTCTCATTTATATTGTGTTCTCTTATCATATCATTCTTTAGGAGCAAATCAAGGGTCCTCAATCAAACAGCTTGTGTTGATGCCGTTTGGAAAAATGGCTATAAATTCATTGCTTCGTTTGAGATTTCATATTTTAATTGGTGTTTGGTGCTTGTAACTGATTATCAACTACGATTTTATGTCAAGCTCGGATCATTTCCGTAGTTTTGCTCTATATCTAAAGGAGAATGGTTGGAATCTACAAGCATATGCAGGTAGAGTGGTAGACTACAACAAGGGTCTGAAATTGCACCTTTTTCGGCTCCTTTTATTGTATTTCGATTAAGAAATAATTCTACCTTGTGTTAGTTTCAAAAACTCAAACTTTAACATAAGATAACCAAAAAATGCAATTATAAAATGCTTAGGAACCCCCTATAATCCATCATTCTGCGTGTATTTTAATAACAAAGATCGTTGCGGATTTGTTCATGGGCCGGCCCGACCCAGGCCCGACCCATCATAAGTCGGGCTGGGCTCGGGCTTGGGCTCAGACCTTGGAAAATTAGCGGGCATGGGCCCAGCCCGTGGGCCCGATTTGGTAAATGGGCCTGGGCTGGGCTAGGCTGGGCCCGGCCCGAGCCCGGCCCATGCTCCACCCTACCCAAGGTCAACAGATGGCATGGCCTGATTGGGCCATGTCACCGCAAAAAGACAAAATTATAATAAAATTAAAAAATAAATTAAATTAGTAAATGATTTTATTATTTTTAGGTTATAAAAAATATTTATTATTTTCTGCATTATTTTATTATGATTTTTATTTATTTTTTAGAGGAATATAATTACAGTTACTTTTTAGGGTTAAGATATGCAATCTGTCAGAGGTCTGCAACCTGAGGTCAGAGTGACCCAAGGTCAACAGATGGCATGGCCTGATTGGGCCATGTCACCGCAAAAGGACAAAATTATAATAAAATTAAAAAATAAATTAAATTAGTAAATGTTTTTATTTTTTTTTAGGTTATAAAAAATATTTATTATTTTCAGTATTATTTTATTATGATTTTTATTTATTTTTTTAGAGGAATATAATTACAGTTACTTTTTAGGGTTAAGATATAGGTATATTTATCTATATTTTGTGTCTTTTATTTTTATTTTTTATTTTTGATTTTGTTATTTTATTTTTTTTATTTTATATATTTATAACTTATTTTTAGGTAATTAAATATATTTTTATTATATTTTTCTGATATAATATATACATTTAAATAAATAGGTGTATTAATTGTATAGGTATAGTTATTGATATTTCATCTATGTATTTTATGAGTATTCTAATTTAATATTTTATTTATGATTATATTTTAGTTTTAATGTGTAAGTATATTATAAATATTATTTACATAATTATAAAAATATAAATTCTAAAAATAATAAAGAATGAATAAAATGAATATTTTAATCGGGTACATTATACAATAGTGTCCAAAACCTAACTTTCACACCTTAAATTCAAAAAATATGAAACCACCTTCATTAAATAGCTTATTAAAAGTTGTATGCGATTAAAGGTGTTATGTATTATGAATAAAATGATATGGGTTTAAGAAGTTGGGATTTCAGAATCTTATTTAGAGTATGTCTTTTACATTATATATTATTTTTGTATAAAATCAATTTTGTATTTTTCTACATTTTATAGTCTACAACTTTCATGTATAAAGTTTCTTTATTTGAGGTATAAAAGGTAGAAAATAAAATGAGACCCAAAACTAAATAAATAATGAATTAATAAGAGGGATTTTTATTGTATACATGACCCTTATGTCCCCCTACTTCATTCCTTATCGATCTAGTCATCAAGATGGCTAGGTCTCGAGGTTTACGATCATAAAACATCTTTGATATTTTATTCTTTTTCTTTTTTTTATTCTATAATTTTGGTATTAAAAATAGTATTTTATACAATATTTATGCAAGGGAAAAAAATGAGGCTCCCCCCGCGAGGTAGCCAACATGGCTGCCCCCACCCCATTTTCCGCAATTTTTTTACTTTTTTTTGAAAAATATCACCATGTATATTCATCCCTATATCCCTCGTACATGTCATTCGAATTTCGTCAGAAACAAACTCCTACGTCCTCCATCTCAAACATATAATTTTAATGATCTTAGAACTGATGTAATCGTACATATTCTAGATGGAGGGTATAAGAGTATTTTTAACGAAATTCGAATGACATGTAAGAAGGATATAGGGATGAATATACATAACAATATTTTTTAAAAAAATAAAAAAAAATGACAAAAAATGAAGCAGAGACAGCCATGTTAAAATCCCAAGATGCAGCCACATCTTATGCAATAATGTATGAATGTTAATTTATGCAAATTAAAGGCATTTATATGCATTTACTATGTTGAATGAACTCCTAGTCTTTTCCTATAATAATTTGAAGTAACATTTCTGTAAAATCCTTGATAAGCTCTAATGAATCTTGACCCCTTCCAATAATTTATACGCAAATACTGGATCTTAGCCCTTACGTGTAATAATTTATACAAGGATATTGGATCTTGACTCCATCCAATAACAAAATAAAAGAGTCTGCTCTATTGGTACAGTCAATGAATGACAAACTTCACATATCTGACTAATAATATTAGAAGAATAAGTAGATTGGGATAATCCTCCAACCCATTAGTTTTGGGTCTAGCTTGAGTCAAACATCCACAGATTTTGAGATAACCTGGCAACTTCTGTTATTTCTTTATTTCAACATGTTGTAATTCGAAGAAGCTTTCGGTTTCAGGAGCCCATAAGTTTCTTAAATTTCTCCCTTTTTCAGCTTCTACTGTTTCACTCGTAAAGAAAGCCTCGTTTTTTTAAATTTCAACAGATGCCAACAATATGAAATATCAATGAAAATGGACATAAACAGATCTCTATGTCGTCTCTTGCAAGTTGCAGAAAACCAATTAGTACCTGTCTATTAAAGGCGTAACTATCAGAATATTTAAATGTTAAAAACTAGATAAATGTCATTAAAGAAAAACAAACAAATAGGACAGATAGATTTAAGGAAATACAGTCTGCCTACCTTTAAGATCTCAATAAAGAATTCTGAAACAAAATATGGAAAACCAAAAAAAATCCAACCATTCGACAGGATTGACGGTTGAACGGTACACAGCTAAGACCTCCACACCCAAAAAGTTATATGATGCCGATCTTGTTGGCCACATCAAGGGCATCGTAATCCGGAGTCAACCTAACATAAGCCTTCTTGGTCCCATCAGGTCTGAGAATGACGATAAAACACATCATATTAGAACCCAGATGCGTATAAACTGAAAAACAATAAGCAGTAGATGGACCTCTGGCATAATAATAAGAAGCATTGCACAGATGAAGTAATTTACCTGATCAGTGTATTAACTTTCTTGGCTTGGATGTCATACATCTTCTTCACAGCAGCCTTGATCTTCTTCTTGTCTGCACGGAGATCTACAATAAAGACAAGGGTGTTGTTGTCTTCGATCTTCTTCATGGCAGACTCAGTAGTAAGTGGGTATTTCAAGATCTGGTAATGATCAAGCTTGTTTCGTGGTGCAACACTTATGCGTGGATACTTGGGATTCCTGGCCTTCTTCAAAGTCTTTGGGCGATGGAACGTGACGGAAGTTCTAATCTTCTTGGCCTTCTTTATAGTAGAGCAACCTTTCACGGCCTTCGCAGCCTTGAGAGCCTGACTCTTTGGGTCAGCCTTCTTGGCTGCGGCTGCAGCATAGAAAGTCATTTGTGAGACATCTAGAGGGCGACCCCAAATTAGTAGTAGTTGCCAACAGAGTTGTAAAATGAAACATAGACCATTAATCACCTATACCAATATGTGGTCCTGATCAGGCATATGCGCTGTGCAAACAAATACAACCACGATATCAAGTTTATTTCTCTAAAAGATAAATTTCAAATCACGATTATTTTCAAATCCCAAGAATGATCAGCCTTGCTAGCCTAAAGATATCAGTTCCTAATCAACCAAATCACCCAATTACTGCAAGCTGCCTTAGCCAATTACACCTTCTGATGTAAACTGCACCACAACTGCCTCTTCAAAAGCTTGCCAAAAAAAGCATTTGTAAGAATGGATGAAGCCCCAGAATGTCCCAGCATACCCGCACCTCCTTTGCAGGAAAAAAATCAAATATCTTCCTTGTCATCCAATACAATTAGGCAGCTAATCAGCCATAGATGCTCCCTCCTATAAACATTGGTTAGCCATATATGTTCTATTTTCGTTAGCCAATGAAGAATCTTGACATGATTGGAGCCCGGGTCTACCAAATTTAATGTCAATCAAAGAAAAGAACCAGTTCCATGTCTTCACTCGTGTCAATCCCCTTGAACACAAAATGCATGAATATTCAATACAATCATCTGACAACATAGCTGCAAATATTGGGACCCAAGGCCCACCACCAGTAACCACATGCTACCAGAGGAAACAACCACCTATCACAGCATAACAGCCTGCAATCACCTATCCACAATATCAGAGTGGGTCTAAAACCCTAACTTCCAGAATCAGTAATCAATTACACACTAATAATTACCGGAACGAATCAAAAACCTAAAATCAGCCTTCCAAACACTACTCCAAGCATAACGGTATACAAGGCCGTATATGTTGGTTTCGGTCACCATTTCGGTGACTGATCAAAGACAGAATTTCGGTGGAATTTCAGTCGAAATTCGATCGAAATTTCATCATTTCTTGTACTAGGGCCCTCATATTTCGGTCATTTCGGTCAAATTTCGATTTCGACATGATTTTGATATTCAACCGAATTTCGTCCAAATTTGAGACCATAACGGTATCCAATCACCTGCCCACCAATAGTATCAAAGAGGGGGGTCGAAATAACCAACTTCCAATTAGAGGCACGCTAATGATCAGACCTTACTAAAATCAACCTTCCAAAGGAAAATATGTTTTTGGTACCTCACTATAAAAGCAAGCACCTCCATAGCCCACAAAAAACAAACCCAAAAATGGATCGTCCAATCACTTCACAGCATTCACCAGCATTTTGATTGATAGAATAAATGCACTTTAGGGCATGGCCTCAAATTTAAATTCGGTCGAATTTCTGTCGAATATCGATATCCAGTCGAAATCGAAATTCAACCGAAATGACCGAAATATTGGGGTCCTAGTACAAAAAATGATCGAAATTCCAGTCGAAATTCCATTGAAATTCGATTTTGGTCGATACCGAAATGGTGACCGAAACTGGCATTTAGGGCCTTGATTTAGGGACACCAAATATCTGGAATTTTCAACATGATCCACAACAACCTTCTTCAGTAGAAGGAACAAAAATGTGGAATTCCTTAATAATACCCCCAAGTTTCCCTCAGGAACTCCTTAATATACTCAATCACTTCACAAAGAGTTCACCAGCATTTTGACAATGATAATATTGATGCAATTTAAGGACACCATATATCTGAAGTTTTCAACTTACTCCACAACAGCCTTCTTCAGTAGAAGGAACAAGATGTGATTAAAGAGATCAACCCCACTTTCCCCCAAGGAACTCCTTAATCATCTCCACCATATCTTCCCCAACTAGGTCCAAGAACTCTCTACAGAATACGACACAAAAAGCCAGCTAGTCCAAGAAGCCTTCCCGGTTCAAAATTTCAATGCCCAAGACATCCTTTCAGTAACCTCCCACACACCCATCTGTAGACTCTAATAACATTCACCATCGAAGGCCTCTCCACATCACCGATCATAACTCATGTGAACTACTACCTAAAGTAAGAAGCTAGGAGTACAGATTGCATAATATCATACCTCCACTCAAATCCCACCAATAATATGTTGATCGAGTTCCTTTGCCTCTGGTCGCTATCAAAGAACCTCGTGTTTACGTGAAGGGTTTAAATATCGATTTCGGATATCGTATCGATACCCTGTCGATACGAAATTTCGACTACATTTCGCCCATATCGACCACCATTCGTGAAGAAATAACCCAAAACTGCCCCTCATATCACCATTTCGCTCGAGATTTCGGTGCCTTGTCGAAACAAAAATTTCGTCTAAATTTAGCAAAATCTGAAACCACGGTTTACATCACCCTCTTTAATCCAAGTCTCTCTAATCTAGTTCACTCCCTCCAATCTATCTTACTTTTCCCATCACCATCCCTCACCCACATATAAGGTTGAACATTGGGTAGGGCTGACAACACCGAGCCCGATGCCCGGCCCGCAATTACCCAACCCAAGCCCGAGCCAGGCCATTAAATGGGAAGTCCTGGGTCTTAGTTTTCACCCATTTCACTTATCGTGTCAGGCTCGGGATTCAATCAGTCCGGACCCAAAGCCTGGTTGCTCAGCCCAAAGATAGACTCGAATAGTGCCTCGATGAAGGCCCGGCCACCACATTATCCGGTCCAAAATCCTAAACCAAGATGGGCCCGAACCGAACCCCCTAGCCCTTACAAGGAGCCGACAACAACCCCTCTCCTCACTTCTCCATTCGAGCAGCACCGACACCCCTCCTTCCTCCTACCACCATCCTCGACCCCAACCCCATCTCACTTCTCCATTCGAGCAGGAGCAGCGCCAACCCCCCCTGTCATGTTCTCAACAACGTGAGATGGGAGGCAAGGGTGTGGCTCTATCGAAGGATTTGTTCTGCATTGTCTTTATTGTTCTTGCGCAAAGACAGCAGACTGATGGTCTGCTGCTCATTCAGACTGTGGTGGTTTAATGCTCGGACTTGCTTGACCAAACGCGGAGATCCGGAGACATTCTTGCACGGGTGCTGCTCAAGGCAGAGATCTGGCTCCATACGGTTATGGTGGTTTTGATACCATCTAGGCAGAGAAGGTTATGTTATTGCACTGCAGGATGTTTTTCAAGTCAAGAATGATCTGGAGGTGCGAAATGATTCCAGGTGAATCAATTTCAGGTGATGGGCATGCTTCAGAGTTCATATGAAGGCTCAGGTTTTAACTATCATCATCTGACATTCTTAGTTGTTTAACAAAATGGAAAGTTGGGTCATTTCAGATTTGGATGAAACAATATGTTACGAACAGAACCGAGGATTGGAATCAAACCATAACTCATTGAAGTAAATTGGGATTGGAACTGGGAATATACCTAAAAGCTAAGCAACTGAAACTAAAAAAAATTGAACTTTTCAGTAAATAGTGAAAAAACTTTTTGTTAACAGGCCAACAAGTACATGATCAACTATAAGAATGGCCACTGCCTCCAAAACTGAATCCCTCCAGTAATGATGTTCAGACCCCAAATGTGTCCGAACAAGAAAATAGGACCAGCTCTGAGCAGCCATCGGCAAATCGGAAACTCTTCATATGTGTGGCACCATCTCCCAGAAATAGGATCTGACATCTATGTTTTCTCCAGAGAACCAAAGGAATAAAGTGTGGTCAGAAAGGAACTGACAGAGCCCTACACATGAAAATCTCCAGAAAATTAAGCAAAGAAGTAATCCAAGCGAGACATAAAGTAGTTTCCGCAGTGCTCCGCCAAGCGCATCAACAAAGGTGCTAATAAATGAAAATCTGACCAAGTCTTCTGTTTGATCACAAACAGACCATAAAAAGACCATTACAAAAAGATGGGATAGCTAGAAATACAAAACTTAATATTATTTCTTTACAAATGCTTCAAATCTGATTGGGTCTATTGCAAGCAAACAATAAAACATTATCCAGGCAATTAACTCAAAAGTATGGCTTATGCATGCAAATTCAAACAAATTTGTTTGATCTAGCCATGCATATTGTGGAAAACTATTTTTATAAATATGATTGCATGACAGAGAATGGACTAAAATTATAATGCATTTAAGATGTTTTCTGTAATGCCTAATGGATATTTCCTAATTTACATCTCCACTGGAAGCTGCAAGTTTCAAGCACAGTCAATCAGGCAGAAATAAGATATACGGAACATGATAATATGCAGAATTAAAAGAAGCTTTGAGCACTTAATAAAAAAAAGTAGCATCTCACTACATTTTAGATTTGTCGTGTAATGTCAAACAGATAATTTCGATTTTGCATCTCCTCTAGAAGATCCCAGTTTCACATGCAATAGATTAGGCAGAAATAGAGATGTGCATATACATGGAAACACAAATGTATGTCATCATGTGCAAGTCTTTATGGGAAGTTTATGAAAATCACTGGCTGTATAAAAATGAGCAAACATGGAAACACAATAATATGTAGCCATGAAAGGCTTTAGGAGTAGTTTATAATAGTTCAGCATCACACAACATTGTATATTTGCTGTGTTCTGTCATGGATTTTCCTAGTTTGCATCTCCACTGGAAGATCCAGTTCCAAGGGCATTTGATAGGGCAGATATAGAGATGTAAATACAAGTAAACGCAATGGTATATAATCATGTAAAATAGTTTATGGCACTTTATGAAAAATGCTAGCAGTATAGAGAGATGCAAACATGTAACACAATAAGAAGGATCGATATTCGGTATATAACTCACAGATATGTATATAACTCACAGATATACTATCTTCAAGATTACCATTTTAATCATCATAAGAAGGATCGATTATTCTGCTTATGAATAGACTCATGGTCTGAATAATAGGGATGTATGACTCTATCATTCATATCAACATTTAGGAAACAAACAGAAAATGGAGGTGGTAAAATATGGTCCCCCATTCCTATGTCATTAAAACGAGGGAAGTCAAAAAACGTAACACTGTAAATTACATAAAGCGTGCCCAAATTCAGGATCAAAATCCAAGATAGCAAGAATAGAACTTTTAAGAATCCTCACAACTTGCCAGTATCACGTTCCAAAGATGACAGATGATGAGATGAATGTTGCACATTCTTTAGGAATTTCCACTGGCAAATGCTTAATCCACGGAATGAGCCATAAAAAAGGGATATGAAGAATTTTTGCTTCCCCAAAATTGTGTGTTTGCAAAGCAACAAAATTGTGAATTAAATTGAAATTAGCACTGACTGAAAGTATTTATAAGTAAAAAACATCTAAAGGTTATCTACACTCAGTCAAGGGAAGGTATAATTGAAGGGATTGGTTCCAAACTAAAAACCATATTAAATTTGTAGGTAATGACCAAAAGAACTAATAAGCAAAGGCAAATGATTATAATCTTCTCAGCCCACCTCTATACTCCGATGGAACCATCAAGCAGAAACAAAGATCAAGAAGTCTATCAAGGAAACATTGGTCATAACATGGAATCAGGGGGAAATGGCATATTTTATAAAGATATCCTCAACACTGTTAGAAAGCAATGTCTTCAAAAGGAAGGGGGTAAAACCAGCAAACTCACCCACACGATCTCTATCCATTATACAAAGAAAACACCCACTCGATGGTCAATATTCATACAGCATTTGATAGATTTCCAGTCCTATTTTATACTTGGAAATTGATTTTTTTTTAATATATGAGAAATATTTCGCGTATTAAACAGGAGGGATCTAAGGATGAGTAACGTGTAACCAAACCTTAATATATACAACAATAAAGCCTTTTCTCACATTATACATGGGTTCTTTCCATCCATTCAGATCTATCTTGGATCAATCTCGGATTTAGATCCAAAAAACTAAGTCCATTCGTATTAGTCACATTCCAACACTGCTTGAGCCTTCCTCGCCCTATCTTAGCCAGCTCAACATCCCAAAACTCGCATCTCCTAACTGGAGCATCAACCGACCTCATGGCAAATGACAAACACCTTAAGCGATTTTCTCGCATCTTATCCTCTATCGGAGCTACATCTACTTTCCTTCTGATTGCATATTTCTGAATCAGGTCACTACGTGTGTGTGTGTGTGACCACATATCCACCTTAGCATTTTCATTTATGCTATTGTCATTTTCTGCACATGTCTATGGTTCACAAACCAGCATTCAAATTCATAGAGCATAGCAAGTCTCACAACTATTTTGTAAAACTTTCCTTTGATAAAAGTTTCCTTTGATTTTCAAAGGAATTGTATTATCACAGAGAACAATAGAAGCCCCTCTCCAACGTGTCCACATATCCACATTAGTATTTTCATTTCTTCTACTATCATTCTCTGCACATGACTATGGTTCACAAACCAACATTAATATTTATAAAGCATAACATGTCTCACAACTGTTTTGTAAAACTTTCCTTTGATAAAACTTTCCTTTAATTTTCAAAGGAATTGTATTATCACAGAGAACAGTAGAGGTTCCTCTCCACTTTAGTCAAACTGCATTTATTATATTAGTAACATCATCATCAATCAATGTCCTCATCATGTTGCAAAATAGATCTCAAGTATCTAAAAGAATATCTCATCTGAATGTTATCATCACCAATCCTCACCTCAATTCCTTCACCATTGCTTCCATCAAAAGCAAACTCCATATATTCAATCTTAACCCTACTTATACGAAATCCTTTAATATCCACTGAATGTCTTCAGACCTCGAGCTTATCATGTACTCCATCTCTAGTTTAATCAATCAACATAATATCATCAGTGAATAACATACACAGGTATCTCCTCCTGAATGTGACTTGTCAACTCGTCCATAATCAAAGTAAAAAAGGAATGGACTCAAACTTAAACTTGATGCAGATCAATGTCGGTGTCAAAATAATCAATATTCCCATACTGGATCCTTACACTAGATGAAATCATGAAACCCTATCATATATATCCTTTATGACGCTAATGTATAGGATATGTAATTGTCTCTTCTCCAAAACTCTCCGCAATATCTCTAATGAAACAGAATCATAAACCTTCTCTAAACCAACAAAAATCGTATGGATGTTCTTCCTTTCAGCTCTAAAAAATCTCCATTGTTTTTTTATGAGACTTAAAGGAGGGGACCCACTCGGCGGTGTTCACCCCATCAATTTATTAAAGAAGAAGAAAGAGAAAACAAAATTTACAAAAAGGAGAGAAACCAAAAACCTTCCCCAAGACTACACACAAGCAGCTGAATACCCCACGGAGCCACTGTGGACTACCCCAGGCACCAAGCCTCGAGAAGACTCTTTGCACGAATAGATATATTCTCCGTATAGAATCTCTGGGCGGCGAAGATTGCCTCGTTCCTTCCCAGCAAATGCTCCACAATCTAGCAAGCGGGTCCAAAATAGCCTTCCTTGCCCTACCCCGTGAGCTAACCAAGCTCTCACAGACAGCAGCAAAGGATACAGCGTTCACCCAAGGGAGATCAATCCAAATAATGCGCACCCGAGGGCACTCAAAGAAGAGATGAGAGTTTGTTTCCCGTTCCGTACAACAAAGTCCGCATGAGGAGTCGACGTTCAAGCAAAAATTGGAGCATCGATCGCGGGTCAAAAGGCGGTCACGACGCAGAAGCCATAAGAAAATGCCGATACGCTCAGGGAGCTTTAGTCCCCACAAGTATCTACAGTCACGCACCAACATGTCGTCGTCGACAGAGATAGATGGAGCGATAGCGGTGTACGCCTTATGCGTAGAGAAAAACCCCTCCTTCCAGGCCCAATGATCACGCCCCACACTCGGGCGAGGAGCACCAGCAAGCAGATCCAAAAGAGAGAGGTCCTTCATACGTTGATCCGAAAGAGCCACAGCGGTCCGAGGGCACCAACAACCATTCACAAAGGAAGAGGCCACAGATGCCTCCTTGTCGACAGCCAAGGCGAAGAGGCGAGGGAAGAGCAGGTAAAAGGCACCCCTCCCAGACCAGTCGTCATACCAAAAGCGAAAGAAGGTCCCGCTCCCCAGCACAGGCTTAAAGAGAGAGCGATACTGCCTAAACATCAAAGATACACCCCGCCAGAAGGGAGACAAGCAGGAGAGCGAGTCTCCCCGAGAGCAGCCAATCAAGTCCTCGCCCAGAAGTTCACGCAAAACATTAATCATAAAGCTCTCCTCATTCCCCCACACCCGAGAAACCCACTTCAGAAGGAGGGCATCGTTGGCCAATCCCAACCGCCGCACCCCCAAGCCCCCCGAACGCTTGGGGT
Source organism: Ottelia alismoides (assembly GCA_037367405.1). Classification (NCBI taxonomy): domain Eukaryota; kingdom Viridiplantae; phylum Streptophyta; class Magnoliopsida; order Alismatales; family Hydrocharitaceae; genus Ottelia; species Ottelia alismoides. The sequence goes on from JAZKJV010002736.1 coordinate 130,611, forward strand.
GAGAAACAACCTCCCATCCCACGAGGTGCACACCCCTTCCAGACCTGCCATCCCCCTTCCTTCCCCATAGAAAGCCACGCATACACCTTTCCAGACGCGCACGAATCCCCTTTGGCAAGACGCGAACCGAAAGAAAGTAAATAGGAATAGATGACAGCAATGATTTTAAAAGCACAAGACGCCCTCCCCTGGAGAGCAGAGACGTGCGCCACCCTGCGAGGCGGGATTCCACCTTCTCTACCACAACCGACCAATCACGCAGACGAGCACGGCCCACCGAGAGCGGCAAGCCAAGATAATCGATCGGGAGGGAAGTGGGGTCCGACCCCAGGACAAGAGCGCAAGCCGAAGCCTCCTCCTGCGACATAGCAAATGGGACAACCTTGGATTTCGACGCATTGATCATCAGCCCCGAGGCCTCGCTGAATAGTTGCACAGTAGTAGCCATGCCCTCCACGGCATCGGGACCCCCTTCAACAAAGCATAAGGTGTCGTCGGCGAACTGAATAGATGGAACATGAAGCTCCCCAACAAGACAACCACGAGTCAAACCAGCCCCAGCCACCCCCTCAACCATACGAGGCAAAACATCGGCCGCCAAAACAAAGAGATGGGGTGCGAGAGGGACCCCTATCGCACCCCCCTCCTTGGCTGGATGGAACCTCCCACCGGGCAACCGTTCAACAGGATAGAGAGAGAAGCCGTGGATACACACTGCCTCATCCACGAGATCTACAGCGAGGGGAAGCCCCTCCGCCGCAAGACTGACCAAAGGAAGCGCCAGTCGAGGCAATCGTAAGCCTTGGCGAAATCAATCTTCCATAGAATCCCTTTGGTATCAGAACGCCTCCACCCAGCCACAAGCTCTGAAGCCAACGCGAAGCAATCAGTAATATGCCGCCCGCGGATAAATGCCGCTGCGTAGGCAAAATAAGTGACGATAGGAGAGGAGCCAGCCGCCTCGCCAGGGCTTTAGCGATAATTAAATAAATCCCATTAGAAATAGAGATCGGGCGGAAATCTTCAAAGCGAGTGTATGACTTCAATAATTACCTCTATGATTTAAACAATTTTAAATGTGTCATTTATAGTTATAAAGAGGCACCACTATTTTTCCTCCAATCTTCAGATATTTTCTTGCTTTGTCAAATAACATTGAAAATTTTGTAAGCTAAGTCAAACCACACTTACCAAGACACTCCATACTTCTATAGGAATGCCATCAGGCCCTATACCATTCCCATGTATCATACCTTCAAACTTCAAAGCCCCATCTACTTCCTTTTTGTATTCGACTATAGCTTGCATGATTCATGTAACTTTCACTATTAGCTAGATCTTCCAAAGTAACATCTCTATTTCCTTCCCCGATGAAAAGCTTATGAAAATATTTCTCCTATCTAGTCTCTATATCCTTCTGAGTAACAAGTGTGTCACCTTCTTCATCATTAATGTATCTCACTTGAGAAAGATCTTTGATCTTTCTTTCTCTTACTTTTACCAACCTAAGTATATCCTTCTGACTCTCCTTAGAATCAAGATTTTTGTACAAAACTTCATAAGTTTTTGATTTAGCTTCGCTTACATCCTTCTTTGCTTCCTTCTTTGATATTTTGTAGTTTGTGACAGTTTCTTATATTCTATCCTTAAATTTAGCTTTAAAGCATGATCTTTAATTTTGAATTTCTCTCGCACCCCTCCACTCCACCACCAAGCATCCTTTTGACATGAAACTCCTCCCTATAGCTCGTATAACGTCTCTTTGACTACCCTTCGGATACAAGACGCCACCGCCTCCCACATCTTGTTTGCACTTCCATTACAATCACAAGATTAGTCTTCTAAAACCTTCTTCGTGAAGAATGATTGCTTCGATTGAAGATTCTAGTGATCTCGGAAATCCTCCTTTTCTTTACTAACCCTTTTATTTGCACAACCATGACTAACAAGCAGTGTTGGGTTGCCAAACTCTCTCCTAGGATTACTTTGCAATCTTTGCAGCACTATCGATCTCTTATCCTCATCGCAAAATAATATATCTATACTCTAATCAAGTTGCTCTTATAAGTAATTAAATGATCATCCCTCTTCTTGAAGAGAGTATCTGCTGAGACCATAAGTTGTTACAAAATCCAGAATGCCTTTTCCCTCTTCATTTCTATCCCTGAAGCCATGACCTCCGCAAACACTAGCATACCCTGAAGCATTTTTCCCACGTGTCCATTAAGATCCATACCTAAGCAAATCATCTATTTGTGAGATTTCTTGAATAATCTTATTCAAATTCTCTCAAAAAACGTATTTAATCCTTTCATCTAAACAAATATGTGATTCATAAACTGAGTTGATATTCTGAATTTCTTCTTCGAGCAACAATTTTAGCAAAAAAATCCAAACCATGAATCTTTGCACCTCAATCACACATTTTTTCAAATCTTTATGAACAGACACTACAAGACCATTTCTGCTCTTATCTATACATGAATACCGGAGCTTAAAATTCGTTTTCTTGATCTCCCTTACTTTCTCTCCAACCCATTTTGTCTCTTGGAGGCATATTATATGAATATTCATTCTTTCCACCATACCTCCAATCTCCATCGATTTGCCAATCAAAGTGCCAATATTCCAAGTAGATATTCACAACTTCTTTTGCAACATCTTTTTTACTGTTTTTGCATCCATTATGCGAGAACCCTTGCAAATGTTAGATCATCCATAAGGCGAATCGGCAGAACTATCTTATTTACTCACATGCATTCTTCATGCGAGAACCCATGCAAATTTTGAACTATATTTGAGCAACAATGTAATGGCCCTTGCCGTCTTCTCATTGCATTCGAGCGATGCAACACGTCACTAGTAAAGAATGCCCCCACGAAATCTAAATGTGTGCTTAAATCCATGTTGAAAAGATCTGGCCTATTTCGAGACAATTCCTAAATATGTTTTTAAGAACATTATTTCGGAATTTGTCTCTTTTGCGATATTTGACGACTACCTAATGCACAATCCTCCACAATTTACCTAGACTTGAGACCGGTCATGACTGATTTCCTTAGTAATATACATCATTTTCATATTTTCAAAGAAAGTTATGAAAAGTAAATTCCGCAAACTAAAAAAGAAAATGAGATGGACACATAAGAGCATCAAATGGTCCGAGAACTCTGAAGTTGTTTAATTAGAAATATCCATCATGTACTCCGTTTGGTTTATCCATCATCCCATTCGACGGGAGCAGCCACAGAAATACCCAACAAAGTTATAACCCCTAAATAGGCAAAAATCACGTGATTTAAAAATCAACACATAATAAAATAAAAGATATAAAAAAACTTGAGAGGTTTGAAATTTTAAGCAAGAAAAAAATGGATGATGAAGGAATCATTCAGATCACCATCACATTGGAATCATTTGCCTGAGTGCATGACATATAGGGCACCATTATACCTACTCTCAAAATTTCCCTGGGCATCATCATCTTATGATTGCAGGGAGTTAAATGGTTCATTGAGGAAAAAAGAAGTGCATAAAAACAAACAGTAAATAAAGCGGGAGAGAACAGAAACGGAGTAATGTGTAACCATGTTTTAAGATCAATATTGTAAACATTCCCAAATTTATATACACAATTTTCAACATTAAGCACAAAAACAAAATCTTGGAAGATGGTAAATCCATAAATAAAAAGAAAATGGGACCGTCTACTAAAAGCCTCGAATGGTCAGAGAACTTTGAAGGTATTTTATTGGAAATATTCATCATGTACTCTGTTTGGTTTACTCATCATCCCATTCAACAGCAGCAATCACAAAAACACCCATCAAACAAACTCCTAAACAGTCAAAGAGCACGTGATTTTCTCAAAATCAACACATAATTAAATGAAGGGTATAAAAGGTTAAGATGTACGAAATTTAGGCAAGAAAGAAATGTGGATAATAAATGAATTATTCAGATCAACGTCATTCAGATCACAGGGGGGCTAATTTGTGCACTGAGAAAAAAATGAAGTGCGCAAAAAACAAACAGCAATGTGTAGCGAAAGACAAAAAAGCTGAGTAATGTGTAACCAAACTTCGATCATAAGATTGTAGTGCAAGAGAATTTCCCCTATGGACCAACAATTCCATTCTTTAATAGAGGAAAAATCAACAGTGTCCCTGAACTACAATAATCACAAACTCGTGCTCTCATTTTCTCTAAACAAGATTTTCGATTTCTATATATGCCAACATAAAATATAAGTCAGTGAATAGTAGGCATATCACAATTTGAAAATGTGATATAGACATCACTTTTTGAGATGTGATGGCATTGCCAATGAGATATCAATATCGCATATTCAAAATGGATATAATCCTGGACTTATTTTAATACAAATACCCCACTTATGATGCAGTTGAAAAATTTCGCAATGGAGAAAATAAATTTCGGTGGAAGAAATTTAGAGTGGGGAGGGAGAAATAGAAGAACGTGCCAATTGCGCGGGATTTTGGAGATGAACTGCGAAGATCGAGCTGAGAGAGATAGAAAGAGATAAAAAGAGATAAATCTCAAATTTTCATATATTTTGAACTATCTAAAACGTCCTATCATCCTCTTTATATAGGAGGGATGGGATTGCATAATCAAAAAGAAATTTCAAATTAAAAATTCAAATTTGACTCCATTTTATCCTAATTGACTCTAACCAACTAAATAATTGATTTGAAATAAATTCAAATTTTTACTTTATCCTAATTGATTCTAACTAATTAAACGGAGAACACACACAATCTCTTTATTAAAAAAAATACGACTCAATTAATATTAAACTCTAATTGATAAAAAAACTGAGGCATTATTTATCAATTTCGTGCTACATCAATTCTCCTCCGCTTGAAAATTTTTCCTCCTGACGAATTGCTCGATCTTCATTGCATAAGTGGAGAATTCCATCTGGATTGGTTGAGCAGACATCTCGAATTTTGATCCTTTTCCATGTTACCTTTATAATTTCTTTCCATTGAGGGGAATAGTTGCAAATGTTCTACCCCTTCATTTAAAATATACCAATAACATAATTTACCATCCAATTGGTCCCGTATATAAAAATTCTTGTAAGGAGGAGCTTCCTTGAAATTTACTCGAATGAATCCCTTTGGCTCATTGCAGAGAAAACGTGTGGAATAGATTTTCCCAATTCAAGGGATTTGTTTCGCTTTCCAGAGAACACCCCTTGCATTAGGGTTTCTCTCACTCGGCATGTTAGGTGGCGATGCTTCCTGAAGTGCAGGACAGCATTGACGAGGGCCACCACGATGACAACGGTGTTGGTGGCGGCAATGACCACCACAGAGGCAGCACTGCAAGCGACAGATGAGTTGCGCATGTGGCGCACAAGGCTGTTTGCGGTGGTTGTCCGAGGCGGCGACATTGAGATGACGAAAAGTGGGGCGTGGAGTCACGCAATGGCGGTTTCTAATGTCCAGGGTACAACGGTGGTCGCGTGAACATCTCGTTCGGTTACATTGATGACCGAACTTGAAACAAATATGGCGGAGACAAGGGTTGTGGGGCTTAGGAGGAGGTTGCACGACCGGTGGAGGAGTTGCAGTCGAGTTTGGTGCCATCAGCTATGATAGCGATAATGCATGAACATCTAGGACGACAATGAAGGGGACTTTGGCAAGGAGATCGACAAGCTTTCTCATGATACTTGCGTCGTACATGGGTTCCACATCTTCCTGGACAACAAGGTCGCACGCGGACATATCAAGATTTTGGACTTCACCATCTACAGGATCCTCATCGAAGATGGGTCCCATGTCTTTGATTTCTTTTTGTATTAAAGTTGTATCAATAAAACATGTCTTGTATGAAAATACCTTTATTTTTTGAAGAAATCGCATTGAATCGGGGAAACGACGGTCTGATTTTTGTCGTTGACGAGCAATTTTTCCCGATTAACGCCTACAATCATGCTTGAAACTTGAAGATTGATATAAGGCGTTGCTTGAACTTCCTTGAATGCGAGCAAGAATGCGAGTCGTGGGTGAGACGACTCAGATCGAATTGTATCCTCCAACATGCGATCGGATCGTTCAATCGTAAGAACGATTCAATTGCTATGCTCTAGTACCAAATGATGCAATTGGAAAATTTCACAATGGAGAAAATAAATTTCGGTGGAAAAAATTTAGAAAGGGGAGGGAGAAATAGAAGAACATGCCGGTTGCGCAAGATTTTGGAGATGAACTACGAAGATCGTGCTGAGAGAGACAGAAAGAGAGAAAGAGAAATATATCTCAAATTTTCATATATTCTGAATTAATTTGTCTAAAACAATTACATGCCAACCATCCCCTTTATATAGGAGGAGTAGGATTACATAATTAGAAAGAAATTTCAAATTTAAAATTCAAATTCGACTCTATCTTAACCTAATTGACTCTAACTAACTAATTGATTTGAAATAAATTAAAATCTGTAATTTATCCCAATTAACTCTAACTAATTAAATTCAGATTACACGTGATCTCTTTGTTAAAAAAATGCAATGATTCAATTATTCATAAATAAAATTAGACTCTGATTAACGAAAAACAAAGGCCCTATTTATCAATTCCGTACTGCATCAATTCTCCTTCGCTTGAAAAAATCATCTCCTGACGAATTGCTCGATCTTCATTCCGTCAGTGGAGAATTCCATCTAGATTGGTTGAGCAGGCATCCCTATTTTTGATCCTTTTCCATGTTACATTTATAATTCCTTTCCACCAAGGAGCATGGCTTCAAATGTTCTACCTCGTCATTCAAAATATACCAATAATATAATTTACCCTCCAATTGCCCCCTTATATAAAAATCCTTGTGAGGAGGTGCTTCCTTGAAATTTACCCAAATAAATCCCTTTGGCTCATTGCAAGGAATACGTCTAGAATAGATTTTCCCAATTCAAGGGATTTGCTTTGCTTTCCAGAGAACACCCCTCGCATATTAGGGTTTCTCCCACTCGACATGTTAGGCGGCGATGCTTCCTGAAGTGTGGGTAGTGGCGGCGACAGCGTTGATGAGGGTCACAATGATGACTACGGTGTTGGTGGCGACAATGACCACCTCGAAGGCAGCACTACAAGCGGCGGAGGAGGGGCACATGTGGCGCACAAGACTGTTTGTGGTGGTTGTCTGAGGTGGCGACGTTGAGATAATGAAGAGGGGGTGTGGAGCTGCGTAAGGGTGGTATCTAATGTCCAGGGAGCAGTGGCGGTCACATGAACATCTCATTGTGCATCACCTTCCATGCATGCTTCTTGCGCACCCTCAACATCTAGATGTTGTTCCTAGAATCCAACATCCTCCCTGCCTTCCACTGACAGCAATCACGGAAAACCCTAATGGACTGCTCTCCAACCCTTTTGTATGCATGCATCCTACTCAAGCCACCACTCACTCGCCTCTGATATTCAGCTTCAATTTGATTTAACGTATATGTCAATTGAGTTCTATTTTGAAAGTTTTTTTATTATAATCCAAGAAGACCTGCCATGAGTCAGCTAGGGAAACTCCAAATTTCGTTATATATTGGACCTTAGACAAGGAAAACCCTAATGGACTGCTCTCCAACCCTTTTGTATGCATGCATCCTACTCAAGCCACCACTCACTCGCCTCTGATATTCAGCTTCAATTTGATTTAACGTATATGTCAATTGAGTTCTATTTTGAAAGTTTTTTTATTATAATCCAAGAAGACCTGCCATGAGTCGGCTAGGGAAACTCCAAATTTCGTTATATATTGGACCTTAGACATGGAAAAGCGATGAGTTGATTATTTTTAAAGAGCTTTTGTTTTCAAGCCCTTACTGTCTTGGGTCATTCCCTCTGCCTTCCACTGAGAGCACTAATGGAAAACCCTTATTGGCTGCTCTCCAGCATTTTTTGTATCCATGCATCCTACTAAATCCACCGTTCATCCACCTTTATTATTCACCTTCAATTTGGATTGAGGTATATGTTAATTGAATTTTATTTTCAAAGCGTTTTTATTATAATCCAAGAAGACCTGCCACGAGTAAATTAGGGGAAACTATAAATTTCGTTATATATTGGACCTTAGAGACGAAAAAGTGATGAGATGGTTATTTTTTGAAGAACATTTGATTTCAAGCCCTTAATATCTTGGGTTATCCATCCATCCCCTTCCTCTTTTACGTCTGATGCAGCGTGGACCCAACGGATAGGGCTGAATTTTTAGTTAAATTTAATGCTCAATTTTATTTACATTTATTTCAATTATCGTATATAATTGAGATCGCCCGTGATGTCAAACAATTATTCGTAGATTTGATTTTAAATTTGGTCGGTTAATTAGTTAGAGTCCAATTAGGATAATTAGTGGTCGAATTAAGTTAATTTACTATTTTTGTAAACTCATCCCTCCTATATAAAGGGATGAGGGTCCAATATTTTATTCAGTTGAGTATTAATGAAAAATTGAGATCTTTATCTATCTCCTCTTCTCCTCTCTCTCCACGCGGTCTTCGCGTTCTCCTCTTTCAACCTCTCGTATTCCCGACGAGTTCTTCTTCTCGACCCCTCTCTTTCTCCACCGAAACTCCACCACCGCCAAATTAATAAAATTTTATCGCCGCGCTGATTCTCATTTTGCACATTTGATATATGCATCACATCTCCATTGATGTTTCCAGAGTTTTCGCGGTGCTTTGGGCTATTTGGCTTGGTAGGAATGATGCCACTTTCAAGGGGCAGCGTTTTTACTATGAAAATGTTGTGGCACACTGTAACGCTTTGTATAATTTCTGCATATCCAACTGATGTACCTTCTTGCAAATCAATGAAATTGGTGGTGTGGTGACTCCCATCTTAGGAGTGCTCCCCCTCGTTCTTATTCAAAAAATCTCCATTGAAACCATCCCGAGTGGATTTCATTGCAAAATGATATTTTTATAGTATTCATTTCTTATAAGACTTGCATTAGTAAAATATATAACTATTAATTTTTTTAGTTAATCAGTAATTTCAACTCAACTTTAAAGAAGAAATCCAATTCAACCTATGTAACTAATTTTAACATTAAATTGGCTTTTATGCTTTATAATTAAAATCATGGCCAGTCATAACAGAGATTCTTAAAGTGCCCAAACATACTGCATTTCTGTGCAAAATCTGGAAATGCACATTGAAGTTATTACTGTAGGAGGGAAGAAAACACCGTTACAGAAGCATCACACTTACTTTGGTAGCATTCCGTTGTGGATCCCATTGCAAATGACATTTTTAAAAAAGACATGATATGCACATACATTATGAACTTGATATTGGAAATGTTTGATTTTTTTAACGTGATCATTCATTTTAGTTTGCTTTTTCATAAGAAATTCAATTCAACTTCTGTGCTTTATACATTAAATTGTAACCACTAACAGGACCCTGAGTATTGAAAGGACATCCTCTGCATGTCTGTCTATGTGCACAGATGTGGGTGTGGTGTGGGTGCATGCATGGGCACTTGCGTGTGTGCATTTGTGAATTTTTCTATCGGAGAAAAACACGTGCAATCCAAAACTCCAGTTTGGGACCCTTTATCTAAATTACTCTAGTGTATGTGCGTAATTCCATTTGATCTATAACTCCAACTTGGTAAATGTTGGTGAAATTACTCTTGTGTGTGTGTCTATGTACACATATATGGTTCTCAATAAAAACCACTCATAATATATATAACATTAATTCTTAAGCAAACTCATTATCAAGACAGGATGTGCCCAAGTATCACACAAAACAAAGAAAATAACATATATGTTATACGGCACTCCGTAATTTATGATGAACTCATGCATTTGTAATATGTCCTTCTGTACTTCCTTAGGAAAGAACAACATATAACAACAACAACAAAGCCTTTTCCCACAATTAAGTAGGGTCGGCTACATGGATTCTTCGCCTCTATTCAGATCTATCTTGGGTCAATCTCGGACTTATATCCAAAAAACTAAGATCCCTTCGTATAGTCTCTTTCCAACACTTCTTGGGCCGTCCTCGCCCTCTCTTAGCCGGCTCAACATCCCACCACTCGCATCTCCTAACCGGTGCATCAGTTGACCTTCTTTGCAAATGACCAAACCATCTTAAGCGGTTTTCTCACATCTTATCCTCGATCGGAGCTACACCAACTTTCTTTCTGATTGCATCATTCCGAATCCGATCTTTACGTGTATATCCACACATCCATCTTAGCATTTTCATTTCTGCTACAGCCATTCTCTGCACATGTCTATGGTTCACAGGCCAACATTCAGAACCATAAAGCATAGCAGGTCTCATGGCTGCTTTGTAAAACTTTCCTTTAATTTTTAAAGGAATTTTCTTATCACAGAGAACAGCGGAGGCTCCTCTCCACTTTAGCCAGCCTGCACTTATTCTATTAGTAACATCTATATCAATTTCTCCATCATGTTGCAAAATAGATCCCAGATATCTAAAAGAATCTCTCTTCTGAATGTTATCGTCACCAATCTTCACCTCGATTCCTTCATCATTGCTTCCATCAAAGGTACATTCCATATATTCCATCTTAGCCCTACTTATACGAAAACCTTTAGTCTCCAATTCATGTCTCCAAACCTCAAGCTTCTCATTTACTCCATCTCTAGTCTCGTCAATCAACACAATATCATCAGCAAATAACATACACCAAGGTAACTCATCCTGAATGTGACTTGTCAACTCGTCCATAATCAAAGTAAAAAGAAATGGACTCAAAGCTGAACCTTGATGTAAACCAATGTTGATATCAAAATAGTTGGTCTTCCACGTCGGAGTCCTTACACAAGATAAAGCCCTATCATACATATCTTTTATGAGATTAATGTATAGGACAGGTACTTGTCTCTTCTCCAAAACTCTCCACAGTATCTCTCGTGGGATGGAATCATAAGCCTTCTCCAAATCAATAAAGATCATATGGAGATTCTTCCTTTTAGCTCTATAAATCTCCATTGTTCTCCTCAGCAAATGGATGGCTTCAATAGTTGAGCGACCTGGCATGAATCCGAATTGGTTTTCTTTTATTTGGGAAACTTGTCTCAACCTTCTTTCGATCACACGTTCCCAAATTTTCATAGTGTGACTCATCAGCTTGATACCTCTGTAATTTGAACAATTTTGAATGTCTCCTTTGTTCTTATAAAGAGGCACCACAATACTCCTCCAATCTTCAGGCATTTTCTTGCTTCGCCACATAACATTGAATAGATTCGTAAGCCAGGTCAAACCACGCTCACCTAAAACTTTCCATACTTCTACAGGGATGCCATCCGGTCCAACACCTTTCCCAGGTCTCATAACCTTCAAAGCCTCCTCTACTTCTTATGTACATACCAAATATAACAGCAAGACTAGAATCAAAAATAATTGCAGAAACTTTGCATTGCAAGCTCATGATTGCAGGGGAGTCATCATACTCCAGGAATAGAATTTCATGGTAAATCTCCTGAATTATCCACATCAATAGAAAAATACTAACCATAATCATTTGGGATATCCCAATGAGCCAGCAGCATAATACCCAAACATGTTATATCCCAACATGCATGGTAAGCTTGCAAATGTCGGTAGTCAATATTTGGCCAGTCAAGTCACTGACTAAAGATTACTTGATAGTTGTGTAACGAATCAAATTTAGTGGGTTTTAATTAGTTTTGTTTTTAAATAATTTAAAATTATATATTATTTTTAATACACATTCATATCGGTTTATATAGATATGGCGGTGAAGGGTTATACATTCATGTAATTATATAGATAAGGTTTGATACATATATTCTTATACTATTGTGTACATTCTTATATATATAAAGATGTTATAGTTTCTTGGCATTACTCAGATGGTAAAACATACTATCATCTTTGTGGTGTTGAAGTCAACAATACGTCAAATTTAAACAATAATGTCAAAGTCAGCAACACATTAGAATTTAACTCGGCAGACTAATTGAATCAACTAGTGATCGAACTGATTAACAAATATCCAGTCGATCACCCAACAACCCAAGTAGTTGGCTGATTTTGCAATTCCAACAGACAGCACTAATAAATTTAAATGGCGTTTGTACATATTGATGGTGTACATAGGACATGTGACAGTGCACTGTGTGCATACCAAGACGTGAAGATGGCTTGCCATCAATATCAATCCATATCATCAAACATAGGGGAAGAGGATGTTCCATATCAACCATTTCATCCATTTAGCTCCATTTTGGTTGTATATTTCTAGTTGTTGTAATTTAAACATATACAGACACACGTGTGAGACAAATTATTAACTAAGCATTTTCTATATTACAACTAATTAGGCTGTATTAAAATCTAGTTTGGCAGCTTGACTCAAAAAAACAATATTAACATAGTTAGCAATCGTTCAATAGCTCATCTAGCTATATGAACTAAATATTCTTGGATGTCACTTCGCATTTAGTATATGCACAACTTCTCTAGGTTAAGCATGTCGTCTACTTTAGTTCAGGTTGAAAATTAAGGTGGTTTAAGCTTTGCAACTCAAATGACAAAGATTTGACTTCATTATAGATAGATGTTAACCACTAGGCTTTTTCAGCATTTGACTTCATAGAATCACAACAATTATGTTTTTTAGAATTTCTTAAGCATCAAAAGGTTTTAAGCGGGAAGACAACTACCCAAATCTAAATAATGGCATGTTAAACATATGTAATATAATGTGTTCATGTTTACTAAACATGAGATAAAATTTGAATAAAAGTGATAATGTAATTAGAAACCTGCACAAAAGTTCATGTTAAAAATGGTGTAACTTTTTAACCATTTCGATTCTTGAATTTTATCGACATGCCAGTGGCATGCATGCATTTGTTTCCTCCTACTAAAGTTGGTTATCTACAGCGGAAGAAACTGGCAATCGTCCTAAAGCAGAGAGGACCATGCAATCAACATTTACGAATAATCCAGGCTTCTATGATACAACAGTCCTCTCTTGGGCAATTGTTATCAAGGTTTTCTCCTCAACTCTGCACACGTTATAGTTGGAAGGCCTCCAAGAGACAGGTATGGGAAAATCTCAAATTTTCTGCTTTAATTCTCATGCTAACCGATAAGAGTGTGAATTAAAGAAATACCAGAAAAACTATTTATAAACAGAGCAAACCGAACAATAGCAACGATAGGAAAGTCTGCGAGTAACCTATGGCAAGACTGGATTTGCGCAAGTTTCATACCCTTTGCTGGTGGAGCCATCTCAGCTAATCAGAGTTAGTGCACCGTCAACTGTTTAATCACGAGAAACAAACAACTTAATTCTAGCAGGATGAACCTAAAATTCAACTAGCGAAAATATCAACATTCACTACTACTGTCTCAAATGAAAGAGGAACTAAAGTCACCAACCCACAACTATCCCTGTACAAATATGAATGCCAAACATGAATCACTATAAATCGTATATACACAATGAGATTGTAAAAAAATGGATCAAAACGTTCTTCATACAAGTTTGCGCCTTTCCTCTAAACTTGCAAATGCTAAATCCGATAGAAAGGATTATAAAAAATCCAACTTTTGAGAGATGAAACCGGGAAACGGTAGATAAGTTAGTGGTTTTAAAGCAGAATGAGATCAAACGAGAGAAAGTGGGCGACACGTACCAGGAGAAGTGTCCGCCGCACGCCTCCTCTAGGGTTTGCAACTCCACGACGGCGGGGCTTTTTTATGAGCTTTGGATCCGCATTTACGGAATTGCCATCGGTTTCTTCCAGATTTACGACAATGGACTGCACCCCGTTTTGTTCCAGTAGGCGGATCCGTTTATATCGATGCGCTGTGGCAATTTGGCAAAACGGATCTTGGCTTTTTCCAAAAAAAAAAGGTATATGTCCGAAATTTACACGACCAAACATCCGATAATATTAATACAGAAGATTTGTCCTCTGCATTATCAGTATCATCAAATATGATCAACTATAACAAATTACACACTTGTGCTGTAAAAAATACTGAAACAAAATTGTTCCACATTGACTCGAAAAATGAGATGTCTTGTTTGTTTGAAAATGTATTATTTTATTTAGTAAAAATCAAAGAATGTCAAGTTTCGGAATATAATATATAAATACATTGCAAATGAGGACACTACAACCCCTTGAATAGAGTACTCGTATATCTTTAAGTATCTTGGCATATTTTGACTTCAATGATTTCAATAAGTCTCCTGCAACTTTGTCTCGGTGTTGACCTAAGATTATCTCAATTGTTCGTGTAGCTATAAAGTTTGTTTTATTTGAGTAGAAGATACATAAATGAAGTGTGACAGGTTATAAGCCTCGAGAAGAAAAAGAAAAATAAACAACATCGATACATTGATCTTTTGATAGAAAAGGAATCAACTTCTAACACAATCAAATAACTGAGAAAGAAACTAGAAAAAGAAAAATAAACAACACCAATACATTGATCTTTTGATAGAAAAGGAAATAATTTCTAACACCGTCAATTAACAATTGAAAACAAGAGTTTCTTTTTTGACCAATAAGATAATTAAATGATTTGTGCAGGTACGATGTTTTTCTTGTTTCTGAGTATTTTTTTAACATTTGATGTCGCTTTTGTCTACTAATGTTTTAAAATTTATTTTGGTGTATAAATGATGTATAGATGGTTCATAAACAACTCCAAAGGTCATACAAATAGTTGGATTTGACCGAGTGACCGTTTAGGTACATAAAAGGTACTTGTTTCATTTGATTTTTTCTAAAAACGTGACGAAATATTATGGGATTTTTTAGTATTTTTCGTTATATAATATGTTAGAAACATTGTCATAAATCAAGTTAAAAAAGCACGCGAAATTTTTTCGTACTATTCTGACCCTCAATAGTGTGAGGCCCGCGCATCTAGGTTACCCGTTTACACAGCATTCGCAGTATCATGTTCGCTATAGATCGCATTAGGTTACTGAAATTAAGGAGAAAATTTTCACGATTCAAAAGACATTCACTGTTATATTGCGCAAGCCATATAACAACAAGTAAAGGTGTCAAAGGGATATTTGCATTAATTTCCATATCAAGTTACATGTGTCAAAGGAAAATGATATAATGTACATATATCCAAAAATATAACAAAAGAGATGAAAAGCATTTACAACATCTTGTACCAAAAGGTGGATATGTGTATCGTCGAAAGTAAAGGTTTGAATTGCAAAAGCTCAAGGTCCAGCTGTCAATCTACCAGGTCGCATGCGCCTTGCATGTCATCCATGTTGGGAAGAAAAGAATGTCAACGAAGGTTGAGTACAATTTAATTTATTCTTAAAAATGATATGAATTCCAATGGTTTCAAAAGAAAGCAAGTAGATATGTGTTGACATGTAAATTTAATAAGATGCTTGCATGTAAACTTGATTTTCAAGTTGCTATGTATATGAATCCCCTTGTTCACTCATCACACCTTAGTTACCCATATTTAATATTTTTGATTTTGATTATATGATCCATAGTTAGGCTATCATCTTTTTATTACTCGTAATTCGTGTTGATGGATCTTAGTAATGTAGATGTTGAGTTTCTTGTTCAGATCTGTGTCTTGTCTAATTTCTCAAGCTTAGTGGATAGTATGTGGTCTTTGGTTTGAGTGTGATCTCAAACTATGAATTTAAGGTGTGAAAATACCTTAGGGTTAGGTTGCCTCCGTAGGCATGTGGTAGAGTGTAATTGATGAGTCTCTATTTCGGCACCTTTATTATATCATTTTGGCCTTGAAAATCCTAGTTATTACATGTAAATATCATTAATTTATACAAAAATAACATTCATTGTTTATTGCATTCATTGTGTAAATAATATCGTTTTAATGTTAAATTTATATAATAAAGAGAAGAAAAGAAACGAATAAAATACTGAAGGTATTTTATAACCCTAAACCCCGAGATCAAGTCAAGAATTGAGTTGGTTGACAAGGAATAAAGTAGGGGAAGATAATGGCCAATAAATCCATTTAAATTCCATTTATTTATTCATTGATAATGCATTTTGAGACCTGTTTTATTCTTTATTATGTATTCATCAAATAAAGAAACTATGCACATGAAACTTGTAGATAATAATATATAGAAAAATACAAATTTGATTTCATGTAAAAATAATATACAATGTACAATTTATACTATGAATAAAAAACCAAAATCCCAACTTCCCAGACGCATATCTCTCAAATAAGAACTCAAAATGTCTAAAATCATCTTTAATTGTATATAAGTTTTAATAAGCTATATAATAAAGGTTGTTTCATATTTTCTGGAGTTAATATGTGAAAGTTAGGTTCTGAACCTTTATTGTACATTATACTCGAATAAAATATTCAATTTATCTATTCTTTATTTCTACAATCTTATATTTTCATAATCTTATAAATATTATTTATAATACATGTACATATTGAAACTAGAACAAAATAATAAAGAAAAGATATAAAATAAGTATATATAAATACATAGTTAAAACACCTATAATAATAAATGTAAATAAGTAAAGGTGAAAAATATTCTTTTATTCCTTTATTCTTTTATATTTTATGCTATTATTTATATCTTATTAAAAATACAAAGATAAAATAAATCCAAAGAAAATACACCAAAATAAATAATATAGCTATATAAATAAATAAAATACCTATAATTATACATACGCAATATATATAGTGTTTATTTAAATACACAAATAAACTCATAAAAATATAATAAAAATATAATTGTACACAAAAATAAGATATAAATATATTAATAAAATAATAAAATAATAAAATCTAAAATATAAAATAAAAATAAAAATAAAAGATCTAAACTATATATGAATATACCTACAAATAAAACCATAAAATAACATGTAATTAATAAACTTGGAAAAATAAATAAAAATCATATTAAAATACTACATAAATAATAAAATATTTTTATTTTATAATAAAAAATTGATAAAATCATTTACTATTTTTTAATTATTTTCGAATAAAACAACCTCTTTTGTCATGTAGCGATCCACGTGGAGCAATCAGCTTCTAGGGATCATTGAACCTCGATCAATTCCCCATTCCTTCTTATGACTTTTGTCAAAACCTCGAGCGGCTCGCCTTCTCAGAATTTTCCCCACCGCTCCGATGCTCTATCGCCCTCGAGCCCTACACAAAATCTAAGCCTTGATCTTCCACGATTCGTACTCAGATCTTGGATCGCTTGTACATATTTTCATTTCTTCCTGAAGCGTCGATCAATAAGGGTGCCTCCATTGTTTATAAATAACTCCACCTCCCCTCCTCTTCAATTTTGGTCATCTCCAAGCTCCAGAGCCCTCGCCTCCGGCCAAGAGATCGTCATGTGACATGTGACGTATCCCTAGAGGGTTCGAGTGTGGCTAAGGGAGGCAAAGATGCCCCCACGGCAGCTTCGTCGACCGCCTCTGCTCCCTACCTTCACCGTCAGGTGCGAGCTATGCACTTACTTTTTGTAGGTTAGAATTAGTCTTAGGCTTTATTTTGTTTCTTAATTTCATAATTTAGCTAATTAGTTAGCCTAGTTTATCTTAATTGTCCTTGCCTGAGCTCTTGAGCTCCGACCATGTTTCCATCGTAAACCATCATGTTTCTGACCCGCTTTCCACCTCATCCTCACTCCCTCACTATTTATAAAACCCCAAAACAATTTATTTTCTATATTTTATATGTTTTTACCAGTTTTTATAATTGTATTGCTCTATATTATACATGGGTAAAATGGGGTTGCCCCCTTGAGGGGGAGCTAACTTGGCTCCCCTACCCCATTTTCCCCATTTTTTATTTTTTTTGAAAATTTCTTCCATGAATTTTCATCAATATATCCCTACATTATGCTATTAAAAATTCGTGGGAAACAGAGACTCATACGGCCTCCATCCAGACGTGGTCGTTTTTAGCAATTTTGTTACCGTTAAAAAATGACTGTCTGGATGGAGACCGTAGGAGTCTCTGTTTCGCATGAAATTTTAATAGCATAATTTAGGGATATAGTGATGAATATTCACCGAAGAAATTTTCAAGAAAGAAAAATGAGCGAAATGGCGCGGGGGGAGTCAAGTTAGCTCCCCCTTAGGGGCAGCCACGTTAAACCCATTATATATATATATATATATATATCCTTACATGTTCTATTATGTACTTAAAAGAAAAAGATAAAAAAATAAAAGCCACAACATTAAAAACAACAAAATCAAAATATAAAAATTAAAATTTAAAGAATATATATAATTAAACCCCATAAAAACAATAAATGGACAAGAGAAAAGAACAATTTTTGCGTTTCATTGCACAATCTACCATTTACTCCACGAGTTCGACCTCTACACATGCTTATACCTATACGCATTTGTTGTAGAGTTGTAATAAATGTTAACTCCATGTATTTGCTATTCATCACTTGATTTATTTGTGGGTTAGTTATTGATTGATGATTTCTTGAGTGGTCAATGCATCGATTTGATTTCTCACCTTGTGAGATTTCTAGACCCTCGCTAGATCTATGTCCATCAAATGGTGTTGTTGCCAGGGAGCAACACCACATGGATTGGAATTATTTATTTGTTCATGCTCTCTTGTCTATTCTCAACATTTATGTATTTTTGTCATTTATTTATTATCTACCTTTTTTATATTAATTGTGAATTGTATGGAACTCCTTCTTGTTTGACTTTGATGCGAGGGACCACTACGCGAGGGAGGACCTGTGCACCCAATCAAGGTGGATCTAGCTTTCTGACTTAGTCGGCACGACAGAGAGCAGCGAAGGAGGACATGAAGGAATTTTGAAGACAAATTCTCTCATAGTTTCTGTGGAGAATATAAGAGAAGAATATTGTATGTTTGTTCTGTGAGGTCTAGTGGTCCTTATATAGGACTAAACCCTACGGTTCTCAGAGGAGTGATGAATCTACGTTTTATCATCTTTAGTCTATCATTTTGGCCTTAAACACCCTAGTAAATGCGTGTAAATAGGCTTAATTTAGGCATTTTATCATCCATGCATTATTGTGTAAATATTATATAAAATGCAGTTTTTAAAGCCAAATTATAGAATAAAGAAAAGAAAAGAAAAAGAATAAAACATTGTAAATATTTTATGACCCGAAACTCTGAGACCTAGGCATCTTGATGACTAGGTCGATAAGGAATAAAGTAGGGGGAGATAAGGGCCAAAAACCACTAAAAATCCCTTTTGTTTACTTAATTCTTTATTCATTTTGGGACCTATTTTTGGTTCCACTTTTTATACTTCAAATAAAGAAATTTTGAACATGAAAGTTGTAGATAATTAAATATAGAAAAATACAAAATTGATTTCATGCAAAAATAATGTACAGATAAAAAGATATGATCTGAATAAAATTCTAGAATCCCAACTTCCCAGACCTATATCTCCCTAATAAAAACTCGAAACGCGTCAAACCCACTTTAATTGTATATAATTTCTCATAAGCTATTTAATGAAGGTGGTTTCGCGTTTGGCGGAGCTACGGTTTGAAAGTTGAGTTTTGGACCCCTATTGTATACTTGTACAGATTAAAATATTCAATTTATTTATTATCCATTATTTTTATAATTTTATATTTTTATAATTTTGTAAATATTATTTATAATATATGTATACATTAAAACAGGAATAAAACAAAAATAAAATACTTGTCTATAATACGTAGGTATAATACCTATACATATACATGTACAAGTAATACTTATATTTTATTAAGTGTATAAAATACTTCAGAAATATACAATAATTATATTTAAGTGTATAAAAATATGTTATAAATTTATAAAATAATAAACAAAAATAATAAAATTTAATATACAATATAAAAATAAAATATTAAAATATACATATACATATACCTACAAAGGGTATAAAAGGTAACTTGTAATTTCATACCTCAAAAAAATAAATAAAAATTGTCATAAAATAATTTATAAAATAACAAACATTTTTATTTAATAATCTAAAATTAATAAATTCAATTACTATTTTTAATGATTTTACAATATTTTTCGCGAAGGTTTTTTTGGTTGGTCCACATGGACCAACCAGCTTCCTTCCTTGATTGACCTCGGTCAACTCTCTGACCAAGGTATGTATAGTGTCAGATCTGCGTTTTTTGGCCACGTTCGACCTTTTTTCGAGGAGGCTCCTTTCATCCTTTCGCCTAGCGTCCTTCATGACTTTTCATACCCGAATATCCATGATACACGCAGGTATCATTTCTTGGCCATTGGGCCACCGACACGCCTGCCACACCTCGATCTTCGAAGCCATGCGCCACTCATTCAAAAAAACCCCCAAACATTCCTTCTTCGGTTGAACCCCCCTTGACCATAGTTTTGGCTCACTTGGGCATGCTCCGTATTGACCTTGGTGACAGGAAGGCCTCCGGCTGTCCAGGAGCGGCCGGGCGAAGGCCAAGGGCGTGTTCCAACCACCCCCGGCCACGTTTGGCCGTCGAGGTCTATCTCAGGTGTTTCTGCCCCTTTTAGGTTGCTTTCTCTTCGTTTTTCATGCATTTTTAGATTCATCGTAGTCGTAGGAGTAGTTTACCATCATCACTTTCACGTTTCGCCCATCCTAGACCCCCTCACTAGAGCTTGCTCCGGCGAGCCACCATTCTCCACACCCTGTCACGCCATCCACCGCCAATAAAAGCCTCTTCTTGCTTGCTAGATATCTGCCGCCTCTTTTGGTTTCATTTGCAGGTTGAGAAGGAGGCTTCTGAGCCTCGATTTGGTTGGGAAAGGACCTCCCAGGTTCGCCGGAGCACCCGCGAGCGCCTGAGGCCCTCCGTTGGTCTCTGGCCCACTTGAGGCACCTGAAGACTCCCTGGAGGTGCAGGAGCATGAAGCTCCCATCAGTAGAGCTCGAGGTGGTCGGAGGAAGGAGTGGGCTCAATTCCAAACTCGCCATCGGCGAGGTCATCTGCAGTTCTTCCTCCAGCGCCTAGCACCGTCCGATCGACTCCTGCTCGTCCAACCCTTCCTTTAACCGTTGGATCTTGGCCAGCCTCGGTCGTTGATTGCATGTGCCTGATCTGATCTCGACCATTCATTGCGAAGCGGTACGGGTCGTCGGATCGTCGACACGTGGCGTTAAGTGAAACATCTGCTGTCGTCGGATCCGCCTACCTTAGGTATTTTGCAGTTTTAGCCCAAGGCATTTTTGTATTTAATAGTTAATATTTAAACATTCATCTGCCACTTTATACTTTTGTCCAATTTGCATTGTGCCCACGGAGCTTTGCGTTATTCCATTTTGACCCCTGCCAAGTCACGTGCTCCGCGCACGTGACTTGGCATTTTTGCAGGAGTACCCCGGGGAGTTTCCATATTTACTTTTAGTCCGAGAACTTCTAAATGCAGTAATATAATTTCTGGCATTTTTGCATGTAAACCCCCGTGTTTTTGGAATACTGTCTTTCAGTCCTCCCGAGGCGCGTGCGTCGCACGTGCGTGGTGGGCTTTTTGCAGCGACACTCTTGGGCTTCTGGGTATATGTATTTAGTCCAACAATATTTTTATTTAGTTATATATTGGTGAGAAAAATTGCACGTGGGTCCTTCAACTTTTTACATATTTACAAAAATGCCCCTACTAGTATGATTTTTCTCTTTGTTGCCTTTATTTATTGCATGCATCTATAAATACCTAAAAAACCCACAAAAATCACTATAAGTTCCTGTTGTAGATTCATGCCATATTTTTGTCTTGCATATTTATTGCATTTTAATATTTATAAAATTTAAAAACATGTATTTTCAGCATTGTTTGCATTAGAAAATACATAAAAATTAGAAAATATTTTTGAAAAATTCCAAAAAAATTATATCTCGTGTGTTTTCATATCTTTAAGCTCCAGACCAAAAATCACTAAAAAAATACAAAAGAAAACTAAAAATTACAAAACCCCTAAAACCTTCCTAAAAATATTGAAATTTGTACAAATATCCTATAAATCTAATTTTAGTTGCTGAATTTTCCTTATTCTGTTATCTGTATTTTAAAATTTAATTGAGGAATTTTGGATACTGTTTGATATTTTTCATCCTCATTTTAATTTCGGCTAACAACTTTATTCATTGTCTTCTAGTATTTTTACCTTTAAAAATACCTCAAAAAATTAGGAAAAACCTAGAAAAATCAAAAAACATTAGAAAATTATAAAAATATCAAAATTTTTATTTACTGATTTTTGAGTATTTTTACTTACTTTTATAAATACCTTATTCTTCCCTTTTCTTATATTGTGTATATATATTCTATTTATAGAAAAAGAAAACGAAAAAATATAAATTATAAAAAGAAAATACAAAATCAGAAAATTAAAATCAAACTATAAAAATAAAAAATTTAAAAATAAAATTATAAAATATAAAATAAAAAACCCACAAAAAATAGCACATATAGACGTTTAATCACAATTACAGTTTTGTGCATCTTGCCTCGTTCTACCTGTCTGCTCCCTGTGTTCGACCTCTACACATACTTGCACATATACACACCTTGTTGTAGAGTTATAATAAATTTTAACTCCACGTTTACTCTCATTGCCTTATTTGATTGTTCTGGGTTAATTGTTGTTTTAATACGGATTTCGTGTGGTCGTTCAACGTCTGAGTTCCCGCCTTGTGTAGAACTTAAGATCACCGATTTCTGGGTTAAAGAAATGGCGTTGTTGCTGGAGAGCAACAACGCGTAGTTCGGGTTTTTACTTGATTGTGATACTTGTCTATATTTTTGCCTTCTTTATTTGCTCATTTATTTGATATCATTGTTTGACTTGTCTAATCACTCTCCCTTGTTGGACTTTGTGCGAGGAACTGTGGATCGAGGGAGGCGCTCCACCCTAGGCGCCTGTGCACCCGCGTGAAGCCGGCTCTAGCGTGCCTAGCACCAACGGAGACGTAGAGGATTTTTGAAGAATGAGCTCTCTTCATTTTGTTGTATTTATTTGCGTAATTTTTGTGTGTGTGAGAGAGAGACCACTATTTATTGTAATAATACAGGTACTCAGGACTTGGACATTCGGGCCCAATTTCCAAGTGATTGTACACTTGGGGACTCACCGCGATTTTTACGATTTTCATAGCATTTTTCCTTTTGTTTTCTCGGTTTTGTTTTCCTTATTTTTGTGTGATTGAGCACTTAGATTTAGGAGTTGCTTGTCGGTAGCATTAGGTCCAAACACCTAATATAATTGCTTGTACCTATAGTGACGTTTGGACTTAGTCAAATTTAAACTGCTTCTCATATAGTCTCGGAACCACCGCGTCGTGAGAGTTCTCCATACAGCGCATGCAGGACCCACCTTGGTGGGCTGATAACCCACGAAATCAGCCCTTTAATATCGTGGAATTAGCACTTGAGATGTCATTGCAGTCGGGCCGAATTGGGTCATCAAAGACCATCTAATTGATATGTCAATAAGAATCAGATGGTCATGTTTTTATTTTTTTACTTGGCAAGAAACCAAGGTCGAACTCAGGGATACGAGCCTTTCTCGTGATTATCCAGATTTTTATCTATTTAACTAAGCGTTGAGTTAAAGACTGAAAGATCAAACAATGCAACAAGACAAAGACATGACAATGCTTTAAAACAAACATGCATTTTTTTATTTTATTCATGCAAGTAAATGTGATGAAATGCAATGCAAGCATGCCCTTGGTAACAATCATGAACAACTTAAACCCTTAGTTAATTCCCGACTTAAACTAAGCAGTAAATCATTTGACACATTAGGCAAGAGTCGTCTAAATGGCATAAAAGATACTTGAGTTGTTTAAAATAATACATTAACATCAGAGTGTCAAAACAAGAAAACAAACATGCCATTAAAAAGTGCGTCAAACAACTTTAAAATGAAACTGAAATCAACTCAATCGGACATATGAATCTCAAGATATGCATGAAAGAAAGCAAGGGCATAAATGAAAGAAAACATGAAAAGATAAATACAAACAGGTCCCTGGGAGGGACTAAAGTGTAATAAAAGTAAAGCGCAAGGCCTTCCCTGTAAATAACCCACACGTGGGGGGACACATTTGCAATTATTAAAACCCGCAAGGTAATAACGCAAAATACCCCAGGCGTGTATAGTGTTGCACGTGATGTCAGGACCTATCTGCAATTTGGGAAACCTAGGAGGGCCTCTCTGCAAATCACCCAAGTTCGCACGTGCAAAACATAGGCGCTCTCAGGCTCGGACGCACTCTGAGGCTCGGCTGATGCTTCGGGCTCGATGTAGCTTCAGATGCAGCTTCGGCTAGGCTCGAAAGTTAGACCCAGGTTTGATTCAGGTTCGGCGTAGGTGCGGGTTTCCCAAGCCTGAGGTCTGGCGCCAAGGCTCGGTTATTCTATGAAGTTGACGCGTGGCTGCTCGATCACCGTTGGATCTCGAAGATCCAATGGCATCTGGAGAAGGCGCTCATGAATTACGTGGAAGCTCCTGCGTCGTTAGATGAACACAACAAGGTGCCATCCAATGGCACCTGTGCATCATCAGTCGTCTTCCTCAGCCGCAGAGGTTGCGGCGCGAATGGACCTCCGGTGGAGCACCTCAATCTCCGCCGATGCTGCTCTGATACCGTGGGTCTCCCTGAGGCTCCTAGGATGTTCGTCGAGGTAGCCAGAAGGCCGGGGAAGACGCTGGAGTCCCTAGCTTCAGTCATCGGAGCTCGGATGACAACTATGAGGTAGACGAAGTTCTTTCCGAGAACCTTCCGGCCATTGATGGTCATTCACCTGCAAGTTAGTCCCAGAAAGCTTGTGCGTGCAAGTGAGCAGGACGTGTGTTCGTGAGCGAAGATGAGGTTCCATACGAGCGGATGGAGGTGAGGAACCAGAGCTCCTCCGCTGGAGAGGGCGGAGGAGATGGGTCGGGGGTGGTCAAAGGCGAAGAAGAGAGAAAGTGTGAGCAGAGGGACTGGTGTGAAAGCTCATAGGGGGGTTATTGGAGATCGAAATCAAGGGGAAAAGCCTAATTAATTGGGTAAAAATCAAAGAAAATGTGAAGGAGGAAGAGGGGACTCACCTGATCGGAGATGGAGGTCGGAAGCTTGGGCCGGGGCTCGATTCGAGCCCCTGGTCGTCGTTGGACCCCGTCAGCATCTCGGGGCAGCTCGAGCGTACTCGAAGCGACGCGACACCGCCATGAAGGGGCGGCGGGTCTCACCAGAGGGTATAGGTCGTCCTCGCTCAATCCTCCGCCTCCCCCTGTCACAGGGAGACGGATGAGGGTTGGGCCTTCCCCCGCATAAAGATGGACGACGGTAAAGGGAGCAGGAAGCGGAGTATTTAAGGTTTCGAAGTTGGTGGTTGGTGAAGTGCAGTTGTGGTTTGCGAGGGAGATATGGAGTGATTGGGGGAGGTTCGTGGATGGTGGTCGTGTCCGCGAGGAAGGAGGGGGGGGAGATGGATGAAGAGCGTGAGGCGGTTGGAGAAGGGAGAGATAGTCGGGGGAGACGGAGGAAATGGAAAGGGCGAGGCTTCCGCATGAGGTGGAGAATCTGTAGGTGAGGGGCTACTCGAGGCGGAAGACGACATGATGGCCGGGGAACGAGGCCCTAAGGGGCGGTAGGGATGTGATCTGATTCGATTCGATCAGATGGCGTACGAAGCACCACGTGTCGAGCTTATAAGCAGGCAGCAGCGGGCGGTTCAGATCATATCTGGATCGTAATCGGAAGGCTAAAACATGGCTGCGGTGATAGCGACTGAGATGAATGGATGAAGGCTCGATCGAATGGTGCAAAATGCACCACGTGGCATGTTCTGGACAAGGCACGAGGGGCGGTGAGGATGGCTATAAGGGACAGATCGAACGGTGGGAGATCAAGCATAGCGTGGCGATCATCTAGCCATTGGATCAAGAAGAGATCCAATGGCCCTGGGCGAGGGCGGATGAGACAAAGAGGTCGGGCCACGTGGCTCACCTAGAACGGGCCTCGTGGCTCAATTAGATTATTCCGAGCAAGAATTTGAAGTATGAGGGTGAAAATGGCCGAATTTGAGAAAACTCAAAACATGAAAGTTGTAGATCTCGATGAGATCTACAAGTTTTTGTTGACCAAAACTGAAGACGAGGTCATCTGAAGGTACAAAAATTTTTTTGAGGGTATTTTTAAGGCTAAAAATACCACGAAATTCGCTTTTGCCATTTTTTGTGATTTTTTAAATTTATTCAAGACTCTAATAATTACAGGACTTTATCTAGATTTTGTTGACACATATTTAAGCAAGGGGGTTAAAAATGTGGAATTAAGATGATGAAATCGGGTTTCATCATGGGCACCGAGGAGGCTCCAAGACCGGACACTTCGGTTCCATTCTAAGTCATTAGCATCTGTTCTTCACGCCAATAGCAGTTTCTGAACTTAGGGCGATTTCATCGGCTTGCATTTGCATATAGATAGGTTTCAATTCTGCTGAGCATCCTTGCATGTAGAGTGCTGGAGGCAAGGTGAGCATTTATGCTTTAGCATACATCATTGATTTGCCGCTTGCATTGTTTTTTCGACTCTCCCTCTGATTTTGATTACCTAGGTGCTCAAAGGAATTGATACCCCGATAGGCTCGTGCATTCTCACTAAAATTCCAAAAAAAGTGATAACCAATAAAATTGGGACTGCTAACATTACTCGACCCTAAAATCAACCAAAAAGAAAATCTTCTCTTGGGGCGAGTAATCCCCTCATTGTCTTCGTTTTACATTGCTCGCGCACACACTAAGGTTAGTGCCCAAATCCTATTTAGCCCCCTAAGTGTTTGTGCAATTCTTTGACTTCTCACCTAACTCTAAAACAGACAAGATAAAAGACCGCATTTGTGGTCTTCACCGAGTGGAGTAAGTGAATTCAGGGTTTGTATTTGTGTGAGTTTGCTTGTGATTGTTTGTGTGCTTACTAGATCATCCCTGTACATTTGCACCTTCTTCTTTACTCTCTTGACTTGACCTTCGTGTTCTCCCGACTATCATCTCCTTTTGTCTCGAGATGGACCCCTGGAGCGTCTTTTATCCGGACTTTGCGGATCCCTCGTTCACTCCAGCCGGTCCACCTCCTTTTTTCCAGGAGGACTTTGCTCCTGACTTTTGTACATATCCGCCTCAGCCGCAGTACCAGGACTCGAATTTTTACCCACCTCTACATCCACCTGTATATTATCCACCTCCACCTTCACATCCACCCGAGTCTGACCTGCTGGAGTCACCTCCCTCGATCTCCATGAGTGTTGTCTTGAACCGGATGATAGAGCACATTAATTCGATGAATGATGATCTTGCTGTCTTGAGGAAAAACCAGATTAATGCTCCATTCGTCGAGGTTACGGATTTCCTTGTGGGTGATCATGGGAGCTTACAATCACCAAAAATCCAAAAAAATGAGAAAAAAATTAAAAACACAAAAAGAGCTAGGGAGACCTTTGATCGAGTTAGACTGTGAGGAGAGCACCCACTTGCCAGACCCTTTGACCACACATCCATTTACATCCTGTCCCACCTTTGACCCCGAGGATGTCATTGTACAGACTACTCTTGGCATGCCTCGTGTATATGTTGATTCCGACTTCCTCCCTTGTATGGAGGAGGTCCAAAAATTCAAAAAAATGTTGACTAAACCCGAAGTGGTGGCCACTATTCATGAGATTATCCGTGCCCCACTTCAGCAGGCCATGACCGATTTATCTGCTCCTCTTCCCAAGAAAAGAAAGCGGAGGAGAAGATCTGAGCACCATATCTTGACCATGGCCACTGCCCATGCCATCACACACCGTCTCATCCCTAGAAATAAGAACACAACTACCCCTTTCATCACTTGCACCATCTCTGACCATAATTGTGATCACACTCTGCTCGACGGCGGTGCTTCGATTAGCATATTACCCTTCTCGTTGGTACAGTCTCTTCACTTAGGGACTGTCAAGAAAACCAGGATGATAATTTAGTTTGTTGATGGATCAATTAAGAGGCCGAAGTGTATCCTTGAAAACGTTGTCATTTCGATTCAGGGCACGAGCTACAATGTTGACTTTGTTGTGTTGCCCATGGAGACCTCCACATGGGAGCCATCTCCAATCATCCTGGGACGACCATTCCTCACCTCTACGAGGGTCATTATTGACTATGGATCAGGAGAGATTCGCTTCTGTCCTATTGACGAGAGTGAAGTGTTGATCACCGCACCCACTGTTGACCAGAGACCTGCACCTGATGCGACCACACCTATTTTTGCTGACTCCGAGGCCTGTGACCTATCTGACGATATTGGGAAAGTTTGTGTTACAACCGTTGATGAGACTCGAGAAATCCTTTGAAAAGGGGAAGACTCGGAAAGCACAGACCTCGCAGTTCCTCCTTCTGGTGTGTGGAGATGTGTTGATGAAATCCACGGGATTTACGTGATTGATACCATAGAGCGGAGGGCGGACACCAAGACTAGACAGAACAGACCTAGTTTTACTACTTCCACGGATAAGTCCGTTCTTGGTCACTCTAAAGTTTTTATGATTGAGGCCGGTTATGATCTTAACAATTATTTTCAGAAATTCGGGCCTTTTGATGAAAAAGATGATCCGGGTGAGAGTCTTGAGGATGAACAGAGTTCGACTTCTTCCACTGATGATTTCGTTCCTTTTGGCTTTGACCTGGACGACACCTCGCAGGACGACTCCAATTACACTTCTTCCAATGATGATGAGTTTGTCCCATTCCACTTTGATATCAGCGAGACCCCCAAGGACAGACCTAGTTGTACTTCTTCCACTCACCCGTCTGTGCCTTCACACCATAGGACCACCATGGGCGAACCTAGCCATACTACTTCCATTGACCAGTTCGAGCCTTTTCGATTTGACTCCACTGAGGGCCTTCAACCTGTCGACCCTGATCGGTTAGTGTCATCTGAGGACCCTGATGTCGACCTGCACCACACCAGATCTATCCCTCAACGGTCTCGCAAGAAGGTTCGCTATCTGCCTTCTTGATCCTGTGTACATCCATCTCTGTTGTATATTCTCTTGTGTATACCTATGTCTCTCTCCCGTATTGTTCGTACACCCATTCTCGTGTTTGCCTTGCTTAGGACGTACTTTGTCCTAAGTATAGGGGGTGGATGAGCCGAGTGTTCATTCGTCGTTCCGTCTCATCGCTCCTGTTGTTGCCTATACTTAGGTCTTCTTTTACCCTAAGTATAGGGGGAGTGATGCGTACATTCTTCTCTATCTTCTTCTATCTGTTGATGTCTTTTCTTCTTTTCTTCTTTTCTTCTTTTCCTCTTATATCTTCTCTATCTACCGAAAAGGTGTCACCCCTTTTTGTTAGACTTCTATACTTATGAAATACTTTGTCCTAATTATGGGGGAGGGGGTGCACCTCGAGTTGATTCTATTCTTTGATCCTCTCCACTGTCTCCTCTTCTTATCTATACTTAGGGATATCTTACCCTAAGTATAGGGGAGACAGTCTGAGTACGATCTGTTCATTCCCACCCTTGACCCTCCCTACTTTGTGTACAGTCTGCTATACTTAGGATTATTTGATCCTAAGTATAGGGGGGACGATCAACTTCTCATTTGTTTATTCCTTCATCCCTTATTCATTAGACTTTTATATACTCAGTACGAGTTATGTCTTCTCTTTTCTCTCTGATCTTTGAGGACACAACTCAAGCTAAATATAGGGAGTCGTATATATTGCGTATATACTTTAGCCATAACTCGTACTTTCGTATTTTTACGAATAATTATGGCCAAATATTACTTCTAAAAATTATTTAAAACATTAATAAAAAGATGTGATTATTCCCCAGATTCTCTTTGTACTTACTGATTAATAAATCCGGTGAAAATATTTTTTTGCAAAATGTTTGAAAAATAGTTTGAAAATCCTTGTGAAAAATCTTTTGAAAACTATTCAGAAAATATTTTGTTACATGTTTTCAACCTTTGTAACATTTTGTTTGAATATTATTTTCTTGTGTGAAATAAAAATGTTTGAAAAACGAGTTGCAAATGGTTTGAAAAATGGTTGCAAAAATATTTGAAAAATCTACATATACTGTTTGGAAAACCTTTGCAAAAAAATTTCAAATGTGTGTACATGTTTGTAAAATTGTTTGTAAAAATTATTTTGGACTATAGTTTTCAGAATTGTTTGAAAAACCTTTGTCAAATAAGTTTGAGGAATACATACATCTCACCTAAAATTCATTATTGTATATACCTATAAAATCGACCACTTGCCCTTGTAAATTTTTAAAATCTACTGCTTGTAAATATAAGATGCATCCCCGTGTAAATATTTGTACCTAATTTTTAGCCAAGACCGTTTGTTTTCAAAAATCCAAAAACATTTGCAAAATTAAAATCCAAAAACATTTGAAAAATCTCTTTGAAAAATACAAAAGAAATTTGCATATGCATCATCTTTTCAAAAATCCATAAAAAGTTCAAAATCTTTGAAAATTGCATCACAAAAATATATTCTGCATAGCATTCGCATATCATGAGCATTTTTCGGATTGAGTTTGATAATTGAACGAGTCTAAGTAAAATCCGATGATTGGAGCTTGGTTGGACCTTAAATCTACCTAATTAACAGGAACCTTATAGGAGCTGGAATTGAGGTACTTCAGGTCTAGTTGACTTGATTCTTTGAGGATCATGAGACTTGGTTCAATGGATTCTTGACTGCCTAAGTAGAGTATTTCGGAACACACGCACGACTCTTATTGATAATAACCTAACTTGGACACCTGCACCTTTCACTTGGCTCAACTCAGTTGGAGTGGTGAGGAGGTTGGATTTGCCGGTATGAGACGCACACAGGTGGAAACATTTGTCCTCCTCTAGGGAGGGAAGTGCATCCCAACCCGTCCAGTGATGACGAGTTTCGAGGACAGGAGATTGTGGGTTGCGGTAAAGTTTCAAAAGAGGGATAGTCTGCTGGCTCAAGAGGAAAAGCTCCCTGTGTAAATGCTGCTATATAGTATTAAAAAAAGCAAAAATCAAAAACTCAAAAAAAGTGGACAGGCCTGTACAAAAATAAAAATGCCTACCGGAGTGTACATATGTGTATAGTCAAATAAGCAAGCTTGAGCTTCAAAGTCAAATCATGTGAGCCTGCAACTGGATGACTTGACTACACTAGTCCTGCATCTTAGGATAGGTAGCTACACTGGCTACCGTCCATTCTTCTCTTCACCCCCTCCTCTTGATCCGGTTACCACTTGAACTTAGAAGGGAATACCCTGCTCCTAGAGGAATGAGTTGTTGAATTGGGGAATCATTGGATTGTCATACTGGAGAAGTCAGTCTCTTTCTCATTTCAGTTGGGGAGAGCCACCATCACTTACACTGTACGAGTCAGATTTATAGTTATAAGGGTTTGCGTATGAGTTGAAATATTTCTGACCTGGCTATTGAGGAGACTGATGAATCTCGTATTCATCATGCTAAAATTGGTCAGTTAGGCTCTTTCCCCCACCATTAACCTGTAATTAATCATTAATAGAGCATTATTAGCATTCATACATGTGAGAATAATATCTGCATTTCATCATGCATAATTGCATTAAAAATCCCAAGTGTAAATTAGCCCAAAAAGCCACTAACTTCTCACTTTTTTTAATTAATTCATCCTAACTCTGATTGACCCAAAACCACCTCCATTGTGTAGATATTACTAATCTTATTAAATAAAAAATAAAAAAAATTACTAACCCCAATAAGTGTCAAATAATCCCAAAGTCAAATTTCACATCTGACAGACTAAAATGAGCATATCTCCCACATACAGTGTTCGATTTTGGTTTACTCACTTTTAAAATACTCCATTTTCAAATACCTTCAAAACAAGACCAATTTCATAAAATTCGGAGCTCATATGTGAAAGTTGGGTTTTGGGCCTCTTTTGCGCATTTTAACTTTTTGCTAATTTTGACCTGAGATTTTATGTGCATAATTAACTCTTTTAATTTTATTTCTTTTTCATTTGTGTCCTTTGATGAAAGTTTTATTAAGAAATGCAAAAATTCAAATCTAGATTAAAACCGAGATCAAAGAAATTGACCAAGTCCAAGTGTCTGTTGTTGGTCTGTGCAAAAGTTGAGCGTTTCTTACTTTTATTTTATTTTCCTAATTTCTTATCCTTTAAAAATAAAAAAAATAAAAAAATTAGATTAATGTGTAAATAATTTTCTTCTATTTTATCGTATTTTTTCTAGATTTTTTATCCTCTCTAAAACCACCAAAAAATACAAAATCTCAAAAATACGGTTTTTCACACATGGAAAGCCACCAAAAATATCACTTCTCGCAGGTGACCTCTTTCTCTCCCGGGTCCTTTATGAAAGTTGTAGATCTCATCGAGACGAGCAACTTTGGTGAAGAAAATTTTTTGATCTGAGATCTCCTGCTATTTCTTTTCTAATTTTATTCATCTTAAATTTTGAAATTTTTTTGGGGGCGCCACGTGGCAGCCCCTGGGCGTGCCACGTGGCACCCCCACTTGCTCTCTCTCCACTCACCCTCGGTTCACGTTCCTAGCACGTGACCCCGTCATCATCAACCTCCAGCTGTTACAACCCCATACCACCCCCCCGCCGTTCCTCCTCCTTAACGCCTGCCGTTCCTCCTCCCTCGTAACCGACGCCTCCTCCTCGCTTCCTGCCATTACGAAGCCTTCCTATATGACCTCCTCCTCGCCATCCGCTGTAGATATCCGCCATTCTACCAACGGCTGGTGACAGCAGCCTCACCGACGAGGTCCAGTGGCCGAGCCTCGCCTCTCCCGCTGCCTTGTGTGACGAGCTCACGCTCTCCACCTAAGATTGCACCTGCAATCCCCTTCAGGTATCTCGATCCCGTCTTTGCCCACGTTCACTCCCTCCAGTCCGACCAACACCGCCGCAGCCAGCCTTGCACAGGCCGGGACTCCCCTCCGTTGAAACCCCCCACCCCTCTTCGAGTTTTACCTAACCTTGCAGGTCCACGCCGGCTCGCCTTCACCAGCTCGCTGCCCCCCTTGAGCTCCGCCCCGCGCCTCGGCGTGCCTTGGCTCCGCGCTTCGGCTGCACCGCCGTTCGTATCTCGCCCACCGCCAGCGCCTCCATCGCACTCGGCCGTCGCCCCGCCCTCCGCACCCTCGCCTCCACCTCCGCCGCAAAGCTCAGCCTCAGCCGCGAGGAGGCGTCGCCTCCGCTTTCCCTAGGACTCGCCGGTCGTGTGTCGACCAGCCGTGGCCTCGTCGCCAGCCGACCACCCCGCGGCGCCTCCACGCCAGCGCCGCTCCTCTGTGCTTCACCTCCGCCGTGCGCAGTGCCGGCACCATTTCGCCCTCGACCTCCGCCCGCCAACAACCGTCGGATCGGGCCCAAGCCCTTGATCCGACAGTCCTCCATCTGCCACGTGAAGGGTCCCCGAGCCTCGTTCCCAGACCTGAGGTTCGGGTCCCCGAAGCGCCTCCTTGCCACCACGTAGGCTCGGGCTCCGAGCCTGAGCCTCGCCTCCCGCGCCTCAACTTAGGCGCCCAAGCCTATGCCTCGTCAACCCCGAACCGCAGCCTCGTCAGCCCCGAACCTTCGCCCCATCCGAGCCTCCTGGGGCACGTGTAACGCACGTGCGCTGTGGGCAAAATTGCACGTACCCCCCTGGCTTTTCCAGAAATTGCAATTATACCCCTGCCAAGGGAAAATTACAGAGGAGTCCCTCAAGTTTATATAAATTACAGATAAGTCCTCTTAGGGACCTCTTTGCAAGGAAAACATTACTTTTATTTACATTTTAATCCATGCAATTTCAATTGAGCATATCTTTTTCATACGAACTCCGATTTTATCATATAATATGTCGTTTCGAAGCTTATTCCGTGCTCTATCACTTCGCATAGTTTGTGATCATATATGAGGGTGTTTGTTATCAATTATTATATGAAGATCATCATTGACTATTGCAGGCTTATTTTGACATACTTGTTCTTGAGAATTGATTGATAAATTTTTGCAGGAGATCGGATAATGATTTTAAACTCTGGTGATTATTGATGATTAATCTCATATTTAAGATTTCACAGGGGATGCATTTAGATCTATTCCTCTAAGTTTATAGCCAACTATTCGAGGAATTGAGTCAAAAAAATATTTGGAGGCCTGATATCTCGCTTCAAATTATTTTGAGCTTAAATTTATTAACCTGAAGCTTTAACTCAATTACATGTTGATCTGTGATTAATTTTGATGGATTTAATGATCATGTTATTTAAGGATTTAATACGTTCAAATTACAGATCCTGAGCCTTATAGTTCTCTCAATTTATTTTCTTTGCATCACATTCGCATCTTCATTATTGCATTGTATATTTTTGCATCACACAAATTAATCGTGCATTAATTGATTATTTAATTTGATTTAAAAACCACGCAACTAAAAATCTCTGTTCCCTGTGTTCGACCTTGGTAAACTTGCCAAGTAAAATATTCCACAACATTCAAAATTTGTGGTTTTTGATCAACCGATTTTCACCTCCTATACTACAATTTACGATTATTAAAGAGGTGGATTTCGCGCTCATTAAATGGCACCGTTGCCGGGGAACAACACATTTTTAGGGTTTCAAATCATTTTTGTAATTAATTTTTGTGAGGTTAATTTTTGTGTCATTTTTTTTCTTTCTTCTGCATTTTATTTTGCATTTCTCTCTGACTTCTGCTACTAACCGCAAATTCTCTCTTCGCAGACTTCTGGGAGCTGGATTTTAATATTAAATCAAGGATCTGCGATGAAGACTGAATTTTAATTTTGTGAGAGAGAGTTAGCATAGATTTTATTTTCTGCAATATTCTCAGGGTCCCTCTCTTTGAATCCTTGTAATAATTTCAGACTAAACATTCTGTGGTGTGTCGGGTCTGTTTCAACCCCTTCTGTGTGGTTGGGACCCGACTTGAGTGGCGTAGGACTTAGGCACATATACGCTTGCTTGTTATTATTTGATTATGCTCGTAATTCTTAGGCCACACTCTCACTAATATACGCACTATAGATCGTTCAACATTAGCCAAATTCTTAAATCAATTCTTCCCGCTAATAGAACTATCTTTGTAGGGCATTTTTCATTTGTGCATATCATTTAGTGTAAATTTAAATTCCTTGTCTTGCACCCCGCATGAAGAACGCGAGGATTCACTATAAGTCCTTCTCTTAAGCATGCATCATTGATTTACGTTGCATTAGCTTTTCCGATTCTCCCTCCTCAAAGTTTTATAACTTAGGATTTAACGGAATTGGGACTGCTCGTTAGGCGTGAATTTCTGTGCTCCATAAACTTCAGTGATAACCTTAATTTAAAATTGGGACTGCTAATCAAGGTGACTGTAAACAAACTGACCTAAAATTAACCTGTGTCTGGTGGAGAGAAACCCACTCATTGTTTGTAAGGATTAGAACGCACACTTTGGATATAGCCAAAACTGAGAAATTTCACAAAGACTACTGTTTTTAAAAACAATTAGCTACTTTTCAGTGAGGGTCTCGGGTAGCCATTTTATGGTCCGACTTCCCTTAGCAGAGTGGGTGGTTTAGAGGACACCGCGGAAGGCACCGTCCTCAAGCAACACGGGTAGCCATTTAAACGGTCCGTACTTCCACCTATACTGGCTGAGAGTAGATGCAACTAGTTGTACGAACTCGGGACAGTCTTTGAGAAATATTTCAGTACCTAACAGCTCCGCTTAATTTGCAAGATTGTCTTGTCATTAAATTAAAAGTGAAAAGATAAGCGGCCGAACCCTAACGTGCCTTCATCTGTGTTGAGTGGTGAAGTTGAGAATTGTCTTGTGATTGCTTGTGTCTGCTTCTTCGTAAGGACTCTCTCTCTATCCTCCTTGTCTTAGAAGTTTTATCTTTTACTCCTCCGCTAAGGAATCTCTTACCCTTAGCAAAATCCTCTTTTAATCACAACACTTATCTCTAAACTCTTCCTCTCTGAAGGTGAATCATAATGCCTCCCAAGAAGAACTCTGGGGACGATGAGAACGACAATGTCCCTATCCCGACACTCTTGGCTAGGATAACAACTGCTGAACAAACCAATGAACTACTTAGGACGCATTTGGAAATAATACAACAAGGCGAGGCTGCTATGGAAGACACGTATCTCCCAGAATTAGATGAAGACTATAATTGGTTGAGACCTGTTCCCCCTGAGGATGCGTTCGAACACAAACCGTATTTCCTTGCACTGTTGCCAAAGTTCGGAGGAAATAATCATGAAGAACCATATATCTTCCTCCGAGACTTCGAGTTAGTCTGTGCTAACCTCTGCCACCCTAGGGTTAGCCAAGACTACATAAGGTTGAGAGCTGTCCCCTTCGCCTTGACTGATAAGGCGGCTTACTGGCTGAAAAATCTAGGGGAAATAGTCACTACATGGGCCACATTCAAGACTTTGTTTTTAAAGAAATTCTACCCAGTTAGTAGAATTAATCAAATGAGGATC
This sequence comes from Ottelia alismoides, assembly GCA_037367405.1. NCBI lineage: Eukaryota > Viridiplantae > Streptophyta > Magnoliopsida > Alismatales > Hydrocharitaceae > Ottelia > Ottelia alismoides. Next base: position 167,202 of record JAZKJV010002736.1, read on the forward strand.
AAGCTCACGAGTTTCACCCAACACCCGAATGAACCATTTCGTGAAACCTGGGAAAGATTCACAGACTAAGTACAGAAATGCCCAGGACACGGGATAAGTAAAATGATGCTGGTCCAAAGTCTTGTGAGCGGGCTGAACCCTGAGACTCAAGGGTTCGTTAGTACATCCTGCAAAGGAAGCTACATGGGGCACCACGAGGACACCGTCTACAAGATGTTCGAAAGACTTGCTGAATCTAGCCGTGCACAAACCACTCGCCGGGCTTACATAGCCGGCTCCAAAAAGATGGTGAATAATCTGACAACCGACCACAACGCTGACATGGGAATAATAGCTGATAAGCTAACTATGGTTGAGCAGATTTATAAAAAGGTGGATGAGATCCATAAATCATCTGATATGGAGAAATTAGCTAAATTGCCTAAACAAATGGAGGAATTGGCTGATAGGGTATCAAAGATTGCATCCCCCGCACCCATACACTAAATTCACTACATTCAAGGTCAAGGGGTAGGGCAACATAGCAATTGGGGTGGAGACCAAGTCTTGTCCTCTCAAACCGATGAAACCTCCACTCAGACTGATTTTGAGGAACCTTCACAGGTCATGGAGATAAACGGAGTCTGGTATAATTTGGAACCAGTCAATCGCTCAGGCCAAAACTCTACTCCAAACCCTCGTCCACCGCAAGCCCAGCCCACCTACCAGCCTCAACTGCAGCAGAGGCAGCAATATCGCACGGGTTATCAGAACCCGCAACCTCAGCCACAGAAGAACAAATGCCAAAGCCAACAAGGCCAGTATCAGCAACCTCAGGCCAGGCAGGGCCAAGGGTCCTCCTCTTCTGCTATCTCTCCAGAGCTCCAGCGAGTGCTGGATGAGCTTCATGATATGAGAGTCGACATAAATCGACTCTCTCGTTGGAGAGATGAGGTGACTGCACCCCAGACCGTGATTCCAGCCCAAGTCCAGGCTAACCCAAATAGCCTTGGACACAATCAGGTATTAGTCTCTGACTATTCCGTACCTGAACTTGATATCTTCTCGAATAATAACTCTTATCATATCTCTCTTAGGAGCGGAAGGACCGTAACCATGCCTGATCGAGCAAAGGAACACGAAGACATAGCCCCAGTGTCCACCAATTCACACAACCATGGGGGAATTGACAAAGGAAGACAAGAGGAGAAAGAACAAGTCCCACCCACACCGCCCGGATATAATGGAGAGTCTGAGTCTGAGTCAGACAGAGATATGCCACCAAGACACCAACCTCTAACCACAAATTTCCCTGTTTTTAGTCTGAGTCAGAGTCCTGTAAAAAATTTCTCATTCAATAAAAGTGATGTTCTTGATCATACCAAGTCCATTCCTTTCCCCCGTGCTCTTACGGCAGGAAAGAAGAAAAACATAAAAAACCAAAAAAATGATGAAGAGATGGCCCGTATCTGTAAGGAAAATATTAAGGTCACTCTGACCTTAGACGAGATGATAGAAAGAGACTCGGCTTTTCAAAAATACCTGAAGGTGAGATGCACACCAACTAGGGCCAGCAAACAAACTCCTAGCCGAACAAAGAAACACATTCTCTAAGTAGCCACATCTCGTCTTATAAAAAATGAGCTGCCAAGAAAGAAAAGAGACATGGGTGCTCACTTCGTCACTAGCTACATCAAGGAAATCAAGTTTGCAAGAACATTGTTAGACAATGGATCATCCATCAAACTCATGCCCACAACCCTATATGAGCATCTCAATCTAGGTCCTCTTAAGCAGTCTACAGCCGTACTTCAATTCGATGACACCTCAACTAAGCGACCTAGGGGCGAGATTCGAAACGTTGTCATCAACATAGAGGGACAAAACTACCCAGTGGATTTTACAATTCTTGACATGGATGTCCCTATAAATTGGAAAGATTCCCAGATGATACTAGGGCGACCCTTCCTTAGGACCGCAGGAGCTATATTTGATTACACATCCGGGAGAATCCAGTTTGGAAAAGTTGAACTTAAAATGCAGCAAACTAGGTTCCAAAGACCTGACACTGAGTCGAGCACCGAGTCTGAAAAATCAGAAACTGAGACTGAAATTACAGAAGCAACAGGTGGGCCTTGGAGATAAAACCCAACTGCTATGATAGAATCAACCTCATCTGATGAGGAAATTGTTGATGACTTAGTCTGCCAGCTCATTCATGCATCTATCTATACTCTAGGAGACTCAGAGGCCACTCTGGACCTGTCAGTCCATTCTCCTTATGGACAATCCTTGAGTAAGGTACATGGATCGAACGCGGCGATTGCCACACCTCATTCCATTATTAGCGATCCGATCCCTGATACTACCACGATGGTGGCCAACATTGATACACTACAAGCGTCCACATCACAACAACAAACATCACTGACAGAACCAGATTCGAGAAACATCATTGACTTACCTGAACTCAAACCATTGCCCCCTACACTTAAGTATGCCTTCCTTGCTGGAGAAAAGGGATAATTTCCGGTCATTATCAGCTCACATCTGACCGAAGAGCAGGAGATCCGCCTGCTTAATGTTTTGGAGAAAAACCGCAAGGCTATAGGCTGGAGATTGTCTGATCTCCCAGGGATTAACCCAACCCTGTGCTCACACCATATTTACTTGGAAGATAATGCTAAACCCTCCCGTGAATGCCAACGTAGATTGAATCCAAACTTACGGGAAGTGGTTAAGACTGAGATCGAAAAATGGTGTAAAGCTGGGTTCATATATCCCATCTCCGACTCCAAATGGGTGTCACCTTTGCATGTAGTCCCGAAAAAGTCAGGACTCCAGATTATCACCAATGAGGAGGGAGAAGAGATTACGACACGGGTACCTACATCGTGGCGTGTCTGTGTGGATTACAGGCGCCTGAATGTCGCAACGAAGAAGGATCACTTTCCGTTGCCTTTTATTGATCAAATCCTGGAGAATTGGCAGGGAGAGAATACTTCTGTTTCTTAGACAGGTACTCGGGCTACAATCAGGTAGCCATCGCCCCTGAGGACCAGGAAAAAACTACTTTTACATGTCCCTTCGTCACATACGCATTCAAGCGAATGCCTTTTGGGCTTTGCAATGCCCCCGGCACCTTTCAGCGATGCATGATTGTGATTTTTGCTGACATGGTTGGGGATTTCCTGGAGGTCTTCATGGATGAATTCTCGGTTCATGGTGATTCATTCGATGATTGTCTAGTGCACCTGGATCGAGTCCTCCAAAAGTGCAGGGAAGTGAATCTGGTGCTCTCTTGGGAGAAAAGACATTTCATGGTAAAAGAGGGCATTGTATTGGGGCATGTCATCTCCAGGAAGGGAATGGAAGTTGACCCTGCCAAAGTTGATGTGATCAAAAAGCTTGAGCCACCTACAAATGTGAAACAAGTACGGTCTTTTCTAGGGCATGTCGGATTTTACAGGAGATTTATCAAAGATTTTTCAAAAATTGCCCGACCGCTAACTGACCTTCTTGGGAAAGACATTGAATTCGTGGTAGATCATAAGTGTCTAGAAGCATTCAAATTACTCAAGAGAAGGATCATTGAGACTCCCGTCCTACAAGCTCCCGACTGGTCTCTTCCCTTCGAGATCATGACAGACGCATCCGATTTCGCTGTAGGGGCTGTATTAGGACAACGAAAAGATGGAATCCCGTATGATATTCACTACGCAAGCAAAGTTTTAGACCCTGCTCAGAAAAATTACACTGTGACCGAAAAAGAAATGCTTGCTGTGGTTTTTGACTTGGAAAAATTTCGATCAATACTTCTAGGATCTAAGGTGACAGTTTACACAGACCATTCCGCCATTCGCTATTTAATGGACAATTAGGACGCAAAAGCACGACTTCTGAGATGGATTCTACTGCTTCAAGAATTTGATTTGGAGATTAAGGACAAACCTGGCGTTAAGAATGTCGTGGCTGATCATTTATCACGGATTGAACATAACAAAATTCCGGAATCTGAATCCATCCGTGAAACCTTTCCAGACGAGTCAATTTCTGCTATTGACTCACTCCCTTGGTATGCAGACACGGTGAATTATCTCGTCACCAATGAAGTTCCTCAAGGTTGGCCCAGAAACAAAATCGATCGACTCATATCTGAAGCGAGACACTATCATTGGGAAGATCCTTTCCTTTTCTTTGAAGGACCGGATTGCATATGGAGAAGATGTATTCCTCATGAGGAATATCAAAGTATCCTCAATCTATGCCACACCTTGGAGGCGGGAGGACATCACTCTGGGAAGAGGACTGCTGAGAAGATATTGCAATGTGGATTTTACTGGCCGACCTTGTTTAAGGATGCTTACAATTTTGTGAGGTCGTGCCCCGTCTGTCAGAGAATGGGAGGAACCATTGGTTCCAAAGATGCCATGCCTATGCAACCAGTGATCATCTGTGACGTATTCGATGCATGGGGCATTGACTTTATGGGCCCATTCCCTAATAGTCAAGGATTTGAATATATTCTTCTCGCGGTTGATTATTTATCTAGATGGGTGGAGGCTATCCCTACTCGAGCTGCAGATAGCAAAACTGTTTGCAAGTTTTTGAAAGATCATATTATTTCGAGGTTTGGAATTCCAAAAGTTTTAATATCCGATGGGGGAAGCCACTTTGTCAACCGGGAGGTGAAGAAGTTGACTAAGGAATACGGCATCGAGCACCGTGTCGCTACTCCTTACCACCCACAATCCAATGGCATGGCCGAGGTGTCAAACAGGGAGGTTAAAGGAATTTTACAGAAACTCATTTGCCCTGACAGGAAGAACTGGTCCCAACTCCTGGACCAAGTTCTATGGGCTTACCGGACGGCTTATAAGACCCCATTGGGCACCTCCCTGTTTAGAATGGTATATGGAAAACCATGCCATTTGCCCGCAGAACTCGTGCATAAATCAGAATGGGCAATCAAAAAGATTAATTGGAACTGTCACCAAGGAAAGAAGAATCGAGAGATGAATTTGAATGAACTGTCTGAAATCCGAAATCATGCTTATGAAAAACAACACCATCTACAAAGACAAAGTAAAGAGATGGCATGACAAGAACATTCGAACAAAGATCTTTGTCCCAGGGCAGAAAGTTTGGCTATTTAATGCAAAGTTGAAAATTTTCCAAGGGAAATTAAAATTAAAATGGACGGGACCCTTCACTGTAAGAGAGGTACACAATAATGGGGGTGTTGAGATCTCAGAGACCGCAGATAGCGCGCAAACATCTATGGTCAACGGTCAGCTGCTTAAACATTTTGTCGAATCCAATGAGCAATTAGTACAAGTTGAACAGATCTCCTTCACTCAGGGCATAGATTTTGACGAAAAATTTGATCTGCCCAGATAGCACACCTCTCTGGAACCTACACTCTCTTGTACATCTGAAATTCTTCCCGGTTCCCCATCTGTAATTATCCGATTATACTTAGGCTGCCTGAAACTAAGTATAGGGGGACTGCTACCATTGTTTATACATCTCTTTTCTTCTTTTGTTTTTAATCCTTCTATATTTAGTACGAGCTATGCCAACATTTCACTTTGTGCCATGAGGACATAACACTAGCTAAGTATAGGGGGGTGTGTTTGTATATATTTTATCTACTTTATCCATAGCTCGTACTTTAATCGTTTTATCTAACATCGGGGATGGGTACAAGTAGTTTGTATAAAACCTGCTTTCCAAAAAAAAACAAAACAAAAACACAAAAAAAACACCAACAAAAAAAAAGAGCCAAAAAAAACTTTTTGCATTAAAAAATCATCACTCATGGTCTTGCATTTCATCAAGCATTTCATGCATTCCTTGGTAGATATATTCCTGACACATTCACCATCACTCAAGGCTTGAGGATTTTTGAAGACACTTGATTTCTGAGTGAGTTAGCCTGCCTTAGTCATTAGGGTTTTGAACTTAATAATTCACACTTCCCTAGTTGGAAAGATTTGAGCGCTATATTGCACTCTTCATCTCTACCTTCAAAAAGAATATGATCAGCACAATCACTCCACAACTGCATGATTGATGATATGAGTTGAGATATCACTTGAGGAACTAGGACTAGAGATTTGAGTCTAGATCCGATCTGATGATATTCGAGGATGGGATAAAGTTAATGAGGGCTTCAGAAAACCTGAGTGTCAGCAAAAACCTAGCCAGCATGTGAACAAGTTCATTTGCTATCTTTTTGATATTGACCTAAGTGCCAGGGTGTGTTGAATCCTAATGAAAAATTGTTGATCAGTGTGCGCCAACTCTTGGTAAAAGCAGTGGAGCTAGCAAAAAAATGTCAAGGAAAAGCTCTATCATCCAAAGTCAATTTCAAAATGAGCTTCCACCAATGGCGAGCGCTCCCAAATATTTTTAAAGTGTCCACTTGGACCAAGCGCTAATTAGGACCAAGGAGTCGGGCTGACACCATAAAAGGGCCCTTCATCGTAAGCGATACAAGTCTGGGTGTCGAAGGTATCTTAGATACTCAAAAGAGACATACCCCGGTGTACTCCCAGAAAAACAAGTGCAGACGACTCCAAATTCTCTTGACGGACACATTGATCAACAAAACAAAATAAAATATACTTGTGTTGAGTAATAAGGCACTCGAGAGGCACCTTGTTCCATTGTGAGGAAGAGAAAATCGGACACAATCCCATGCCCTCCATCATCAGGCCGTCCATCTACACTTTCAAGTCTGACAAACTAATGAGACGGTTGACTGAAGCAAGAATAGATTTATTCCCTAGTATTGAGGATTAGGTCTAGAGGAGGATCTTTGGGACAGGAACTTTGAGTGATTCCCCGACTCGACTCTCATGAAATGCAATACACTTAAAATCATATCCTTATATTATATGCACAAACAGAGAGTCTGAAAATTAGAGAAGTTGGATTCCTTTTGATTAAAGCTTGGTTGAGCCCTGAATTTTAGGATCACTCAAATTAAGGGTCTTCTATGAATTAAGCCTTGAAAATTCACATACACAGTCAGGGATGTATTCAACTAAGTCATTCATTCATTCATGCTCGGGGACGAGCATGGTCTAAGTATAGGGGTATGATGAATCTCATATTCATCATGCTAAAATTGGTCAGTTAGGCTCTGTCCCCCACCATTCACCTGTAATTAATCATTAATAGAGCATTATTAGCATTCATACATGTGTGAATAATATCTGCATTTCATCATGCATAAATGCATTAAAAATCCCAAGTGTAAATTAGCCCAAAAAGCCGCTAACTTCTCACTTTTTTTAATTAATTCATCCTAACTCCGATTGACCCAAAACCACCGGCATTGTGTAGATATTACTAATATTATTAAATAAAAAATACAAAAAAATTACTAACCCCAATAAGTGTCAAATAATCCCAAAGTCAAATTTCACATCTGACAGACTAAAATGAGCATATCTCCCACATACAATGTCCGATTTGGTCTACTCACTTTTAAAATAATCCATTTTCAAATACCTTCAAAACAAGACTAATTTCATAAAATTCGGAGCTCATATGTGAAAGTTGGGTTTTGGGCCTCTTTTGTGCATTTTAACTTTTTGCTAATTTTGACCTGAGATTTTATGTGCATTATTAACTCTTTTAATTTTATTTCTTTTTCATTTGTGTCCTTTGATGAAAGTTTTATTAAGAAATGCAAAAATTCAAATCTAGATTAAAACGGAGATCAAAGAAATTGACCAAGTCCAAGTGTCCGTTGTTGGTCTGTGCAAAAGTTGAGCGTTTCTTACTTTTATTTTATTTTCCTAATTTCTTATCCTTTAAAATCCAAAAAAATTAGATTAATGTGTAAATAATTTTCTTCTATTTTATCGTATTTTTCTAGATTTTTTATCCTCTCTAAAACCACCAAAAAAATACAAAATCTCAAAAATACGGTTTTTCGTACACATGGAAAGCCACCAAAAATACCACTTCTCACAGGTGACCTCTTTTGCTCCCGGGTCCTTCATGAAAGTTGTATATCTCGTCAAGATGAGCAAATTTCGTGAAAGAAATTTTTCAATCCGAGATCTCCTGCTATTTCTTTTCTAATTTTATTCATCTTAAATTTTGAAATTTTTTTGGGGGCGCCACGTGGCAGCCCCTGGGCGTGCCATGTGGCACCCCTACTTGCTCTCTCTCCACTCACCCTCGGGTCACGTGCCTAGCACGTGACCCCGTCATCATCAACCTCCAGCCGTTACAACTCCATACCACCCCCCCGCCGTTCCACCTCCTTAACGCCTGCTGTTCCTCCTCCCTCGTAACCGCCGCCTCCTCCTCGCCTCCAGCCGTTACGAAGCCTTCCTATATGACCTCCTCCTCGCCATCCGCTGTCGATATCCGCCATTCTACCGATGGCTGTTGACAGCAGCCTCACCAGCGAGATCCAGCGGCCGAGCCTCGCCTCTCCCGCTACCTTGCGTGACGAGCTCACGCTCTCCACCTAAGATTGCACCTGCAATCCCCTTCAGGTATCTCGATCCCGTCTTCCCCACATTCACTCCCTCCAGTCCGACCAACACCGCCGCAGCCAGCCTTGCACAGGCCGGGACTCCCCTCCGTTGAAACCTCCCCCATCCCTCTTCGAGTTTTACCTAACCTTGCAGGTCCATGCCGCCTCGCCTTCACCAGCTCGCTGCCCCCTTGAGCTCCGCCCCGCGCCTCGGCGTGCCTTGGCTTCGCGCTTCGGCTGCACCGCCGTTCGCATCTCACCCACCGCCAGCACCTCCATCGCGCTCGGCCGTTGCACCGCCCTCCGCGCCCTCGCCTCCGCCTCTGCCGCAAAGCTCAGCCTCAGCCGCGAGGAGGCGTCGCCTCCGCTTTCCCTAGGCCTCGCCGGTCGTGTGTCGACCGGCCGTGGCCTCGTCGCCAGCTGACCACCACGCGGCGCCTCCGTGCCAGCGCCACTCCTCCGTGCTTCACCTCCGCCTTGCGCGGTGCCGGTGCCGGTGCCATTTCACCCTCGACCTCTGCCCGCCAGCAACCGTCGGATCAGGCCCAAGCCCGTGATCCGACGGTCCTCCATCTGCCACGTGAAGGTCCCCGAGCCTCGTTCCCAGACCTGAGGTTCGGGTCCCCGAAGCGCCTCCTTGCCGCCACGTAGGCTCGGGCTCCGAGCTTGAGCCTCGCCTCCCGTGCCTCAGCTTAGGCGCCCAAGCCTCTGCCTCGTCAGCCCCGAACCGCAGCCTCGTCAACCCCGAACCTTCGCCCCATCCGAGCCTCCTGGGCGCACGTGAAACGCACCTGCGCTGTGGGCAAAATTGCACGGACCCCCTAGCTTTTCCAGAAACTGCAATTATACCCCCACCAGGGGTAAATTACAGAGGAGTCCTTCAAGTTTATATAAATTACAGATAAGTCCTCTCAGGGACCTCTTTGCAAGGAAAATTTTACTTTTATTTACATTTTAATCCCTGCAATTTCAATCGAGCATATCTTTTTCATATGAACTCCGATTTTATCATATAATATGTCGTTTCGAAGCTAATTCCGTGCTCTATCACTTAGCATAGTTTGTGATCAGATCTGAGGGTGTTTGTTATCAATCATTATTTGAAGATCATCATTGACTATTGCAGGCTTATTTTGACTCACTTGTTCTTGAGAATTGATTGATAAATTTTTGCAGGAGATCGGATAATGATTTTAAACTCTGGCGATTATTGATGATTAATCTCATATTCAAGATTTCACAGGGGATGTATTTAGATCTATTCCTTTAAGTTTATAGCCAACTATTCGAGGAATTGAGTCAAAAAAAATATTTGGAGGCCTGATATCTCGCTTCAAATTATTCTGAGCTTAAATTTATTAACCTGAAGCTTTAACTCAATTACATGTTGATCTGTGATTAATTTTGATGGATTTAATGATCATGTTATTTAAGGATTTAATACGTTCAAATTACAGATCCTGAGCCTTATAGTTCTCTCAATTTATTTTCTTTGCATCACATTCGCATCTTCATTATTGCATTGTATATTTTTGCATCACACAAATTAATCGAGCATTAATTGATTATTTAATTTTATTTAAAAACTACGCAACTAAAAATCTCTGTTCCCCGTGTTCGACCTTGGTAAACTTGCCAAGTAAAATATTCCACAACATTCAAAATTTGTGGTTTTTGATCAACCGATTTTCACCTCCTATACTACAATTTACGATTATTAAAGAGGTGGATTTCGCGCTCATCAGAGACTTGAGCAGAGTTTTGGGATTCTCGAAGGCTATTGGATTTCAAATCCAGTTCTCATTAAGGTTCTGCCCGCAGTAAAATTCTGAAGGTCCGACTTAAGCTCCAAACTTTGATTTTGTTAAGACAAGTTTGATAATTAAACTTATTCCATCTTTCTTCTTTTTCTTTTTCTTTGTTTTTCTTTTCTGCACTTATTGCATAAGTGTTTGCTAGGGACTAGCAAAGGCAAGTATAGGGGGATGATGAATCTACATTTCATCATCTTTATTCTATCATTTTGGCCTTAAAAAACCTAGTAAATGCGTGTAAATAGGCTTAATTTAGGTATTTTATCATCCATGCATTATTGTGTAAATATTGTATAAAATGTGGTTTTAAAGCCAAAATTATTGAATTAAGAAAAGAAAAGAAAAAGAATAAAATAGTGTAAATATTTTATGACCCGAAACCTCGAGACCTAGGCATCTTGATGACTAGGTCGACAAGGGGAGAAAAGGGCCAGAAACCACTAAAAATCCCTTTTGTTTTCTTCATTCTTTATTCATTTTGGTACCTATTTTTGGTTCCACTTTTTATACTTCAAACAAAGAAACTTTGAACACGAAATTTGTAGATAATTAAATATAAAAAATACAAAATTGATTTCATAAAAAAATAATGTACATATAAAAAGATATGATCTGAATAAAATTCCAGAATCCCAACTTCCCAGACCTGCATCTACCTAATAAAACTCGAAACTTGTCGAACTCACCTTTAATTGTATATAATTTCTCATAAGCTATTTAATGAAGGTGGTTTTGCGTTTGGCAGAGCTACAGTTTGAAAGTTGAGTTTTGGACCCCTATTGTATACTTGTACATATTAAAATATTCACTTTATTTATTATCCATTATTTTTATAATTTTATATTTTTATAATTTTGTAAAAATTATTTATAATATATGTGTACATTAAAATAGGAATAAAACAAAAATAAAACACAAATAAAATACTTGTCTATAATACATAGGTATAATACCTATACATATACCTGTACAAGTAATACTTATATTTTATTAAGTATATAAAATACTTCAGAAAAATAAAATAAAAATATTTAAGTGTATAAAAATATGTTATAAATTTATAAAATAATAAACAAAAATAATAAAATTTAATATACCATATAAAATAAAATATTAAAATATACATATACATATACCTACAAAGGGTATAAAAGGTAACTTGTAATTCCATACCTCAAAAAAATAAATAAAAATCGTCATAAAATAACTTATAAAATAAAAAACATTTTTTATTTAGTAATCTAAAATTAATAAATTTAGTTACCATTTTTTAATGATTTTACAAATATTTTTTGCCAAGGTTTTTCTGGTTGGTCCACGTGGACCAACCAGCTTCCTTCCTTGGTTGACCTCGGTCAACTCTCTGACCAAGGTCTGTACAGTGTCAGATCTGCGTTTTTTGGCCACTTGCGACCTTTTTTCGAGGAGGCTCCTTTCATCCTTTCGCCTAGCTTCCTTCATGACTTTTCATACCCGAATATCCATGATACACGCCGGTATCATTTCTTGGCCATTGGGCCACCGACACGCTTGCCACACCTCGATCTTCGAAGCCCTGCACCACTCGTTTAAAAAACCCCCAAACCTTCCTTCTTCGGTTGAACCCCTTTTGACCGTAGTTTTGGCTCCCTTGGGCATGCTCCGGATTGACCTCGGTGACAAGAAGGCCTCCAGCTGCCCAGGAGCGGCCGGGCGAAGGCCAAGGGCGTGTTCCAACCACCTCCGGCCACGTTTGGCCATCGAGGTCTATCTCAGGTGTTTATGCCCCTTTGAGGTTGCTTTCTTTTTGTTTTTCATGCATTTTTAGATTCATCGTAGTTGTAGGAGTAGTTTACCATCATCACTTTCACGTTTCGCCGAGCCGATCCCATCCTAAACCCCCTCACCGGAGCTTGCTCCGGCGAGCCACCATTCTCCACACCCTGCCACGCCATCCACCGCCAATAAAAGCCTCTTCCTGCTTGCTAGATATCTGCTACCTCTTTTGGTTTCATTTGCAGGTTGAGAATGAGGCATCTGAGCCTCGATTTGGCCGGGGAAGGATCTCCCAGGTTCGTCGGAGCACCCGCGAGCGCCCGAGGCCCTTCGTTGGTCTTTGGCCCCACTTAAGGCACATGAAGACTCCCTGGAGGTGCAAGAACATGAAGCTCCTATCATTAGAGATCGAGGTGGTCGGAGGAATGAGTGGGCTCGATTCCAAACTCGTCATCGGCGAGTTCATCTGCAGTTCTTCCTCCAGCGCCCAGCACCGTCCGAGCGGCTCCTGTTCGTCCAATCCTTCCTTTAACCATCGGATCTTAGCCAACCTCGATCGTTGATTGCATGTGCCTGATCTGATCTCGACCATTCATTGCGAAGTGGTACGGGCCATCGGATCACCGACACGTGGCGTTAAGTGAGACATATGCTGCCGTTGGATCCGCCTACCTTGGGTATTTTGCAGTTTTAGCCCAAGGTGTTTTTGTATTTGATAGTTAATATTTAAACATTCATCTGTCGCTTTATACTTTTGTCCAATTTGCATTGTGCCCCTAGAGCTTTGCGTTATTCCATTTTGACCCCTACTAGGTCACGTGTTAGTCCGAGAACTTCTAAATGCAGTAATATAATTTCTATCATTTTTTCATGTAAGCCCCCGTGTTTTTGGAATATTGCATTTCACTCCTCCCCAGGCGCGTGCGTCACACGTGCGTGGTGGGCTTTTTGCAGCGACACTCTTGGGCTTCTGGGTATATGTATTTAGTCCAGCAATATTTTTATTCAGTTATATATTGGTGAGAAAATTGCATGTGGGCCCTTCAACTTTTTACATATCTACAAAAATGCCCCTACTAGCATGATTTTTCTCTTTGTTGCCTTTATTTATTGCATGCATCTATAAATATCTAAAAAACCCACAAAAATCACTATAAGTTCCCGTTTAGTTGTAGATTCACGTCATTTTTTTCTTGCATATTTATTGCATTTTAATATTTATATAATTCAAAAACATGCATTTTCAACATTTTTTGTATTAAAAAATACATAAAAATTATAAAACGTTTTTGAAAAATTCCAAAAAAATATGTCTTGTGTGTTTTCATATCTTTTAGCTACACACCAAAAATCACTAAAAAATACAAAAGAAAACTCCTAAAAATTACAAAACCCCTAAAATCTTCATAAAAATATTAAAAATTCTACGAAAATCCTAAAAACCGAATTTTAGTTGCTGAATTTTCTCTATTCTATTACCTTTATTTTAAAATTAATTTGAGGAATTTTGATACTGTTTGATACTTTTCATACTCATTTTAATTTCGGCCAGCAACTTTATTCATTGTCTTCTAGTATTTTTACCTTTAAAAATACCAAAAAAATTAGGAAAAAGCTAGAAAAATCACAAAACATTAGAAAATTATAAAAATACCAAAAATATTTTATTTCCTATTTTTAAGTATTTTTTTCTTACTGTTATAAAAATAGAAAACAAAAAATATAAATTATAAAAAGAAAATACAAAATCAGAAAATTAAAATCAAAATATAAAAATAAAAAATTAAAAAATAAAATAAAAAATATAAAATTAAAAACCTACAAAAAGTAGCACATATAGACGTTTGATCACAATTACAATTTTGTGCATCTTGCCCAGTTCTACCTGTCTGTTCCCTGTGTTTGACCTCTACACATACTTGCACCTATACACATCTTGTTGTAGAGTTATAATAAATTTTAACTCGACATTTACTCTCATTGCCTTATTTGATTGTTGTGGGTTAATTGTTGTTTTAATCCGGATTTCGTGTGGTCGATTCAACGACTGAGTTCCTGCCTTGTGTGGAACTTAAGATCACCGATTTCTGGGTTAAACAAGGAGAACTTACACAAATACCCCTGTGGGGTTACATAGGAAAACCATACATAAGGAAACAGTGATACATATGGAACCGTACATAAGGAAATAGAGGTAAATAAAGAAACAACAATACATGGTAATATCTAACACTTCCCCTCAAGTTAAAGCATAGTCATCAATCATGCCCAACTTGGAAGTTATCCAGGAAAGCCGCTTCTTAGTTACTGCCTTGGTAAAGATATCGGCAAGTTGAAGATATGTTGGAATGTGCGGCGTGGTTATCTTTCCTCCTCGTACATCATCTCTGATAAAGTGACAATCAATCTCAATATGTTTTGTTCTCTCATGGAACACAGGATTGGTAGCAATGCAGGTAGCTGATTTGTTGTCACAGTACAAGGGAATAGGACTGGATGTAGAAGCATTTAGTTCTTGTAGAAAAGTGAGCAGCCACGTGATCTCACACGTAGCCTGAGCCATTGCTCTATATTCAACTTCAACACTAGATCTTGAAACAACTACTTGTTTCTTGCTTCTCCAACTAACCAGGTTTCCTCCTACCATCATGACATATCCAGTTATAGATTGACAGTCTTCAGGAGAGCTTGCATAATCGACGTCAAGATATGCAGTAAGATTTGTGTGACCATTTGCCCCATATAAGATTCCTCGTCCTGGCGAGTCTTTTAGGTAGCGAAGGATTTGAAGAAAATCTTGCCAATGGCTGTAGCATGGTTTCTCCATATATTGGATGGCTATGTTTACATCATAAGATATATCAGGTCTAGTAACTGTAAGATATAGAAGTTTGCCAACCAGGCTCCTATATCGTGTAGTGTCTTCAAAGAGAGGATCATTGGATGCAGAATGTTTTCCAGGCTCTGCTGGAATTCTTGAGGGTTTGCACCCAAGTAATCTTGCCTCAGTTAGTATGTCAAGGCAGTATTTCCTCTGTGACATATGTAAGCCTTTCTTAGTATGTAGAGCTTCTATGCATAGAAAATAGCGAAGTTATCCAAGTTCCTTGGTGACGAATACTTTTTGCAAGAAAGCCTTGGTTTCTAGTATCCCTTGGTCATCATCTCCAGTAATAATCATATCATCTACATATACAACAAGAATTACAACACCAGTCTGTCGCCTCCTGACAAAAACCGAATAGTCAGATGTAGTCCTATGGAAGCCCATGATGCCAATCTCTGTACTCAGTCTATCAAACCAAGCTCTTGGACTCTGCTTTAGTCTGTAGATAGCTTTGTGAAGTTGGCATATATACTCCCCCTCGACTTCGTAACTTGGGGGTTGTATCATGTAGACTTCTTTGTCAAGCTCTCCATATAGAAATGCATTCTTGACATCTAACTGAAACATAGGCCACCATTTGTTCACAGCCACAAAGATGATAGTTCGTATGGATCCCATTATAGCCATAGGGGAGAATGTTTCGAAGTAGTCTACCCCGTATGTTTGAGTAAAGCCCTTTGCTACAAGTCTTGCTTTTAAGTGATCCATAGACCCGTCAGGGGACTGCTTTGTAGTGAAGATCCAATGACATGCAACTGGTTTACATCCAGGAGGACATTTGACAAGATCCCATGTCTTTCGAGACTGTAATGCTTCCATTTCTTCATTCATTGCCATTCTCCATCCCTCATCTTGTAATGCACTATGATGATCTTTGGGAACAGAAATAGCCATTATGGCATCTGCATATATTTTGTCAGAGCAAGATAATCCATTAGTAGAGGTGAAATGAGATATTGGGTGAAGTGTACATTGCCTCTTTGTTCTTCGAAGTGCGATCGGTATATCTTGAGGACTATCCGGGGTAGCATTGGTGGGAGCATTTGAGGATGGCGTAGTGTCCTGCAACAGTAGAATAGGTAAAGGAACCTGAACAAGATTAGATACAGTTCTTCTTTTATACACAATTGCTGGAGGGGGGGAATTTTAGGAGAATATCGGACACTGTCTGAGTAAAGAAGCTGTTTTGTTCAAAGAAGATGACATCCAAAGAAACGTAATAACGATGTCCGGTAGGATCATAACACATGTATCCTTTTTGAGTTTGAGAATACCCTAGAAAAATACATTTGATAGCATAAGCAGATAATTTGTCCGTGGTATGGAAATTATGGACAAAGGCTGTGCGTCCAAAAATTCGTAAGGGCAGAGGAAAAGGTTTCTCCTTGGGATATAGTAAGTTGAAGGGGTGGGGCCATGTAGAGAATCAGAGGGGACCCTGTTTATAAGATGAACAACAGTAAGGATAGCATTGCCCCAATATATCTTGGGAACATTCATATGGGTGAGTAAGGATCGAGCAATATCAAGAAGGTGTCTCAGTTCTCTTTCAGCAACCCCATTTTGTTGGGATGTATATGGGCAAGATTTTTGATGTATGGTTCCCTGGGAGGCAAAAAAGCTTATCAAGTCATTCTGAGTAAATTCCAGAGCATTATCAGAACGAAAGATTTCAATGGTATTAGAGAAGAAATTTTTTGACATAATGAAAGAAGTTCTTGACAATGATATTAATTTCTGAATGTTCTTTTAACAAGAATACCCAAGATAAGCGATTGAGTCATCCACAAAAAACAACAAGGTACTTATGACCACTAATGGTTTTGATTGGACAGGGTCCCCAAATATCACAATGAATTAGGAAAAAGGGAGTAGTGTGACGAGGCTCGGTTCCAGCATGAAAGGAAACTCTATGATGTTTTCCGAACTGACATGCTTCACACTTAAAAGGTTTTAGCGTAGACAGTTCATGGAACATCATAGAGAGAGCTTTGGCAGAAGGATGTCCCAGACAAAGATGCCATAGAAGGGGATCTTCAGTGATGGAGGTAGCGCCAGCAAAGTTGGAAGTGGTAGGGCTATTGAGGTAATATAGGCCATTCCTCTCTTGTCCCCCAACAATCTCGTCCGGATGGCCTGAAAAATAGCAGCAGAATTCATCAAAAATAACACGACAATGTAATTCACGACATAGCTTCTGAACAGATAAAAGTCTGAGTGGGAAAGACGGAGCACAATGCACATCTGTCAGTTGAAGTTTGTTGGAGAATTCAATAGTTCCAACAACAGTCACGAGAGAATGATCTCTATTGGCAACACGAACGCTCTTTATAGAGGTAGAGGGTTGAGATGAGGAGAGTAGACTTACATCTCCCGTTAAATGAATGGAAGCTCTAGAATCAGTAATCCATGCATGTTTGATAATAGAAACTGAGTTTGCTACTGTACCTGATGTAGTGGCAAGGCTAGCAGTAGCAGCAGATGCAGTCGTGTCTTTTGTCAAGGGAGCAGAGTCACTTAGAAGTTGTCGCAGACGAGTATATTCAGAAGCAGTGAATGGAGTATGTTGTCCATCTGTACTATGAGTAGTTGTATCATTGTTCGTATCATGTGGTTCGTCGTCATAAGTGTTATGAGCACTTGGTTGCTTGCCAAATGTTGCCCATCAACGCTCAGAAGGATGATTCATGCGTCCACAGTGTACGTATGCAGGATAACGACCAGTAGAGAAATCACGACCACGACCTCATCCAAGGTCACGCCCACGACTAGAGTCACGTCCGCGGCCACGACCTCGACCTCAGGAAAAGACTGATGTCCTCTGTGTCCAAATGAATAGTGGGCTGTTGTCTCTGTAGAGGAATGAACCAGAGAATTTTGAACCGGAGCCTCCAGTTCCTGTAGTCGACCGAATATGGTTTCGATCGTAGGCAATTTATCCGCCATAAGAAATTGATCTTTTGCAATTTTATACTTCGGATGAAGCTCTGATAGGAACCTGTAGACATGCCACTCAACACGTTCACCTATTTGTTTATCACAACATGTAGGTTGAAAGATAAGAAGTTCTTCAAACAGGCTTGTAAGTGTCCGATAGTATTCAGTTAGACTGGTCTCTTCTTGATTAGTAGACCAAATTCTGGTGTATATATCAGAAAGACGAGACTTGGTTGTTTTCTGGGAATATGTATGCTCAAGATTTTCCCACATGGCTTCAGCAGTATCTTTATATAAGAGTTTTGCAACAATATTTGGATCTACACTATTTGTCATCCAAGTAATTACCTGGCAATTGTCGACAAACCAAGCTTCATAATCTGCATCAGTGGTAGCAGGAGGAGTCTTCGTGAGGATGGCACTCTTTCGTTGGCCACCAATAAATATCTTGAAGGATCAAGACCATAGAACATAGTTTTCAAAGCCTTTCAACTTGATAGATGTGCCTTGTACCATCAGAGAAGAAGGAGGATACATAGGCTTGGTCTCGGTGGACATCATGATAGCGTCTCTAGGTCAAGAAAAAGTGACCTAGCAGAAGTTGTAGTTGATATGTAGTACCTCCTTAGTTGCACATCGCCATAAACCAGCAGTAGCAGATGCCTAGGACGCGAAACCGAGGGCGCAGGAGCGCAAGTGAGGGCTGCGAGGCTTGACACGAGCCACATAGGCCTGGCACGGGGGCGGCGGAGGCCTAGCGCGGGGCGGAATGACCTGGTGCAGGGCGCATGGGGCCTAACACATTGAGGCAGCATGGGTCGTGTCCAGCGCAGGCAACACAAGGTGCGCAGGGGCACCTGTGAGGGCTGCGAGGCCTGACGCGAGCCGCAGGGGCCTAGCACAGGGGTGGCGGAGGCCTAATGCAGGGCGGAATGGCCTGGCTTAGGGCACTGGTGCACGGGGCAAGGGCCTAGCCCAGCGCCGCATGGGGATGGGGCCAAGCCAGCTCAGCGCGAGGGACGCTTGGGCGCAGATCCCTAGTGCAGTAGCGCGGGGGCGGAAGGAGGAGGGGCACATTGTTCGAGCCTAGCACAGGGGCTAGAGACGGCAGAGGAAGAAGGGGCGGGCGGTGGCGGAGGGTTGCTAGGTCAGAACACCGGTCTAGGACTGCTGCTCTGATACCATGTGGATAAAAGAAGAGAAGAATATTGTATGTTTATTCTGCCAAGTCTAGGGGTCCTTATATAGGGCTAAACCCTAAGGTTCTCAGAGGAGAACTTACACAAATACCCCTGTGGGATTACACAGGAAAACAATACATAAGGAAATAGTGATACATAGGGAAACAATGCATAAGGAAATAGAGGTAAATAAAGAAACAACAATATACAATAATCTCTAGCATTTTCCTTTTTATTTTGTCTTATTTTATGTTGTAATTAAAGTGAGAGAGTGAAATTCTATATGTAATAATTTGGACTCTCTTAGACTTGACTACTTCACGAGGCCCGTTGCCACGAGGGATTATTCCCTCGAGGGCCTCATCGCGTTTTTCATATTTTCTTTACTTTCTTTTCATTTGTTTCTCAATTTTGTTTTTATTTTAGTTCGTGTGAATGAACCCTAGCTTAGAAATTTCTTGCTTGATAGATTAAGGTCCAAAATCTCTAACATATTTTCATGTACCTATAGGCCCGCTTTTGGACTTAGTCAAATCGTAAATGTCGATTGTTTAGATTTGAAATCATGCACCGCGAGGAACCTCATACAACACTTGTAGGACTCGTTGTGGCAGGCACTGAGAGGTTCCCAAGATCGGACCTTAGGTTTCATATCTAGATAATTGGCATATGGTGCTTCATGATAATAGCAATTACTACCTTAGGGAGATTCCATCGGCTTGCATCTCATGTAGTGTAGTTTTCAATTCTGTTATGCATCCCACATGGAGAGAGCTGGAAGCACTATAAGTCTTCTGACTTTGCATACATCATCATTTTCTGACTTGCATGGCTTTTCTGACCTTCTCCCTCTGATTTTGATCACGTAGGATGCTAAAATGGAATTGGAAACTCGTTAGGTGTGCGCATTGAAAAAATGACAAAAAAGTGATGACCTAAATAAATTCGGGACTGCTAACTTTATTGGACTTTTAAAATAAACGTAATGGATTCATTGTCTTGGGGAGAGCAACCCCTTCATTGTATGCGCATTTTATTCTCACGTACACACTATGGATTAGTGTCCCAATCCCAGACATACCTACGTATTTGTACAACTTTTTTAAAATCACCTAACTCTAAAAAAATGAAAAGATAAAAAGACCATCATCTCGGTCTTCACTGTGTTGAGTAGGTGAACCGGGGGTTTGCTTTGTACATTAATTGTGATTTTGGGTCCATTCGCATTTCATTCATTCTTTGAGTTTGCATACCCGCAAGTATGAGTCATTTTGATCATTTGAGTCTCTCCATCTTCCTTGTTTATATTTATCCTCTCTGCATATGTGTCGTGATATCGGGTCCTGATCTTCATTGTCTTCGTCGAATTTTGTGGCTTTCTTCTCACCCATATCACCTTATCTCTAGTCCAATTCAAGGAGACTCTCTCCTTGACCCACAATTTTGTCTATGTTTTCTCTACATCTCGCCCGCCCTCTTGTCCCCCCTTAGTATCATCTCTTCTTTTACCTAGGATTGTTGTACTAGTAGATAAGGCCCGCGTCGAGATTTATGTATTACATTGATTATCTGAGTAAGCCATCCAAAATTGAGGATGCTGATTTGGTGTGCTACTTCAGGTGTATATGACTTCGATATGCATAGATATTATTGAGGATTTTAATTATGGCACGATTACATGTGTGATTCTTTATCGATAATTTTTGATCTCACACATCAAATTTAGGATATGGTTGGTTCCCAATGACTTGATGATGATTCCATGAGCTATGATTGTATGATCTTTTATGTGGTTCCACTCGTCTTGATTCAGATGTTTGATGTACTATCTCTATACGTGCTTCAGAGAGACAGTGCCTAGAACCTACATGGTTTCATTCATTTCTTGACTGTCCCATCCTTCATCTCCTGACTCTTCCATCCCCATCTAACACTTGAGGATATCTTTCTGTCATCTTGAGCCATCTCAACTGATTTGATCGATTTAAGGGACCACATTATCACTGACCTAATTGCCTTTTGACCCTCCCATTGTCTTATGCTCTCCTACTAATGAATGATTGATTGATTTGAGAATGTGAGACTTGATGACAATATTCCCTTGATTTCATTGACTTAGTTTGCATTACTCCCCGATGACTATCTGCGGGAGGATGCAACATTTTCTTTACGATCGATTTCATTCACTACTTGTATGTCCATCTTGATGGGGCACAAAATTGAGTCGTTTGATATGTGCTATTGGTCTCGCTGTCTGAGTATGTGTCCGATTTGTCGGTGCACGAGACCGATTATTCTAGCTGTCGGGACTACTTTAAGTCTTGTCTCCTTGACGATCCTCATAAGGATGAGCATATTTTTCTGATTATTCCCTGTCTAGTTCACAGTTCTCCCCGAGGTTTATCTGCGAGAGGATTTGGCATTTTTCTAGATCTTTCAGTCTCTTCTGCTAGTATCTGATCTGTCGCCTATCGAGATCACTACTGTCGGTCAGTCTGATGGATTTGACTCCTTTGAGTCCACTCTCCTTGACGATCATCGCAAGGTTGAATTCTGTTCTGATTATTCATTGCCTACTATGTATCATTCTTCAAGGGTTATTTGAGGGAGGATACATCATTTTGTGGGCACTCGTCTTCTCTTCTAGTGTCTCCAATCTGTTGGAGCATGAAGCCGAGAATTTTAATTATTCTGAGATTTCTGACTCATCTGAGTCTGCTCACCTTGACGACCCTCACAAGATTGAGCCATGTCTTGTGGTATTCGATGTATCCCTGATATGTCGACCATATGACCACCTGATATTGAGATGCGTAGAGAGTCTCTTGTTCTTCATTTTTTCATACCTTCCTGAGTCTTCAATTGGCTTGGAGGATTATGTACTGCTCACTCCTCCATGTCTCACTGTATCAGCTTTGATCCTTCACTCCATTCTTATGAGCCGATGTTTTACTTTCTGCTACCGATTCCTGGTTTAGTTTTTGATCTATTGACCTCAGTAGCGGACACCCCCGTGATTGAACATTCAATGGTCTTTTTCTGACCGCATCATCATTCTCACAAGGAGATGATGACGAGAGTATGGTATACTTTTTAGATAATGTCCTTGATGAACCCGAAATTCAACCACTTAATTATATCAAATTAGTACGTTATAGTCGGTTGAATTGGATCCGTCAAAAGCCACTTTTGAATTTGTCAAATAAATAAAAGTGGTCGATTTTATTTTACTTGGGCAAGTTCAAGGTCGAACTCAAGGATACGAGCCTCTTAAGTGGACATCTAGACTCTCATTATTCATATTAAGTGTTAGATTTAAAAATTAATAGGTCAATACACACAAAAACACATACAATGTAGACACATGCAGATAATTTTTATTTAATTTTTTCTCCTGTAACAAGATGCAAGTGAGAACAAACGCAAGTATGCCCTAATTAAATAGAACCAAAGAGCAATTAATAAGTGATCAATTTCAAAATGGGTTTACGAAGCAATTTTCATTAATCAAAGAATTAATGGCATAAAGATCATTTAGCAGGCAACACAATGTAATTAGAATTGATAAATAACATTTAAAAATCAAATAGAAAATCAGTCATGCCATTAGATAGACAATGAAACAAGCTTCGAAATGAGACCAAAATCGATTAAGACGGAACTGAGATGCTCAAAATATTCATAAAATAGTCCAAGGGCATAAATGCAAAGAAAACACGGAAATAAATAGATAAAGTACTACAAACAGGTCCCTGGAAGGATTGAAATGCAAATAAAATAAGATGTGAGGACTTCCATGAAATTTACCCACACGTACGAGGCTAAATTGCAATTATTGAAATTCAGGGGGGGTTGCAATTAATCACAGACGCACGTGGTATACACGTGATAGCAAGACCTGTTTGCAATTTGAAGAACTTCGAGGGGCCTTCCTGTAAATATCCAAGTGCACACATGATCGAGCACGTGAGGCTAAGCTCGATTGTGATGCAAGCTCAGGGTCGTGGCTCGGGCCACGTGTCCTCAGATGGCGCTCCGGATAAGCCCGGGTGCCCCGAGCTTGGAAGGTCGGGAAGGAGGCTCGGAAGTGGCTTGGTGCTGACACGTGGCTCCATTGAAACCATCCGATCATTGCGATCATACGACCACTGGTCAAGATTAGAGGGCGTCGATGTGGCCTCCTATAGACCGTTGGATGGGCACCGGGAGGGTGCCATCCAACGATAATTGTACGCTCCAGGGAGGCTCCTCCTCTATCGTGGTTGGCGACGTGATCTGTCCTCCAGCGACGATGTGTGGACTCTGCCTCTGTCTATTAAGCTCGGTGAATCTGCATGAAGGATCTAGGAGGCGAGCCTGTCGACTTGGAAGCACAAGCGAGGCACATGTCACGGTGGAGGACGCCAACGACATCCCCTCGTCGGAGGCGGAGCTCAAGAAGTTCGCTCTGATGACACTCCGACCATTGATCAATTTAGCACATGCAAAGTTAGTAGATAGTCGAGAAGACAATTCATGATGCAGATGGATGGAATGGAAGGCGATGGGGGTGAAGAAGATGGCAACCATGTCATCTTCTCCGACGAGGTAGGGAAGATGGAGGCGGAGTGTTTGGGGATATGGAGGAGCGAAGTGGTGATGGAAGTGCGGGGAAGCTTGAGGGATAATCAATGGAAGGTGATGATGCATGGAGGAGCCTAGTTAATTATGAGTAAATCAAAGAAAAAGCAATATGTGATCAAGAGTCTTACCTAGAGGAATTGGTAGTTGGGGAGCCTATGCTTGAGCTCCTAGGCGGAGCTCGAATCTCCGCTGGACTCCTGCAGCTACGGGGAGCAGTTCGTTGGCGTTGAATGGTCGGAGACATAGCCTACCGTGGCTATGGGTCTCATCGGAGGTTCCACCGTCTTCGCACCATCGATCCGACCTCCCCCTGTCACAGGGAGGCAGAGAGAGGATGGGAAAAGCCCCACGTACAAGTGGACAATTGTAATGGTGGCCGACGAGGGCGTATTTGAAGGGGGAAGATTGGGATCCTGTTGGTGGTCTTCGTGGGTTGAGAGGAGCGTGTGGAGCGAAAGAGATGGGATCTTGGAGAGTTATGGAGGCCACGAGGGTGACAGAAGACCGGTCTTGGCAGGAGCATGGTCAACGAGCGGAGAGAGAGGCTAAGGAAATGGGGAAATTG
This sequence comes from Ottelia alismoides, assembly GCA_037367405.1. Taxonomy (NCBI): domain Eukaryota; kingdom Viridiplantae; phylum Streptophyta; class Magnoliopsida; order Alismatales; family Hydrocharitaceae; genus Ottelia; species Ottelia alismoides. The sequence goes on from JAZKJV010002736.1 coordinate 191,446, forward strand.
GAAAGGGGGCGATGGGTGCACGAGGTGGAGGATGTGGGAGAGAAGGAGAACTGGAGGAAGGAGACGAGTCTCTGACTGTTGGATCTCACTATCCAACAGTTGAGAGGTGGGTGTGCGTGAGTGGCTGATAACGCGATTCCGACCTGCGATTAAGAATGTCGGTGTCGAGAGAGAAAAAACCGCAGAGAGGGAACTACGTTGATCAAACAAAAATTACGATAAAATAAGAGAGAGAGAAAGAATCGGATAAAGCGACTTTTTCTCCTATTTTATCGTTCACTAATTATTTTACCAGGTGAGTGTGCATGGGTCGAACTCAAGGAGACAGAATATTAAAATTACAGTTTTTGAAACAAGGAAGAAATGCAGAAAAGTCTTCTTTTATTCTTGATTTTACAAGGAAAGAAATTGAAAAGAAATCCGGCTCGAAACAAACTCAAGATGGCGAAAATCAAAGCGAAAAAATGAAGCAACGAAAAATCTTAAGAAAATAATAGAAAAATGTCTTGAGTAGTTATCAAGCTATTCTAAAAAATGTGGAAAAAATACGGAAAATTCGAAGTCCAAACAGCCCCTACAAGCCTGGGGCATAATTGCAAAGAAAGGTTTAATGTTTTTATTACAGAAAGGTCCCTGTGGGGACTGAAATGAAAAGAAACTAAAATAATTTCATTTAGGTCCCTGCACGTGGACCTAAATGCAATTTCTGGAAACTTCTAGGGCGGCTGAGAATTTCTGGAACTTGACTGGGCTTATTGTGCAATTTTTCTACCCCTTCGGATTGGACGGTCAGGATTAGAAGAGCCAATGCGATCTGAGTCGTTCATTAGGGACACGTGTCACACACCTGTGCGACCTGGTGTTCTTCATGTTCTTGTGGTCTTGCGTGCAGCTGACGACGAGGGCGTCTTCTCCAATTTCTTCATGGCGATCAACTACGACCTGGGGCCTCCAGCGGGGCCAGAGGGGTGAGGCCTTCACCCCTTGAGGTCGCCCGCGGTGGTGGTCCTCCGTAGTCGGCCAGAAGTGACGGTTCACCGCCGATGAAAATGGCGGTCCTTCTGATCCTAGAGCAGATAAGTGATGTTGCACCTTCTTTGAATGAATTGTTCCTTGCGTTTGGAAGCTCCAGTTGCTCTGATGTCACTCCAAATGATTAGTGGATCTGCAATTAATGATTTTATGTGCTCTATTTGCGAAGAAATCGGTCAAAGGATTAAGAATTGCAAGATCAAAATAATGTTTCCAAAATTGATGAAAAACGTAGTGAAAAGTAGCGGAAATGAGACACGAATTGGTTTAATTTCGAAACGAATATGAGAGATGAATAGGTTATGCGTCTAAGAGGAGTGATTAATGAATCTAATGACGTGATTAAAATCACTAATGGATACACGAAAGCCGAGAAAGAAAATAGCAAAGGTGGAGGAATAGAACTGGGAAAAAGAAGTGTATTACCTCTTGATAGCAGCTCGACGGTCGATCTTCCCAGTGCGTGACGCAGCGCTGGGCGGCGATGCAAGGCGAGGATTCACCTAGGAGCTTCTCCTCTGACGATCGTCTTCCACGCGGGGCGACGGATGGGCGCTGTCACCACCGTAGTTGGTTGGCACGAGGCTTGGAAGGAGAAGGGTCGGTACTAGAACTGGGAGGTTCAAGTTAGTTGGAGAAAGTTTGTTTGAATTCGCCAAACTCATGAGCTTTTATATATGAATCGAAAAGTTTATTAGGTCGATCGAATGGTCGGCGTGAATTAAAGTTGTTGGGGGAAGACAATGAAGGGTTAAGATTGATCAAAGAAGTTAGAACCAGGGTGGAAGAATTAGTTAAAGAACAACCAGTTGAACAGAAGCTGCACCGGCTTCTTGGAGAAGAAGAATTAGGTGCTGACACGTGTCAGCACCTAGTTGGCCAGATGTTGGAAATTCAGTATAAATTATGTAATAATTAATAAATGTCATTATTTTAAATAGGTATAAAAATAAAAAATAAAGAAAATTAAATCATATAAATTATGCTATAATTAATTTTTATAAATAATAAATATTATTCAAAATATAAATATTATATTAATAAAGAGGTATAAATAATACTTAATAAATAGATTTTAAATTTTAATTTAATAAATAATTAAATATATGTTAATTTTATATTATCTTAATTATTGTAACAATAAATAATGCCTTTGTGAATTTTTGTGGATTTTAATAATTTAGTTTAGATATACTAATAAATACATGTATAAGTCATATAGTTCAATTTCATCTATAAATTAGGGTTTTGAATTTTATTAAAATAATAAATAAGCTCCAAAAATTCTGAAATAAATTATAGTAAAATACGAGATCATGAAAATAATTAAAAATTATAAAATTAATAAAGCTATAATAGTGTGTTCTAAATAAAATAAATAGCCTAGAAACCCTATTGTCATGAGGTCCCAAAATCGACTTTTTGCAAAGGGACTCCGATTTTTATGAAACCGCCTCCATTAATTAGAGAATATTTTTTTGTGAACGTTAAAGGTGAGTAGAGTGAAATTGGTTTCGTATGAGAAAGTTATGATGTTTGGAAGTTGAGAATTTGACAAATTAAAAGTTGGATTTCTTGGCATATATACAAGATAATATTTTTAACTGATCTTTATATTTTATATTTTTTAGAAATAATTAGGAAAGAATTTGGTAAAAAATATATACATATGAATTAATTAAAAATAATGAAGATTTGGTAATTATTTTAATAAATAATGAAGAGTGTGTGGAGTGTACTTTAATTATTTTTATGATTTTCTTTCTTTATCTCCCCCTACTTGGTTGTTTATCGATCAATCCATGCTGACTTGGTCTCGGAGGTTAAGTTATAAATATATCTAGTACATATATACATGTTTACAGTATGCCTTCTTTTCTTTTCTTTATTTTCATTCTTTATTTATTTACATGTTTTTGATGTATAAAAGTGCATTTTATTCATGAATAAGATTTTGTTAAAAAACGGAAATTAATGAATATTTACATGTATTTGTTAAGGGTTTTAAGACAAAATGCGACAGAAATGTTAATGAATCATGGATTCATCAACCCCCTATACTTAAATTGCTAGTCCCTTAGCAAACACTTATTTGAAAAGTAAGTGAAAAAGAAAGAAAGTTAGAATGAATTTGTTTTCCTAAACCAATTCATGAGAACAGACAAAGGACAGAGCTCGATCGGGCCAAAAACAAGCATTTTGTCGTAGCCTTAACTAGGATTAGGATTTTATCCTCAACAGTCCTCAAGTTCCACAAATCTTTATTTAAGTTCACCTCATTAGCTAGTTCAGACTCACTTATTCATATCGCAAACTCTATCAACCTTAAAATCAATTTATACAGTGTGTGAATTGATTTAGCTCTTCCTGCTTAAAGAAACAAAGAAACCGTCCATCCTAGATATACACTTCCATTGGTTCCTCACCCAACTACTCTTTCCTCGGGGAGGGAGGTATTCCCTTCTGAGGTCAGTTCGTGCTTTGTCCACAATCAAATATAGAGGAAGTAGAAGAATGAGAAAAGAACTGGAGTGCGACCAATGTAGACCCATCTCCTTGTGAAGCTCAACCGGTGTAGCTAAGTCTCCACTAAGATGTGTAGGCATTTTTGGTGGAAGCTTTGGACCATTGTGGTCGTATTTGTATTTGGTGGCTTCTTCTTTTATTTGGCTTTGTAATTTGCTTGCAATGCATTCATCTTTTTGTGCCTCGACGGATATAGAATCTTTTGTTCCATCCCTTTTTTTGAGGTCTTAGAAAAATTCTGTCAGCGGATCCTTCCCTCATCCGAAGCGACTATCGCAACCCCAATCTCTCTTGTCTTTAGATGTCAATGCTGCAAAGACAAGGATAGAAACACACTACCAAGATGTACTGTCCTTCGCAACTCCATACAAGTCGAGCTAAGTGCATGTGTCCAATATTTGTTTACTGATACAGAGTTGTATGGATGACATCAAGTGTTCTACTTAAGCACATATGAGTTGATTTCCCAAATATGGTCTTATGGAACCCAAAGAATTAAGTCAAAGACCTGAAGATTCTAAATTCTAGATCCTAACTAGGTTCCTTACAACGAAAGTTAAAGGCCATAATCAAGCTTCATCCTTCAGACTAGACTCAATCCTTAGTTCTAGAAATCAAACTTATTCTGAAAAATGTGAATGCAAATGCACCAATGTTTTTGTGAAGTACATTTTCTGAATTTTACTCATTTTTGTGGATTTAAGGCTTTTGTAATTTGTATGAATTTTAGGACTTTTGTATTTTTTATGGCTTTTCTGAATTTTATAAATAAGTATTTGTACAAGAATTTTACAAGATATATTTTATTTGAATTAAATATCTAATGTATTTTACAAATTTTATATACAGAGAATTTTACAAGGATTAAATGATTTTTACACATATTTTAATAGATAGGATTTCAAATAAGTATTATATTGATTTTAAATACATAAAATACATATTTTAAATTAAGTATTTTAAATACATATTTTAGACATATTTTACTTATTAACAAGGATTTTATAAATATTATATAAATAAATAGATAGATTTTCAATTAACCCTTACCCACTTTTTATGATTTTATAGATAGATATAGAAAATACATAAAAGTATGAGTTATGGACAAAAGTATATATACAATATATATGCACCCCCTATGCTTAGCTTGTGCTATGTCCTCATAGCGTCAAAAGAGAAAAAAAGAAGACATAACTCGTGCTAAGTAAAAGTGGGTGAAAAAGAATAAATGATGTGAAGTCAATCACCCCCCTATACTTACGATCTGGTCATCGTAAGTATAACGAAAGATGAAAAATGAGGTAACTGAGGTAAAAGAATATACAACGGAGGAATAAGAGAAATAGAGAAAACAAGATCAACGAAATCACTCGGTCCCCCTATACTTAGGATATGGAATCCTAAGTATAAAAAAGAACGTAACCAACAATTAGGGACCAACGACAGTGCTCAGACTACTCTTCTCAATTTAATCAAATTAATGGTCAAATTAATAGTTACATTCGTTGCATTCGGGTAATCAATGCATCATCAAAAATACCACTTTAATTAATGTTCAATTAATCGAGAGCGGCAACTTTATTTTACTTGGGAAATCCCAAGGTCGAACTCAAGGACGCAGTTGTCTCCTTAAGTAAATTCAAAGTGAATTCGGAGGTTAAATTTTCAGAGGATTACTTTTGGTCCTTTTTTAGCAATTTTTTATGCAATAAAGGAAAAACAAATGCAATTTCAGGCCAATTTTATAAGTTAAATCAGAAATATCATCAAATGGAGTCCAAAAATTATGAAACTTGGCCAGATGATGGAATGCTATGAACCTAAGTGGCCCTGTACACACCGCCCATCACACCCTGGGCCTACATTTTTTTGGAATTTTCTGACACTTTACGAATTTGATGAGGATAAAGTATGGATGCAGGGTGATTTTTGCAAAACTAATTTTAATAAATACCAAACATATTATTTCTAGATAAAAAAATTATCCTAGATAGATCTAAGTATGATGAATCCAGAAAAATTAATAAACCTAAAATTCTATGTGAATTGGTCCTATAAAAATCAGTAAAGAAAATCACTATTGAATTTTATTCAGTCCTCATGATGTATGCAAATGCAATGATTTTTGGGCACAATGTAGAATAGGTTATCCTAAGTCTAATGTGATTTTATTATGATTTTTGGACAAGGAATTTAATATGAATTTAAAAGCACACAGTGGAAAAAATATAGAAAATTTCATCAAATTAATAATATTAAATTCATGAGATATCATAAAAATTAAACACGTGTCACATAAGATAAAGGACAAGTTGGGCTACATCATGCAATTTTTAGAATTGAAAAAATTATGCCAAATGGACACCTAGATTTACGTGCAAAGACAGGGACCAAATTGCAAATACAGAAAATAAAACTTCTGAAGATAAAACGTGCTGACAGGGACTTAAATGCAATTACCTATAATGCGGGGGAGGTGGATGCAAATTTCCCACAAAGTCACGTGCTCCCCGCGTGACATGCCTGGCAGGGACCAAAGCACAATTTCCATAACCTTCGAGAGCCTCTGTGCAAATCACCCAGCCCTCATGTAGAAGGCACGTGCGGGGATAGGCTCGGACGTGATCGAGGCTCGGGAGGAGGCTCGAGAGGCTCTGGAAGTTCGGATCAGCTTTCGGTTGCTTCGAGCCTAGGATCGGGGAAGAGGCTCGGAGGAGGATACGTGGCTTGATGTGGACCGTTGAATCAGTGTGCATCCAATGGCTGCTGGAGCTGCTAGCATGGCGTGCTGAGGGTTGTCAGATCGCAATAATCCAACGGTGCTGATGGCATCAACGTGGCTGACTATTGACCGTTGGATAGAGATAGATCCAACGGAGACTGGAGCGTGGGGTAGCAACTACGTGGCACAACTAGCGTCGCTTGATCTGGATGATCTAACGGCCACATGCTCAAGGAGACGTGGCGTGGCGAGGGTCGTTGGATCGAGGCAATCCAACGGTAGCTGCTCTTCTTCTCCCCCAGTCCGTCGCCTCATGCGTCGGACTTGGCGGGGCTACGACGTTGAGCTCCTTACTCCGCCTCCTTCTCCCATGCTCGATGTAGCTCACCGACGGCACATGAGGTGCTTGGATGAATCGTGGGAGTGTCGGGGATTCACTGGAGGTCCTGGATGAGGATGGGAGGGTCTGAACGCCGGAGACGACGAAGCTCGATGCAACCCCGATGTAGTTCCGACCAATGAAGCGTGGGGTATATGTAGGGTTAGCTGGGGCCAAAGAATGGAGTTCGTGCTCGTGGGAATACGACGGGTGCAACGAAGCCTAGGAGGTGAAGTGGAGATGGCCGATGGTGATAATCCTCCGCCGTGAAGGCGAAGCTTTGGTCAGAGCGGTGTTGTCCATCGTTGGGACAAATGAAAGAGCGCGCGAAGATCAGAGTTTCGAAATGAAGCTCGGTGAATGATCATGTGAGCGTGAAGATGAGCGGAGAGGGTGGTGAAATTTTGAGAAAAGCAAGATGAAAAGATGAAGATGATGGGAGGAGAATGGAGGTGTCTACCTGGGACTTGGAAGCTCGAGTGATGCTCCTGGTCGTTGCTCGAGGAACGATAGAGGGCCCGAGCTCAAGCAACTCATCGGAGGAGCTGCAACACGACATGGCTACGTCGTGGATCGTGCCAGAGGTGAAGACCTGTCTTCGCTCGATTTTACTCTCAATTGCTATCACCAATAGGTAGGTCTGAGCTCTAGGACACCTCTTGCAATGGCGGATGGGGTCGAAGGTGGCCGACGACGGGGGTTTTTATAGGAAGAAGGTGGGGGTGACAGTGATCGAAGGCGAAGTTTCGTGGGGGTCATGGAGCGGCGAGGACGGGCTTTTATGGAGGTCAAGGTGGTTGGAGAGGATAAGGGAGTCATGGGCTACGAGGTGGAGGTGCTATAGGGTGGAGATGATGGTTGTGGTGGCAGAGAAAATAGGAAGGGGTCGACGAGCGCGCGGAGTGGGCGATGTGCGCGAGGAAGGTGACCTGAGGTAGAAGACGGTCTCCGGACTGTTGGATCGAGCGATCCAACGGTCAGAAGAAGGGCGCAAGAGAAGGGCCCGGATTAGATCGGAGTGGTGTGATCGAAGGGGTAGGGATGCGACATGTGGCAGACGCATGCGAAGGCGCTAAGGGACGACTGGGATGAGATCTGGAGGATCTGTCGAAGGGCTTGGGATAGTGCGGAAGTGTGCGGTGGGGATAAAGGCTTCTGGAGAAGATCGAAGGGCTCACAAGTCAACATGCTGTGGGCGAGGTGCTAACGGATGGAGGAGATGCGATCTGGAGAAGATCTGAGGGTGGAGATCAGCGTGTGAGAGAAGGGAAGGGATCGGACGATGGAGAAAAGGGGCGCATGGCATTTTGTGAGCGGACTGTGTGGCGCAACCAGAGCGCGCCATGTGGCCTGATCTGAATGGCCGAAAGAAAATATGGAATAAGAGAGAGAAAATGGCCGAATTTGGAAAAACTAAAAACATAAAAGTTGTAGATTTTGATTAGATCTACAAGTTTCATGTTTACCAAAAATAGAGATGAGGTCAAATAAGATAAAAAATACAAGGTTACAAATATACATACATATAATGTACAATGGGGTCCCGAAACCCAAGTTTTGCCAGGTTTGTCTATAATATCCAAATCAAACTCCTAAAGTAAGAGAATCCATCTAAGAAGGTGTGACTTGGCATCCTTCTTCTCCATCAAAAATTTGAGAGTTGAATGATCTGTATAAACTGTGATCTTGGAGCCAAGAAGATAAGATCTGAATTTGTTCAATGCGAATACCACAACCAATATCTTCTTTTCTGTCACTGTGCAATTACGCTGAGCATCATATAAAGTTCGGTTGGCATAGTGGATAGCAACAGGAAATGCATTCTTCCTTTGTCCTAATACAGCCCCGACCGCAAAATCTGAAGCATCCGTCATGATATCAAAGGGAAGAGATCAATCGGGTGGCTGTAGGATAAGAGCACTGGTGATCATCTATTTTAATGTGATGAAGGCATTAAGACATTTGTCATCTAACACAAACTCGATATATTTTCCTAATAATTCAGTTAACGGTCGGGCAATCTTAGAAAAATCTTAAATAAATCATCTGTAAAAGCTAACATGCCCCAGAAAAGACCGTAACTGCTTAATGTTGGATGGTGGTTCGAGACGCTTGATGACGTCCATCTTGGCAGGGTCAACCTCCATGCCTCGCTAGGAGATGACATGCCCCAACACGATTATGTGTGTAACCATAAAATGGCTCTTTTCCCATGATAGAACGAGATCTACCTCACAACATTTCTGAAGAACCTGGTCTAGGTGCGCTAAACAATCGTCAAAGGACTCACCATAGACCGAAAAATCATCCATAAAGACCTCTAGAAAATCACCCACCATGTCTGTAAAAACCGCAAGCATACACCTCTGGAAAGTAGCAGGGGCATTGCACAATCCAAAGGTCATCTATTTAAAGGAATACATGCCAAAAGGACATGTGAAGCTGGTCTTCCCCTGGTCTTCAGGAGAAATAGTGACCTGGTTGTATCCGGAGTAACCGTCAAGGAAACATAAGTATTCCTTCCCTGCCAACATCTCTATGACCTGGTCTATAAAAGGCAAAGGGAAGTGATCCTTCATCGTCGCGATGTTCAACTTCCTGTAATCAACACACACCCGCCACGACGTGTTAACTCTCTTTAGAAGCTCCTCTCCACTCTCATTCTTAAATCATTTGAATTCCCGACTTCTTTGGGACAACATGTAATGGGCTGACCCATTCAGAATTGGAGATGGGATAGATAAACCATGCACCACACCATTTCATAATTTCTTTCTTTACAACATCTCATAAAATCAGATTCAGCCTGTGCTGAAATTCTCTGGAAGGTTTGCTATCATGATCGAGATATATATGATGAGAACACAAAGCATGATTGATCCCGCGGAGATAGGATACAATCCACCCGATAGCCTTGCGATTTCTTTCAAGAATCTCCATCAGACGAGATTCTTGCTCTTTGGTCAAAGATGAGCTGATAATGACCAGAAACTGTCGATGTGGACCCGCAAGGAAAGCGTATTTCATGTTTGGCGGTAATGTCTTCAGCTCTGGTAAAGTAGAATCTGGTTCTATTGTAATCACCTGTATCTTTAATGGGATCAGTATCGGTGGTAGATGTATCTGCAATATGGTTATCCACCATCTCAATATGCTCTAGAGTTGAACTAGAAGATGTCTACAACATCATACGACTCGCTACTATGCTCATCCTCAGAATGACTAAAGGAAAATAAATCAGCTAAATGAAACCCAATCTCTAGATCATCTGAAGTAGAGGAATCTGAAATATCTGCAATAAAATCCTCGAAAATCTGATCCATCTTCTTCTCTTCATCCATACTGAAATATAAAGTACCATCAGACGAATGCCACCCGTAGTCTTGGACCCATTCTTTGTTAGGAAATTCTGGGTCTCTACTCGATTCCTCTCAAGGTCGTCAAGGCGAACCTCATCCATGTAATCACAGGTGGCTAAAGAACTCAAGATATCTGAACTGGCCGTAGATGCGTCACTGATGTGTGTGATTCTCTCGCCATCTCTATATGTACCTTCTCTCCCTCGACGCGAAAAGATGCCTTCCCTGTATCATAATCGAAGAGAGCCTTCGCGGTCTCTAAGAAAGGCCTCCCAAGAATGATCGGGGTAAGGTGCAACTGTGTAGGACAGTCCAGGACAGTAAAGTCCACTGGGAACTGCAAGCCCTGCACGGTCACGATAATGTTCCTCAATATGCCCCTAGGTCTCTTTACAGATCTATCAGCAAACTTAAGGATCGCGCGGGATTTGTAAAGAGGACCTAACTCGAGCTTGTCGAGTAAATAAGATGGTATCAAATTGATCGAGGAATCGTTATCTAATAAAGTATGATCGAATGTTGCCTGGGCAATCTCGCATCTTACGTAATGTGCTCCCGAATCCTTTTTCTTCTTAGGCAATTTGTTCTGTATAGCACATGATGTGGCCTTGGTCAAAACATGTTTTTCTGTACATGATTTATTTTCCTACGCGTGGTACAACTATTCTTCAATTGATTCTTGAGCGTAGGAAAGTGATCCAAGGCATCGTGGAGTGGGATCTTCAAAAAGATGTGATCCTTTAATAATCGTTCGGTCTCAGGAGTAACAACATTATTTTTGGTATTTTCTTCCCTTTTCCAAACAAGGCACCGGGAAAAGGAACAATATCAGGAATGTCAAAATCAAACTTTTTATTCATATCAGAATCAACATGTACATCGAGAGTTTCAGAATTATGTACAAAACTATCTAAAACAGGTGGATGAATCCCGTATTCATCATGCTAAAATTGGTCATTAAGGCTCTGTTCCCCAACATTCATATGCATTTAATTATTAACAAAGCATCATTAGCATTCATACATGTATAAATAATATCTGCATTTCATCATGCATAATTGCATTAAAAATCCCAAGTGTAAATTAGCCCAAAAAGCCGCTAACTTCTCACATTTGTAAATAATTCATCCTAACTCCGACTGACCCAAAACCACCTCCATTGTGTAGATTTTACTAACTTCATTAAATAAAAATACAAAAAATTACTAACCCAAATAAGTGTCGAATAATCCCAAAGTCTAATTTCACATCTCACAGACTAAAATGAACATATCTCCCACATACAGTGTCCGATTTTGGTCTACTCATTTAAATTACTCCATTTTCAAATACCATCAAAACAAGACCAATTTCGTAAAATTCGAAGCTCATGTGTGGAAGTTGGGTTTTGGGCCTCTTTTGCACATTTTGACTTTTTGCTATTTTTGAGCTCATTTTTTATGTACATAATTAACCCTTTAATTTTATTTCTTCTTCATTTATGTTCTTTGATGAAAGTTTTATTAAGCGACATCAAAATCCAAATCCAGATTAAAACTAAAATCAAAGAAACTGACCGAGTTCAAGTGTCCGTTGTCGGTCTGTACAAAAGTTGTGTTTCTGACTTCTATTTTATTTCCCTAAATTTCTTATTTATTAAAAATCCAAAAAAATTAGATTAATGTGTAATTAATTTTCTTGTATTTTATCGTATTTTTTCTATAATTTTATCCTTTCTAAAACCACCAAAAAATACAAAATCCCCAAAACCCAGTTGTCTATACACATGAAGAACCATCAAAAATACCACTTCGCACAGGTGACCTCTTTTGCTCCTAGATCCTTCATGAAAGTTGTAGATCTCGACGAGACGAACAACTTTAGTGAAGGAAATTTTTCGATTTGAATCTTCTTCTATTTCTTTTTTTATTTTTCTTTACCCTTGAATTTTGAAATTTTTTTGGGATGCCACGTGGCACCCCCCACTCTCTCTCCAGGCGTACGTGCCACGCACGTGCTGCCTTCTTCTTCCCATGCGCACATGCGCGCCACACGACCCCCTCCCCTTCCCCCCCAGCCGTTCGTCCCTGCCGTTCCTCCTCCTGTAATGCCCATCGCCGCCTCTCCCTCGCCAGCCATTCCTCCTCCCGTAACGCCCCTCGCACATCCTCCTATAAACCCTCCCCCTCGTCGGCCTTCCGAGCTATCCGCCCATTCCCTACAGTACCGGTGACAGCGGCCACTCTTACCCAGCGTGATCCAGCGGTCGACCCGACCCCTGCTGCCGCTCCGTGCGGCCGAGCTTCGTTGGCCTATCACCGACCATTGAGGCAAGAACCGAGTTGCCTCCGACATCCCAGGTTCTTCGTACACCTAGCTTCACCACAACCCCTCCTTCTCCTCCTCAGGCCTCACACAGGCCTGAGCTCCATTCACCTTCCCTAGCGTGTTGCCGAGTGCGGGCCAAATCGCTCCTCCCTATTTTTTTGGGTTTTCTTGCTAACCATTACAAGAAGTACCCCGCCGCCTCCGCTTCGGCCATCGCCCACGCACGGAGCCCCGCTCCTCCATCGTTCACCTCCTGACCCGGCTACCATCTCCGCGTCTCCGCCTACACCTCCGCCCCGCAACACCTGGGCCGCCCTCACGTCGTGTGTCGGTCGAGGTGCGACATTGCCTCCTCCGTCCGCCTCTGTCTTCGCCATGCAGCCGGCCGATCGACGCCGTCCCCGCTTCGATCAAGCCCCGCCGTCTCTGCTCCAGTCAAGTTCGCCCTCCACCGCGACGTACAATCGCCGTTGGATCGGGCGGTGGCCCTTGATCCAACGGACACTGTGTTGCCACGTGGCGGACCCCCATTCACCTCCACACCTCGAGGCTCGGCATCCGAGCCTGAGCCTTACTAGCCCCGAGCCTCCAACCACCGCCACCTAGGCTCGGGAGCTCCGAGCTTGAGGTTTTCCGCCTGAGCCTTAGGTCCGGCTCCGATCTTGTGCCTCGGTGCCTGAACCACAGGCTTGGCCTCCCCCGAGCCTCTGATATGCCTCCTAACCGCCTGAGGCACGTATGAGACACATGTTTTGGGGGGGGGGTTGCATCTAAGCCCCGAAGGTTCCTGAAATTACATATATAGTCTCGCTAGCGGGTAAATTACAGAAGGACCCCGCCGACTTTCAAAAATTACAGATAAGCCCCTCCAGGGACCATTTTGAAATAAAACTTTATTTTATTTTCATTTTAGTCCCTGAAATTTCATTTCATCCTATCTTTTCCATACGAACTCCATTTTTTGCATACAATATGTCATTTTGAAGCTATTTTCATGTCTACCATTTAGCATATTTTATGAACAGATCTGAGGTTGTTTATTATTAATTATTATTTGAGGATCTCTGTGAACATTTCTGTGGTGTGTCGGGTCTGTTTCAACCCCTTCTATGTGGTTGGGACCCGGTTTGAGTGGTGTAGGACTTAAGCACATTTACGCTTGTTTATTTATCATTGGTTGTGCTCGTAATTCTTAGGTCACACGATCATTAACTAAACACACTATAGATCATTCAACATTATCCAAATTTTAAAATCAATTCTTCCCGCTAATAGAACTATCTGCTTAGGACGTTTTTCATCTGTGCATATCATTTAGTGTAATTTTAAATTTCCTTGTTTTGCATCCCACATGAAGAATGCGAGGATTTACTGTAAGTCCTTCTCTTAAGCATGTGTCATTGATTTACGTTTGCATCGACTTTTCCAATTCTCCTTTCTTAAAGTTTTACAACTTAGGATTTGAAGGAATTGGGACTGCTCGTTAGGCGTGAATTTCTGTGCTCACATAAACTACAGTGATAACCTTAACTTAAAACTGGGACTGCTAATCAAGGCGATTGTAAATAAAGCTGAAATAAAATTAACCTGTGTCTGGTGGAGAGAAACCCACTCATTGTTTGTAAGGACTAGAACACACATTTACGATAGAGCCAAAACTGAAAAATTTCACAGAGACTACTGTTTTTAAAAACAATTAGCTACTTTTCAGTGAGGGTCTCGGGTAGTCATTTTACAGTCCGACTTCCCTTAGCAGAGTGGGTGGTTTAGAGGACACCGCGGAAGGCTGCGTCCTTAAGTAACACGGGTAGCCGTTTTAACGGTCCGTACTTACACCTGTACTGGCCGAGAGTTGGTGCAACTAGTTGTACAAACTCGGGACAGTCTTTGTGAAATATTTTAGTACCTAACAGCTCCGCTTAATTTTCAAGATTGTCTTGTCATTAAATTAAAATTGAAAAGATAAGCGGCCGAACCCTAACGTGCCTTCATCTGTGTTGAGTGGTGAACTTGAGAATTAGCTTTTGTTTACTTTGTGTCTGCTTCCTCGTGAAGACTCTCTCGATCCTTCTTTTCTTAGGGTCATCATCTTTTCACTCCTTCACTAAGGAATCTTTTATCCTTAGCAAAATATCATTTAACTCTGACACTTAACACTGAACTCTTCCTTTCTGAAGGTGAACCACAATGCCTCCAAAGAGGAACCCTGGGGACGATGAGAACGACAATGAACCTATTCGGGCACTCTTGGCTAGGATAACCGCTGCCGAACAACACAATTAACTACTTAGGACGCAGTTGGCAGTACTACAACAAGGCGAGGCTGCTATGGAAGGTACGTATCTCTCGGAGATTGATGGAGACTATAATTGGTTGAGACCTGTCCCCTCTGAGGATGCGTTCGAACACAAACCACATTTCCTTGCATTGTTGCCGAAGTTCGAAGGAAATAATCATGAAGAACCGTATGTCTTCCTCCGTGACTTCGAGTTAGTCTGTGCTAACCTCTGCCACCCTTGGGTTTGCCAGGAATACATAAGGTTGAGAGCTGTCCCCTTCGCCTTGATTGATAAGGCGGCTTACTGGCTGAAAAATTTAGGGGAAACAGTCACTACATGGGCCACATTCAAGACTTTGTTCTTAAAGAAATTCTACCCAGTAAGTAGAATCAATTAGATGATAATCAGGCTCACAAGTTTCACCCAACACCTGAACGAACCATTTCATGAAACCGGGGAAAGATTCACAAACTTAGTACAGAAATGCCCAGGACACGGGATAAGTAAAATGATGCAGGTCCAAAGTCTTGTTAGTGGGTTGAACCCTGAGACTCAAGGGTTAGTAAGTGCATCTTGCGGAGGAAGCTACATGGGATGCCACGAGGACACCGTTTACAGGGTGTTCGAGAGACTTGCTGAATCCAGCCGTGCACAAACCACCAGTCGGGCTTACATAGCCGGCTCCAAAAAATGGTAAACAATCTGACGACCGATCAGAGTGCTGATATGAGAATAATAGCTGATAAGCTAACTATGGTCGAGCAGATTTATAAGAAGGTGGATGAAAAATTACACAGTGACCGAAAAGGAAATGCTTGCTGTAGTTTTTGCCTTGGAAAATTTTCGATCTATACTTCTAGGATCGAAGGTGACAGTTTACACAGACCACTCTGCCATTCGATACTTAATGGCTAAAAAGGACGCAAAATCACGACTTCTGAGGTGGATACTATTGCTTCAAGAATTTGATTTGGATATTAAAGACAAACCTAGTGTTAAAAATGTCGTGGTTGATCATTTATCATGGATCGAACATAACAAAATCTCGGAATGTAAATCAATCTGTGAAACCTTCCCAGACGAGTCAATTTCTGCTATTGACTCACTCCCATGGCATGCAGACACGGTGAATTATCTTGTCACCAAGGAAGTTCCTCAAGGTCGGCCCAAGAATAAAATCGATCGACTCGTATCTGAAGCGAGACATTATCATTGGGAGGATCCGTTCCTTTTCTTTGAGGGACCGGATTGCATATGGAGAAGATGTACCTCAAGAAGAATATCAAAGTATCCTTAATTTATGCCACACCTTGGGGGCGGGAGGACATCATTCTGGGAAGAGGACCGCTGAGAAGATATTGAAATGTGGATTTTACTAGTCGACCTTATTTAAAGATGCTTACAATTTTGTCAGGTCGTGCCCCATCTGTCAGAGAATGGGAGGAACCATTGGTTCCAAAGATGCCTTGCCTATGCAATCAATGATCATCTGTGATGTATTCGATGCATGAAGCATTGCCTTTATGGGCTTATTCCCTAATAGTCAAGGATTTGAATATATTCTTATCGCGGTTGATTATTTATCTAGATGGGTGGAGGCTATCCCTACTCGAGTAGCAGATAGCAAAACTGTTTGCAAGTTTTTAAAAGATCATATTATTTCGAGGTTTGGAATTCCAAAAGTTTTAATATCTGACAGGGGAAGCCACTTTGTCAACCGTGAGGTGAAGAAGTTGACTAAGGAATACGACATCGAGCACCGTGTCGCTACTCCTTACCATCCACATTCCAATGGCATGGCCGAGGTGTCAAACAGAGAGGTTAAAGGAATTTTACAGAAGCTTGTCCGCCCTGACAGGAAGAACTGGTCCCAACTACTGGACCAGGTTCTATGGGCTTACTGGACGACTTATAAGACTTTATTGGTCACCTCCCCGTTTAGAATGGTATATGGAAAGCCATGCCATTTGCCCGCAAAACTCGTGCATAAATCAGAATGGGCAATCAAAAAGATTAATTGGAACTGTCACTAGGGAAAGAAGAACCGAGAGATGGATTTGAATGAACTGTCTGAAATCCGAAATCATGCTTATGAAAACAACACCATTTACAAGGACAATGTAAAGAGATGGCATGACAAGAACATTCGAACAAAGATCTTTGCCCAGGGCAGAAAGTTTGGTTATTTAATGCAAAATTGAAAATTTTCCAAGGGAAATTGAAATCAAAATGGACGGGACCCTTCATTGTAAGAGAGGTACACAATAATGGTAGTGTTGAGATCTCAGAGACCGCAGATACCAAGCAAACATCTATAGTCAACGGTCAACTGCTTAAACATTTTGTCGAATCCAACGAGCAATTAGTACAAGTTGAACAGATCTCCTTCACTCAAGGCATAGATTTTGACAAAAGATTTGATCTTCCTAGATAAACCACCTCTCGGAATCCTACACTCTTCTGTATATCCATCTACTCGCTCTCGATCCCCCGATACTTAGGGACCGATTTCATTGTGTATACTTCACTTCTACTAATTCTGAATTTTACCCATCTATACTTAATACGAGCTATGTCTACATTTCACTTTGTGCCATGGGGACATAGCACAAGCTAAGTATAGGGGGGGTGTGTTTTTATATATTTTACCTACTTTATCCATAGCTTGTACTTTAATCAAACATCGGGGATGGGTACAAGTAGTATATATTATGTGTATAATACCTTTTTGAAAAAATAAACCTTTTTACATAAAACATAATCATCACTCATGATTAGAGATGACTTGTGATGACTCAGAGGAAGTACGTAACCGATATCCTTCTATTGTCCATCTCATTTGTATCACCATCTTAGAGCTTCATGCTAGGATCCATGGGAGTAGTGGCATGTCTGCAGTTTGCCATCCTAGTCTCTTGCATTTCATCAAGCACTTCATACATTTCTTGGTTGTTATATTCCTGACACATTCACCATCACTCAAGGCTTGAAGATTTTTGAGGACACTTGATTTCTGAGATCTTGAGATTCTGAGTTAGCCAGCCTTAGACATTAGGGTTTTTGAACTTAATTATCCACGGTTCCCTAGTTTGAAAGATTTGAGCGCTATATTGCAGTATTCATCTCTACCTTCAAAGAATATGATCAGCACAAATCACTTCCACAACTGCATGATTGATGAGATGAGTAAGGTATCACTTGAGGAACTGGGACTAGAGATTTGAGTTTAGACCCGATCTAATGATGCCCGAGGATGGGATAAAGTTAATGAAGGCTTCAGAAAACCTGAGTGTCACTAGCCAGTATGTGGACAAGTTCATATGCTATCTCTTTGATATTTACCTAAAGTGCCAGGGTGTGATGAAACCTAATGAATATTGTCGATCAATATGCACCAGCTTTTGGTAAAAGCAGTGGAGGTAGCCAACAAAAGCCATGAAATGTCAAAGAAAAGCTCTATTATCCAAGTCAAATTACAAATGAGCTTCCGCCAATGGCAAGCGCTCCCAAACATTTCAAAGTGTCCACTTGGACCAAGCGCTAATTAGGACCAAGGAGTCGGGATGACACCAAAAAACGGCTGTGCATCGTAAATGCTACAAGTCTGGGTGTCGAAGGTATCTTAGATACTCAAAAGAGACACACCCCGGTGTACTCCCAGAAAAACAAGTGCAGATGACTCCAAATTCTCTTGACGGACACATTGATCAACAAAACAACAATATACTTGTGTTGAGTAATAAGGCACTCGAGAGACACCTTGTCCCAATTTAAGGGAGAGAAAATCAGACACAATCCTATGCCCTCCATCATCTGGCTGTCCATCTACACTTTCAAGTCTGACAAACTAATGAGACGGTTGATTGAAGCAAGAATAGACTTATTCCCTAGTGTTGAGGATTAGGTCTAGAGGAGAGTCTCTTGGATTGGAACTTTGGGTGATGCCTCGACTTGACTCTCATGAATGCAGTACACTAAAAATCATATCCTTATATTATATGTACAAACAGAGAGTCTGAAAATCAGAGAAGTTGGGTTCCTTTTGATTAAAGCATGGTTGAGACCATAATTTTAGGATCACTCAAATTAAGGGTCTTCGATGAATTGAGCCTTGCAAATTCACATGCACAATCAGGGATGTATTCAACTAAGCCATTCATTCAATGATGCTCGGGGACGAGCATGGTTTAAGTATAGGGGTATGATGAATCTCGTATTCATCATACTAAAATTGGTAATTAAGGCTCTGTTCCCCAACATTCACATGCATTTAATCACTAACAAAGCATCATTAGCATTCATACATGTGTAAATAATATCTGCATTTCATCATGCATAATTGCATTAAAAATCCTGTGTAAATTAGCCCAAAAAGCCGCTAACTTCTCACATTTGTAAATAATTCATCCTAATTCTGACTGACCCAAAACCACCTCCATTTGTGTAGATTTTACTAACTTCATTAAATAAAAAATACAAAAAATTACTAACCGAAATAAGTGTCAAATAATCCCAAAGTCTAATTTCACATCTCACAGACTAAAATGAACATATCTCCCACATACAGTGTCCGATTTTGGTCTACTCACTTTTAAAGTACTCCACTTTCAAATACCTTCAAAATAAGACCAATTTCGTAAAATTCGAAGCTCATATGTGAAAGTTGGGTTTTGGGCCTCTTTTGCGCATTTTGACTTTTTGCTATTTTTGACCTCAGTTTTTATGTACATAATTTACCATTTTAATTTTATTTCTTCTTCATTTATGTTCTTTGATGAAAGTTTTATTAAGTGACACAAAAATCCAAATCTAGATTAAAACTAAAATCAAAGAAACCGACCGAGTCTAAGTGTCCGTTGTCGGTCTATACAAAAGTTGTCTGTTTCTGACTTCTATTTTATTTCCCTAAATTTCTTATTTATTAAAAAAATAAAAAAATAAATTAATGTGTAATTAATTTTCTTGTATTTTATCGTATTTTTTCTATAATTTTATCCTCTCTAAAACCACCAAAAAATACAAAATCCCAAAAACCCGGTTTTCTATACACATGGAGAACCATAAAAAAATACCACTTCGCACAGGTGACATCTTTTACTCCCGGGTCCTTCATGAAAGTTGTAGATCTCAATGAGGCGAACAACTTCGTGAAGGAATTTTTTCAATCTGAGGTCTCCTTCTATTTATTTTCTATTTTTCTTTACCCTTGAATTTTGAAATTTTTTTGGGATGCCACGTGGCAGCCCCTGGGCGTGCCACGTGACACCCTCGCCACTCTCTCTCCAGGCGCACGTGCCATGCACGTGCCGCCTTCACCTTCCCGCACGCACGTGTGCGGCACACGACTCCCTCCCCTCCCTCCCAACCGTTCGTCCCTGCCGTTCCTCCTCCTGTAATGCCCATCGCCGCCTCTCCCTCGCTAGCCGTTCCTCCTCCCGTAACGCCCCTCTCACCTCCTCCTATAAACCCTCCCCCTCGCCGACCTTCCGAGCTATCCGCCCATTCCCTACATTGCCGATGATAGCAGCCACTCTTACCCGGCATGATCCTGCGGTTGACCTGACCCCTGCTGCCGCTCCGTGGGGCCGAGCTTCGTTGGCCTATCGCCGGCCATTGAGGCAAGAACCGAGTTGCCTCCGACATCCCAGGTTCTTCTTACACCCAGCTTCACCAAAACCCCCTCCTTCTCCTCCTCAGGCCTCGCACATGCCTGAGCTCCATTCACCTTCCCTAGTGTATCGCCGAGTGCGGGCCAAACCGCTCCTCCCCATTTTTTTGGGTTTTCTTGCTAACCATTGCAGGAAGTACCACGCCGCCTCCACTTTGTCCATCGCCTACGCACGGAGCCCCTCTCCTCCGCCGTTCGCCTCCAGAGCTGGCCACCATCTCCGCGCCTCCGCCTACGCTTCCGCCCCGTAGCACCTAGGCCGCCCTCGTGCCGTGTGTCGGCCGAGGTACGACATCGCCTCCTCCGACCGCCTTTGTCTTCGCCATGCAGACGGCCGATCGACGCCATCCACGCTTCGATCAAGCCCCGCCGTCTCCGCTCCGGCCGAGTCCGCCCTCCACCGTGACGTACAGTCGCCGTTGGATCGGGCGGTGGCCCTTGATCCAACGGACACTGTGTTGCCACGTGGCAGACCCCCGTTCACCTCCACACCTCGAGGCTCGGCATCCGAGCCTGAGCCTTGCCAGCCCCGAGCCTCCAACCATCGCCACCTAGGCTCGGGAGCTCTGAGCCTAAGGTTTTCCGCCTGAGCCTGAGGTCCGGCTCCGAGCCTGTGCCTCGGTGCCCGAACCACAGGCTCGGCCTCCCCCGAGCCTCTGGTCTGCCTCCTAACCTCCTGAAGCATGTGTGAGACACATGTTGGGGGGGATTGCATCTAAGCCCCCGAAGGTTCCTGAAATTACATATATAGCCCCGCCAACAGGTAAATTGTAGAAGGACCCCGTCGACTTTCAAAAATTGCAGATAAGCCCCTCCAGGGACCATTTTGAAAGAAAAACTTTATTTTATTTACATTTTAGTCCTTGAAATTTCATTTCATCCTATCTTTTCCATACGAACTTCGTTTTTTGCATACAATATGTCATTTTGAAGCTATTTTCATGCTCTACCATTTAGCATATCTTATGAACATATCTGAGGTTGTTTATTATTAATTATTATTTGAGGATCTCTGTGGACATATGCAGGCTGAGTTTGACGTATTGTGCCCTATTAAGATATTCACGATTTATTTTGCAGGGATTTGATTTATGCAATGATGAAATTGATCTCAGATCTGAGGACTTAATTTTTGCAGGGGTTAAATCAAGGAGATTGATTAGGTTTATTGACTTGTGGAATGCAAACATTTCTTGGGAATAAAATTAGAAAGATTTCAGAGATAAAAATCATCGCAGGATTATTTATATTTCTATCTGGATTCTTACCTGCTTCTGGATTAAATTGATTATATTTTTCTTTTGATAACTCTTATTTGATCTATTATTTCATTTCGAGGATATTGATTAATCTTATTTGGATGAAACATCACTAAAAATCGCAGATCCTAGGCATAATTCTCTCTGTTTATTTTCTTTGCAATCACTTTGCATCTCATTGCATTGTACATTTTCTCAACGCATAAATTAATCAAGCATTAATTAATTATTTAATTTGATTTAAAAACCATGCAACTAAAAATCATCGTTCCCTAAGTTCGACCTTAGTACACTTGCTAAGTAAAAATACTCCACAACACTCAAAGATTGTGGTATTTTGATCGATCGAAATTCGCCTCCTATACTACAATTATCAGTTATTAAAGAGGCAAATTTCACGTTCATCACAAGGGATGAAAAATTTGGATCGAGAGTATCTGCATGGTCTGGCGTGATATCATCATCTGATTCACCTGTGTACATGTCAACTGTTTCGGCATCGCTCCCTTCTCTCTGATCATCATGGTGGTCTTCATCAGTATGTCGGTTCTCCTCCCCAGCATCAGAACATGTCTGATCATGGATTGACTCTCACTCCTCATCAAGTGCCCTCTCCTCTACTCTATCAGGTGCTCGTGGTGATCTACCGCTCTTGAGACGAATGAAGTTAGATAAAAATTCAAGAAAAGTATCTGTACTTGTAGTGATGTCTACCTGATCTGGATACCTCCTTTTGTTATTCGGGTTTATCTGAGGCTGAGCTGGGAGAGTGGTCTTCGGCGCGGTTAACTCATCTAGACAACAATTAACATGCTCCATCTCCGTTTTATGTGCCGTCTGGAGCATGCTCAACATATCCATGATTTGGTTCAGTGCCAGGGCCTATGAAGACATCTCAGACTCTGTGTGGTGACCCTAGCTTTCTACTCTCTCCTACCTTGGCATGTGTTGCTGTGGAGTGTAAGGTTGAGAAGATCTCTGTGGTGTAAAGGAAGACTGTTGTTGCTGCTGGTAATGATGTGTTTGCGAATGTACAACATGATATTGATAAGAATGTGGTCTCTGATATGTATGTTGGTGAGAATGTTGCTACGTGTAAGGCTGTCGGTGCTGAAAATGTGGACATCAATGCTGCAACTGACTATACTGCTGCTGCTGATGATGAGGTACACTCGATTGCTGAATCGGAGTGTACCATATTCCGTTGATCTCAGGAGGGACTTGAGGCTCAACATCTATGTCCACAGAATTGGTGATCTGACCAGCAATGACATGAGACTGGTCCTCATGCCAATCAATCTACGTAGTATGTGGCTCGCTCTGGACGAAATGGATCTGTCGGGTGGGCAGAGTGGGTAAAGTCCTCCATGCAAGTTGTGGGGTCGAAGAAGCTTGAGCCTGTTGATATTGAAGTTGCAGTTCCTTTACCTTCTTCGTAAGATCACTCAGCTGCTGAGGCAGAGATGAGTTTTTCTCTAACTCTCGCAGCGGCTGCAAGTCCTGAACTTGCTTCTGAATAACATCTACCAACATTAACTTTTCGCTATCAAAACCCATGTTGGTATTGGATTTAGAATCTGAAATGTTCGCCATCCTATGATGCTCTCGGTGATGTGGTGGCTGAGGGGGCCTTCTGAAATACCGAGTAGAGTCGAAGACTCTCGAGTTTTTTAGCCATCCCTTCGAAGATGGACCAGACTGACTCAGCATCCTTATTCAGATAACTGTCATCGCACTCACCAGCCCCAGAATGTCTGGCTGGAGTCCTCCAAAATAATTTTGTACAAGCACCT
This sequence comes from Ottelia alismoides, assembly GCA_037367405.1. Lineage (NCBI taxonomy): Eukaryota > Viridiplantae > Streptophyta > Magnoliopsida > Alismatales > Hydrocharitaceae > Ottelia > Ottelia alismoides. Next base: position 214,773 of record JAZKJV010002736.1, read on the forward strand.
TCATCGGTATATCATAATGCGTGCATCTCTTCATAAGATCCTTGAATCGATCCCATGCCTCATGGAAAGATTCATTCGGTAGTTGCGTAAAGTTGGAGATCTGACTTCTCATCATGTTCATCCTTCCTAAAGGAAAATACTTATGCAGAGATGTGGACTTCAGATCATCCCATGTAGAAATTTCCCTCCCTAAATGACTCAACCAGTAAAGCACCTTATCTGTTAAGGCGAAGGGAACGACTTTGAGGTGAACAACCTCCTGCGTAACTCTTGGATAGCTTGCTGTACCACAAATCATTTCGAACTGCTGCAGAAAGGTAAACGGCTCCTCTGTAGCGTTCCCATAGAACTTGGGAAGCAAAGAGATGAAGGACGATCTCAGCTCATATGGCCCTTGATTCGACGGTAACCGAATTCAATGGTTTAACGTTCTAGCTCCCAGGTCATACTCATCTCGTAAAGTGGCGGGAGCCACTGCAGGTGGTAAATGGTTCCCGGCTCCTGCTCTCAGCATGGCTATCTCAGCTCGCAACTCATTCTGAGTTCTGAATTGTTCTCGGATCTGTATGTTCATCTGTTGTAATGTGTCGAGAATCTTGGTTGTGATGTTTGCAGCTGGATCCGATCTTCCATCAGTATGGTGCTCCTCAGCTGGCCTCTCCTTTGCTGGTCCTATTCCACGAGCCATGTGCTTCAAATCTTCTGTGAAAGAGAACTTCTCGTAAGAACTCAATGAAAAATCAGCCGGAGAAAGTGATGATAAATTGAGGCAAGGGTCTGCCTCAAAAGACTGACTGGGAGGCGAGGGAGTCTGGGTCTGACTCTCCTCGAGATCAGATGGGACCAACTCGGGAAGAGGGTCATCCCGAGTTTGTGAAGATGTATGACGGACAGTGAAATATCGAGGGATCACGGAGTCTGAGCAAAATAACCGTCGAACCATCATTTTCGATGTTATGAGAGTGAATGGGAGAGTACGGTTATCAACTCAAGAGAGATGGGAAATACGTAAAAGCCACGGTAACTCACACCCCGCAAGAAAACACAAAACAAATCCCGTATTCACCAGCACAACTCGATGATAAGAGTTCGATCGTTTATCTTATCGGTTTTAGGGTTGTTTTAACATACAAGTATATTATCGTGAGCTGATAGGTGCCAGGAATTTCCCCTTAATACTGTCCTGAGTCCTTACAGAAAACCAGTTGTTCTCATCCAGTATGGGAGTAAGTACATACCGTTTCTGGCTACCCGTGTTGCTTGAGGATGGAGCCTTACACAGTGTCCTCTAAACCACCCACTCTGCTAAGTAAACTCGGACCATTTTTGGATACCCGAGCGTACCCACTGAAAAACAATGATTAGGTGTATAGACTAAGTAGTATCTTGAAAGAAACACAGACTTTGGTCTATCCTTAAGTGTCGTCCTTCACTCACAAATTCTGGAAAGTACCTGCAGTTGAAGTGCGTGGATTACTCTCCCAAATCAATTTATCCTTATGTTTATTTTAAGGTCAGATACTTAAGCAGTCCCAATTTTATTTTTTGTTATATATTTTTGGATCTTTTTCAAACAAGCATCTAACGAGTGTTTCTTTTTTATATATAAATCCTTAAATCATGCACCTAGGTTGCGAGTCCTAAGACTATCTACGAAGGCATAATCAGATAGAAAAAAAGGAAAACACCTAAGCATGCACCTAGCCTCGTGAAAAATCGTAGAAACTAGTGATATGAGAAAAACCGTGGTGGGTGCCCTGATCCTCCGATTGCATAGCACTTGGTGAATCAGACCCTGAGAAAAAGGGGAGGGGAGGTACAAGTCGGGATGCCCTTATGGGGCCCCTTTATAAAACAAAAACACAGGCAAGTGCCCTCTCTCTCTCTTTACAAAAATAAAAGGAAAAATTACAACACAGACTCTAACTAATCCTGCCCTTAGCAACCGAAATCTCGGTCTCTGCACTTTCAACTACTTCGACTCCCGAGGAAGCCAACTGAAACTGCAGGCCCTACAAAGATTAGTTAGAAGAAACATAGAAAAATCGTAAAAAAAATTCAAAGAAAGCCATAAATCGAAAACCAATAGAAAATTGCGAATGAGAAAAAAAATAAAAAAAACTTGTAAAATCAAGAATAAAAAGAATTTCAAGAAAATCGAATAAAAAATCGATGCAGAAATATCGCCTCCCCGGCAATGACGCCATTTTGATAACGCGGTTCCGACCTGCGGTTAAGAATGTTGGTGAAGAGAGAGGAAAAAATTGTAAAGAGAGGGAACCGTGTTGATCCAAACAAAAATTACGGTAAAATAGGAGAGAGAGACAGAAAGAATTGGGTAAAGCAACTTTTTATCCTATTTTATCGTTCACTAATTATTTTACTAGGTGAGTGTGCTTGGGTCGATCTCAAGGAGACAAAATATTAAAACTGCGGTTTTTGAAACAAGGAAGAAATTCCAGAAAAGTCCTCTTTTATTCTTGATTTTACAAGGAAAGAAATTGAAAAGAAATACGGCTCGAAACTAACTCAAGATGGAGAAAATCAAAACTACAAAATGAAGCGACAAAAAATCTTGAAAAACTAATAGAAAAATGTCTCGGGTAGTAATTAAGCTACCCTAAAAAAATAGCGGAAAAAATACGGAAAATTTGAGGTCCAAACAACCCCTACAAGCTAGGGGCATAACTGTAGAGAAATGTTTAATATTTTTTTACAGAAAGGCCCTGTAGGGACTGAAATGAAAAGAAAACTAAAAGAATTGCATTTAGGTCCCTACACGGGGACCTAAATGCAATTTCTGGAAACTTCTAGGGCGACTGAGAATTTTTGGAACTTGATTGGGCTTATTTTGCAATTTTTCTATCCCTTCGGATTTGACGGTCAAGATTAGAAGAGCCGAAGCGATCTGAGCCGTTCGTCAGGGACACGTGTCGCACACCTGTATGACATGGTGTTCTTCCTGTTCTTGTGGTCTTGCATGCAACTAACGACGAGGGTGTCTTCTCCAATTTCTTCCCGGCGATCAGCGGCAACCCGAGGCCTCCGGTGGGGCCAGAGGGGTGACGCCTTCACCCCTCGAGCTCACCTGTGGTGGTGCTTCTCTGTAGTCGGCCAGAAGTGACAGTTCACTGCCAATGAAAATGACGGTTCCTCTGATCCTGGAGCTGATAAGTGATGTTGCAACCTCTTTGAATGAATTGTTCCTTACGTATGGAAGCTCCAATTGCTCTGATGTCGTTCTGGATGATTAATGGATATGCAATTAATGATTTTATATGCTCGATTTGCGAAGAAATCGGCCAAAGGATTAAGAATTGCAATATCAAAATAATGTTTCCAGAATTGATGAAAAACGTAGTGAAAAGTAGTGGAAATTAGACACGAATTGGTTTAATTTTGAAACGAATCTGAGAGATGAATGGGTTATGCATCTAAGAAGAGTAATTAATGAATCTAATGACGCGATTAAGGTTGTTAATGGATACACGAAAGTCGAGAAAGAAAATAGCGAAGGTGGAGGAATAGATCTAGGAAGAAGAAGTGTATTACCTCTTGATAGCAGCTCGACGATCGATCTTCCCAGAGCTTGACGCGACGCTGAGCGGCGATGCAAGGCGAGGATTCTCCTTGGAACTTGTCCTCTGACGATCGTCTTCCACGCGGGGTGGTGGATGGGCGCTGTCACCACCGTAGTCGACCGGCACGAGGCTTGGAAGGAGAAGGGTCGGCACTGGAACTGGGAGGTTCAAGTTAGTTGGAGAAAGTCTATTTGAATTCGCCAAACTCATGAGCTTTTATAGATGAATCGAAAAAGTTTATTAGGTAGATCGAATGGTCGGCGTGATTAGAGTTGTTAGGGGAAGAGAATGAAGGGTTAAGATTGATCAAAGAAGTTAGAACTGGGGCGGAAGAATTAGTTGAAGAACAACCAGTTGAACAGAAGCTGCACCGGCTTCTTGGAGAAGAAGAACCAGGTGCTGGCACGTGTCAGCACCTGGTTGGCCAGATGTTCGAAATTCAATATAAATTACGTAATAATTATTATTTGTCATTATTTTAAATAGGTATAAAAACGAAAAATAAAGAAAATTAAATTATCTAAATTATGGTATAATTATTTTTTATAAATAATAAATATTTTTGAAATATAAATATTATATTAATAAAGAGGTATAAATAATACTTAATAAATATACTTTGAATTTTTACTTTTAATAAATAATTATATATATATATTAGTTTTATATTTTAACTATTAGAATAATAAATAATACCTTTGTGAATTTTTATGGATTTTTATAATTAAGTTTAGATATATTAATAAATACTGGTATAAGTCATATAGTTCAATTTCATTTATAAATTAGGGTTTTGGATTTTTATTAAAATAATAAATAAGCTCATAAAATTCTGAAATAAATATAGTGAAAATAAAAAATCATGAAAATAATTAAAAATTATAAAATTAATAAATCTATAAATAGTGTGTTATAAATAAAATAAATAGCCCAGAAACCCTGTTGTCATGAGGCCCCGAAACTGACTTTTTGCAAACAGACTCCGATTTTTATGAAATTACTTCATTAATGAGAGAATATTTTTTTATGAACTTTAAAGGTGAGTAGAGTGAAATTGGAGTCGTATGAGGAAGTTATGATGTTTGGAAGTTGAGAATTTGATAAATTAAAAGTTGGATTTCTTGGCATATACAAGATAATATTTCTAACTAATTTTTATATTTTTATTTACATTTTTAGAAATAATTAGGAAAATAATTTGGCAAAAAATATGTACATATGAATTAATTAAAAATTAATGAAGATTTGTTAATTATATTAATAAATAATGAAGTGTTTGTGGAGTGTACTTTAATTATTTTTTTTGGTTTTCTTTCCTTATCTCTTCCTACCTGGTTATTTGTCGACCAATCCATGCTGACTTGGTCTCGGAGGTTAAGTTATAAATATATCGTACAACTATATTTATATTTTCTGAGTCATATTGTACATATATACATGTTTACAATCTACCTTCTTTTCTTTTCTTTATTTTTATTCATTATTTATTTACATGTTTTTGATGCATAAAAGTGTATTTTTATTCATAAATGAGATTTTGTTAAAAAGTGGAAATTAATGAATATTTACATGTATTTGTTAAGGGTTTTAAGACAAAATGTGACAGAAATGTTAATGAATCATGGATTCATCAGTGGCTCTGATTAGATCGATGAAGGAAGCATTAGATGGCGGTGGAGAGAGACACATGGCGCAATGGGAAAATGGCATAAGCGAATGATTGTGATGCGGTCTGGTGACTGATCGAATGACGGGAGATGGAGCGTGGAACCAACGATGGGGATAGAAGCTCCTGAAGTGGATCGTGCGGCGTTGGAGGGTGGCACGTGGGGAAAGGAGAAGTGAGTGGGAGCAGATGATTCAGATGCACTATGGAGATGGTTGGAGGGTGGGGAATGGTTGCGGGAGGAAGCGGCTGATATGGAAACTCTAGGATTGGATCTGACGATGGAGGATGGAGAGAGAACAAACTACTGTGATTGAGGCGCCCAAAAGGTCGGATCAGCTAAAAAAGGAGAGTGCGTGGCGAAATGTGAAGCAGGCCACGTGGCTCAACCAGAAAGAGCCACGTGGTCCAATCAGGTTGTTCCAGAAGAAAATTCAAAAAAGGTGGAGAAAATGTCCAAATTTAGAAAAATTTAAAACATGAAAGTTGTAGATCTGGATGAGATATACAAGTTTCATGTTGATCAAAATTGCAAACGAGAAAAAAATAAAGGGAGAAATATTTTTGTGAGCATTTTTAGAGGTATAAGAACACTAAAATTTTACTTTTGTTATTTTTTAAATTTATTCCAAGACTCAGATATATACAATACTTTATCTGGTTTTTTATTGACTCCAATTTAAGCAAGGGGGTTAATATGGGAAAGTTAACATGATGAAACCGAGCTTCTTCATCCCCCTATACTTAAACTATGCTAGCCCCCGAGTATCTCGACCATGAATGAGTTGGATTAACCTCCGATTGTGCATGCGAATAAATGATCTAATCCGTTCAAGAATCCCTAATTTTAGAGATCAACAATTTATAGGCTGAACCTAGGATTAATCAAGAGGTATCCAATTTCTCTAATTTTCCAGACTCTCTCTTGTATACATATAAACTAAGGATATGAATTTAAGTGTTGACTGCGGTTACGGGAGTAGAGTCAAAACTTCACCCAAGGTCCTTGTCCAAGAAAATTCTCCTAAAGACCCAATCCTCAACACTATGGAATAAACCAAAGATTGCAATTAATCCACTATCTCTTTAGTTGTCAGACTCAGAAGTATAGGTGGCAGGCCAGCTGATGGAGGGTTCATGATTGTGTCATTTCTTCTCTCCCTCTCATTGGAACAAGGATCCTCTTAAGTGCCTTATTACTCAACGCATTTTTTTGGTGTTAATCAGTGCGTCCGTCAAAAGAAGTTTGAATCGTCTGCACTTGTTTTCCTAGGAGAACACCGGGGTGTGCCTTTTATGAGTATATGTTATACCTTCTACACCTAGACTTGAGTATCTGTTATATCTTCACCACCACTGTTGGATAGCACCACATCCAACGGCCTAGGGTCGTTCACGTCTCCATATAGTGCCCCACCTACTTCGTCTCCACCATTCCCCAGCACCCCGCTCACCGGCGTTGGATCATATCCTTTGATCTGTTCTAACGTGCTCCCTCATGCCTTCATCCTAGCCATTTGATTGCAAGCTACGATGGTTAGGACCCCTTCTTCCTCCTCTAACGTCCCACTCCCCGCACGTTAAACCTTATTACACCCCTCTCTCCTCCCATTTGTGCCCACCACCTCATCCACCCACTCCACAATCTATCACTCCCTCTTCATTACCCTAACTCCCTGTTGGACATGCGAGCCCACGCTGAGCCATTATGCAATAAATGTTATTTCAAATATCATTCCCTGATCTGAAATGAAGAATAACTAATTTGCATAATAGGTCCCTTAGTACAATTAGGGTTATGTACCATGGCTATTTTAATGATCATACAACAGTTGATTCAATTATTGAATCATAGAGGTTGGTGCTTGGATGAATATCTAAAGAGTTAGATTGAGGACTCATCAAGCACCGTCTGATTATTAAGATGTGATCTCCAGCCTGAGTAGGAGATGGCAATCCTTTCTCACATAGGCTGATATTTGATCGACCTCTTGATGCAGGTCCTCTGCATAGGAATAGAGATTCAGAGGTGTCAGATTAGTTAGGTCAAAGAGTTGACTTAACGAGATCGAGATAACCAAAGTCCTATGTCGTATGCTGTCACGATATAGGCACGCAAACTCTGGCTGGAGATAGATGTGTTACTATATGTCTGAGTATGTACATTTGGAAGACCAAGAGGTTAATGACCTAACCAAGGTCTATACACCGACGCGCTGGTGTGCATATAAGGGCTTATGAGTAATACGATCTCTCAAAGGGATCGACAGGTTCACTACTGAACCGGAAGACATGAGCTCACTCATGAGATATTGGGAAGAATCAAATTCCGTGCACGGTCGTCTCGCTTTGGAAGCTTGACTGAATTTGTAGGTTTGATATATACTTTTGGAAAGTATATGACCAAGACCTAGGTATGATATATGCTTTTGGAAAGTATATGATCGATACCAACTCCCAATGATCAAATGAGAAACGTATTGATAAAACCCTGAAGTAGACAGTATAAAGTTGATCTAATACCTCGGGTTTATTCTGGGTCTTCCAATATGCAGGATGTAAATGTGTTGGAATACCTGAGGGTGATGTGATTATAAACGATTGTATAACCATGACGCTTCCATTCCTAGGGAGTGATAAAACGGGTCTGGATTTTAGTGACTCCTCTCAGTAGAGAAGCAATCTGATCTTGGTCCAAATGTTGGACATTGATCTGAATGTAATTTCAGATGCAATGAGAAGATTGGATTTGCAGTCTTGATTTAATCAAGCATCTATGGGAGGCCCAAGATCTGGATTTGAGATGTGATCTCAATATACAAGTCACTATACATGGAACAATACAATCGCCCTGTTCTTATCTCTAAGTATCCGCGGAGAAAGCACATTATCCTAGAAAGAGTTCATGGATAATTTCATTGTTGATATATGTGTCCAAGCATCGAGAAAATTGATAACTAAATGTGATTTAATTATCATGGATAATATGAATTTGATTCATATTATAAGGAGAGATATGTAAGATAATTAAATTATCAAAGATATGAATAATGTGAATGTGATTCATGTTATTTGGGCACATGAGAAAAGAGATCCAAGATGATTAAATGTGATTTAATTATCATGGATATGAATAATATGGATAACACTATCCATATTAATCATATATATGTTATAAATGTGATTTATTATATATTAGAGAGAGCATATTATAATTTATATTTGTTAATTAATTATTGATGTGATTTCGATTCACATTTGATGATTAATTAAAATATAATTTATATTTTGTTTTGGGTTGTGAATAAGATTCACATTTTTCCAATGGCATGATTGCAATATTTTACAAGATAATTATGAATTATTTTTGTGAAATAATTTACACAATTGTTGTTGTAAATCCTGGAGATATCATGAGATAATGTATCTCATGAGATAATGAGATCTCATGGGATATTGGTAGCCGTCCCTCTTTTTCGGGAGATATGGTTTATCTCCTCATTATCTCCAAGGATAATTAATTGATTTGATTTGAATTTAAATATATGGATTTATCGATATATATTAATTAAATTTATAGTTGTTGTGTTTTTACAGCAAGATCATAGCCATTAAAAGAAACACAAATCAATCTCATCCATTGATTGCGTGTTTCCCATGGATTGGGATCCATGGGTTCCCAAAACCCTATATAAGAAGAGGCATCCATGGGTTCCCAAAACCCTATATAAGAAGAGGCATCCATTGCTCTTGAACAAGATAATTAATGAATGCTCTCTCTCTCTCTCTCTCTCTCTCTCTTATAATGGCCGTCCACCATGGAGCCATTGTGAGAGTCGTCATCGACACAACATCATCCTTATGCTGCCGGATCATCTACTCGTGGATCTCCATCTCCTTCGGTTTGTCTCGCTCGTGAAGCAGATGTTGGATCTCGTGTGACGAGATCAGGAGATCCTCCGCTTGGATCATCAACATGGATTGCGAGGTGCATGCGATTCATCCCCGCGCTCGCAAGCGTCTCCTCTGTCGGATCGGACTTGAGACAAGAGATCTCTTGGTTTAGAGACTTGATCGCAACCACGCTTCAAGAGGTAATCCTATTACTTGTTTGTGGTTTAGACGAAATGATCCAAGAAGCATTTTTGGATCATGTGGTTTCGTCACATGAAAATTTTAATTTTTGCTGCATCGAGCAACTAGTGCGACTAGTCGCTCTCGATCGCATACGATGCGATTATCACTCTTCCGTGATGCGCTTGAGGATTTTCGCGTATCCTTCACTCCCCTCCATTACTCCAATCTTTCATTGCCTCGAAAACACATCTCTTTCCTCCCCATCCAACCGTTGCAATATGCCTTTTATGCCATTGAAATGACAAAAAACACACCTATAAATCCTCCTTCCCAACCCACCTATTCGATCGTACAACATCACAAAGGCATAGTCCCAGCTACCCTCTACCTATTTGTGACAGTGAGAGGTCAGAGCATGGAGGCGACGATGACCTTGCCCAAGTGTCAAACCTTGGACACATTGACTAAGTCACGGTGGCTCCTCCATGGGTGAGCCCCCTGGAGCGGCCGCCTAGCGGTGACCCCGAGGCTCCAATGGAGCCTCATCCCAGGCCACAAACTCCGTCATTCTTCTCCTCCGATCAAGTATGTCTTCTCCTTTGTTTCCTTGATTTTCCCCTTTATAAGGATGCATACACTTCATACCACCTTCAATTCTTTGCACCTCCACCTTCGCCACACTTAAACCACCTTTGCTGACCACTTTGATCGCCACCTCCTTCCTCCAAGACCTCCATCACCTCTATCTAGGGATGCAAACAATCGGATACAGATACAGATGTAGGTATTACCATATCCTTATCTATTTTTTAATAAGAATACAGATGCGGATACAGATATTGACGGATATTAAAACTATCTTACCATATCCTTAAAAAATGGATATGGATGTAAAACGGATACTGATCGTACACGAGTAATATTAGAAATACTATATAGAATTGACTTAAATATATAAGAATATAGATGGAAAATACAAGCTATTAATTTACTAAATGTGTTTGTATCATAAAAATTATATAAATATGGTGAAAGGAGGTAGAGAATTATGTTATATATGGTTAGAAATAAAGATATGACTATATTTATATATGAAAACAGATATACAGATACAGATACGGATGTTTGCGGATATCAAAATGATATCCATATCCATATCCATTTTAAAATGGATACGGATGTGGATGTTAACATCTATATAAAACAAATATGGTGACGGATCAGATACAGATATATCCGTATCCGTTTGCATCCCTACCTCCGGCCCTCCTCCTTTGCCGGAGGAAGAGGAAGACTCGCTTCGGGTGCCATCTTCTTCACCCCGCTCGTCCGCCATCCCATCTACTCACTTCGGCTGTCATCAATCTAACCCATTATAAGTCAATGCATCAATGGTCGGAGCTTCTCTCCTTTCTCCATTATAGAATCCCTCCAATGGCGTGGGTGCATCGTCACACCGCCTCAGCTTGCTCCATGATTTCCTCTTCTGAAAAGCATCTTCGCCATCCCCTCCATGAGTCTTCTTGATCTTCTGCATGGGAGTGGGATGGAAGAGGAGCTCAAGGGGGCTCATTAGAGCCCTACCTTTGCCTCATGCTAGAGGAAGACATAGGCTGAGTTGCTAGCTGCAGGTGCCGTCCTGATCAGATGACGTTATCGCACCCAGCCTCGGACTCACGCCTAGTGCTTCGGCGGAGCTGAAGTAAGGACGAAGCGTCGGGGCCTGCCACGTATTCTCCGAACCTACACTAACTCTCCGCCTCGATCCGAGCCTAGCTCGCACGTGTGCAATGCACTTGCGGACTGGGAAAATTGCAATCCACCCCTGCAACTCTTCACTAATTACAATTAAGTCCTGCCCAAGCGTGCACGCCTCACATGCCGTGCTTAGGTAATTTACAAAGGAGCCCGTCGGAAATACAATATTTCATATACACCACTACCATGGACTATTATGCATAGTTATCTCATTTTATCTTCATGGTTTTTATTACAATTATGGCCATGGACCATATTATAAATATCTTAATCATATGGACTCTTTTTTCATTGATTTCGGTTTTATTGGGTTCATAATTTGATGCCCTTTCTAATGGAGCATTTTATTCACTGATTTGATGCTTAATTTAATATGCTAAATTTTAGATATTTTATGCATCATTTGCTCCTCGTGTTAAAACCATTATTGAATTTTCAATGCATCTTTGTGCTCAGATTGATAATGAAATTGAATCATGTTTAATGCTCAATAATCGAACCATTGATAGGTAATATTTGTGTTTGTATCATCATATTATCTTGCATCATTTTTAATTGCTAAAAACCATACTAAATGGCATATTTTTCATCATTAAATATTGATCATCATTTCATGCATCACATATTTCCTTGCATTTTGTATCATGTTTATTTACATAAAATTAAAATAAAGAAATGCATTCTCATTTTGTGTGTATCAATGTTTCATGGTCTTGCATCATATATTTGCACCTTATCCATTGCATATCTATCTTTGCATGATTTTCATGTGCATAATGCTTGCATTATTTTGTGATGTGCATTATATTTACATAAATAAGGCCTAGATGAATGAATTTAATGACTCATTTTTAATCACTAAATTCTGATTAATCAATGAGGAGGCTCGTGCCCTGTGTTCAACCTTGGTACACTTACCAAGTAAAATTATAATCCACTTATTCAAGGGAGTGGTATTATGCATAAATTCGAAATCATCTCACATGCTACGCAAGTAAGAACGACAATTAAGATGGTGATTTTGAGGTTCATTAGATTTCACCGTTTCCGAGGACATGGCATCCTTGTTTGTTTGTTAGATTTTATTGAATTATTTTATGTTGATTATTTTAAAAATTTAGGTCTTCAAATTGTGTTTGTTTTTGCATCATGATTGCTGATTAAAATCCTTGATATATTTTTGATAATTTCCTTTTGCGGCAGTGCCCATGGAGATGGAGGATGCTCGATCAACATGGAGGTGCGGAGTTGGGTGCTCCTGCTACGAGGAACCGTAGAAGAAACCCAGGAGAAATGGAGGAGTTTATTTAGCAATGCAATTCATTTCATGTTATATATATTTGTAATAATTGCATTTCCAACGATCTTCGTTCGAGGGCTCGTATGTGTAACATGTACATGAACATTACATATGTGTGTGGAGCCTGTTTCACCCCATTCCAAGTGGGGCTTCACTTGAATGTTCGAACCTAGGGTTAGGCACGTGATTCTTTGAGCTTATTTCATACTTACATGCTTGTGCTTGATTCGTAGGTTAGGACACCCATAAGAATCAAGGAGACTCACTTCATATCCTTTGATTCATTGAGACACACATAAACATCGATTGACTTAGTCAAAATTAACTCAAACTTCCCGCTAATAGTCTCATGTTTAGGGTGCAGTTTCTTTGACTTGCATACATGTAGCATTAAATTTTAATACAGACATGCATGCACATGGAGAATGTTGAGGCACTGTAAGTCTTCTCTTAAGCATGCATCATAATTTTCTCATCCGCATTGGCTTCTCTCGATCTTCCTCTTGATTTATCACTTAGGATATAACCGATTAGAAGATGATTGCTTCATTTGTGCTCTCACATTATAGTGCCCAAAACATATCTCTAATTACGTAATAAAAATACGTTGCTAAACCCGAAGTGGTGGCCACTCTTCAAGAGATAATTAAAGCCCCACTTCAACAGGCCATGATAGATTTATCTACTCCTCAACACAAGAAGAGAAAGCGAAGGAGAAGATCTGAGTGTCACATGTTGACCATGGCCACTGCCTACGCCATTTCTCACCGACCATATTTTAAGAAAGGGAACACTGCCACACCACTTATGAATTTCTCCATATCTGAATATTCTTGTGATAACATTCTCCTTGACGGCGGTTCGTCAATTAATATGATACCCTTCTCTATGGTACAACCTCTTCATCTTGGGCCTCTCAAGAAAACCAGGATGATAGTTCAATTTGCTGATGGATCTTTTAAGAGGCCGAAGGGTATTCTAGAAAATGCTGTCATTCTTATTAAGGGCATGAAATTCATTTCCAATTTTGTCGTATTGCCCATGGAGACCTCCACCTCTATAGAGAACCCTCCAATCATCCTGGGACGACCTTTCCTCGCCTCTGCGGGAGCCGTTATTGATTATGGTTTAGGAGAGATTTGCTTCCGTTCTGATGTAGGGAGCGATGTGTTGATCACTACACCAACTATTGACCAGAGACCTGCATCCCAAGAGAGCCCGCCCATGTTAGCCAACCCCAAGGAGTTTGACATCGATGATAATATCAAAGATTATTGTTATATGTTGGATGATAATGAAACCCATGAATTCCTCTTCAAGGAGGAAGACTCTGAAAGCATAGACCTTGGAGTTCCCCCTTCTGGTATGTGGAGATGCATTGATGACATCCACGGAATTTACACGATAGACACCCTAGAGCGGAAGGCAGACTCTGAGACTAGACATGATGGACATGATTTGACTACTTTCACTGATAAGTCTGTTCCCATTCACCCTGATTCAGATGAGACCAATCAAACCAAATTTGATTTGATTGCTTTTATAAAGGAATTTGGGCCTTTTGATAAAGATGATGATCCGGTAGAGGCTCTCCAGGCTGAAATTTATCATACTTTTTCTGATAATGATTTCGAACCATTTTACTTTGATGTTTGCGAGACTTCCCAGGCATGACATGACCACACTACATCCAATAACCAGTTTAGGCCTGCACAATCTGAAATTGCTGAGGATACATTCTTGGTCGATCCTACTCAATTTATGTCTAATGATGATCCCAATATCGACCTACACCTTGCCCATACCTCAGCCGTCTCGCAAGAAGGTTTGTTTTCGACCTTCTTGAACTTTGTACATTCACTCCTCTTGTATATCCTTTTGTTTCACTCCTCCTGTTTTATCATTCACCCCTTTTCCGTGTGTATATATGCTATACTTAGGATGTGCTTTATCCTAAGTATAGGGGGCTTGAATGATTTGTGTTGTTCATATTCGTCCTGTTCATCACTCTTGTTGTTGTTGCCTATACTTAGGGATACTATAACCTAAGTATGGGGGGGGGGTTGATGTTGTTCATATCGTGTCTTTGTATTTTGGAGTATGTACATTCTCTTCATCGGTTTTCCCCTTTGTACATTCTACTATACTTAGGATTACTTGATCCTAAGTATAGGGGGGATCACCAACTTCTCTTCTTTTTATCTTTTCTTTGAGTCGTTGTAGCATAGGAGTCTTTTCACCTTTCTATACTTAGCACGAGTTAGTCTTCCTTTGTCACTCTCTGATCACTATGAGGACATAGTTCGAGCTAAGTATAGGGTGGTGTCGTATATATTGTACATATACTTTAGACATAACTCGTACTTTTAAATATGTTTATTTGGGGGGGGGGGATATGTATATAATTGTGTAAAATCTACATGTATTAAAAAAAACTTAAAAAAACAAAAAGAAGGCGGAGCATCCGCCCGCGTGCCTTCTTCCTCGCCACTGTATCGCCAGCCCCCATCGCCTGCGTGGCCCACGTCAGCCCAGCGGCAGTGAATCCGCACCACCTCCAGCCAGCCCACCGCTCTCAGCCACTCGCGCGCACCGGCCGTGCGTGCCTCCCGCGCCTCCATCTTCTGCCTCTCCCGCGACCGCGCGACGGAGCCCTCCGTCCAGCCGCCCGCGCGTGCCACCCGTGCCTCCATCTCCTCGCCGTCTATACCCGCATCCGTCGTGCAGCCGTGTAAAGAAGTAAAGAGGGTCGGTGGCCACCCATTCCCTCCTCTATTGACGGCACCTCCCCCTTGCATGGTCTTGAAGAAAGAAGAGGTGGCGCACCCCTTCCTCTAGGGGTGGAAGAAAAGATCGAAGCCCCCTTCAACCCTAGGGAATATTTTTTTATTGGGGGTGAATTATCAAGCATGCCCCTGAAAGTTTTATATTGCAAATCAATTCCACCAGCATCAGGTATAATTTGGAAAAATTGCGTGAAGGGCCCCAAAGTTTTCAGAAATTGCCAAAAGGTCCCCGCGAATTCCTCAAGCACGTGCTGTGCATGTTATTCCTGGGTAAATTGCACATTCTCCACTCTGTATATTTTTATCATTTATTTAATGCAAGAACCTAAACTATTTACATTTCAATCCCTATTATTCAGACATCGATTTGCTTGATTCTTCTATTGAAATAAATGTTTTTGTTAGTCCTATTTTTTAAAACATTATGCTACGCTCCTAATGTGCATATCCATCTAGATAAAATTTTCCTTGCATTTTGTCTTCATTTATTTTTTTAAATTAAAAAATAATGTCTTTTTTCTTTCCTGAAATTTGAAAATTCATAAAAATTCGAATGTAACTTTAAAAATTCCAAAAAATTAGGGTAGTTTTACTTCAGTGTCTTTTAATTTCTGACCAATTTTCACGCATTGATTCTTTATAAAACCCCCAAAAATTGAAAAATACCAAAAATCTTATAAAATTCACAGAAAATTCTACAAAAATAAAAAATAGTGATTTCAATTCCTATTTGTAGATAATTTCTTCTATTTTTTCATAAAAATAATTGTCAGGAGTTTTGGGTACTTAAAATATTTTTAAGTTGCAAATTACTCCAGGATGTTCACATTTTCGTATTTTCTCGCTGTCTGATTTTTAGAAAAATACAAAAACATTTGAAAATTCCATAAAAATTCTCAAAAACATTTCAAAACTTTTAAAACCCAAAAATATTTTATCTGGATTTTTCTGAGCATTTTTGGTATAATTGAAAATTGCAAAAAAATTGGGGTGCATATTTCTGATCTTGTGAATATTGCTTTGTGTTATTTTTAAAAATTGAAAAAATTGCAAAATCAAAATTACTATAAATTTAAAAATCAGAAAATATAAGAAAATATAAATAAAAAAATAAAAAATAAAAGATAAAAAAATCACAAAAACCAATGATATTTATCCTTTGAAATTCTTATTTTCTCTTAATTGTTTTCTTATTAATTGAATAACCCTCGGGATTTATAGCCTTCCTGAGTTCGACCCTGTCCGCTATACAGGTTAATAAGTAGCAAAAATTAAAAAATTTTTGTTTGTTTGTCACAGGTTTTTTGTGGATAACGACGACAATTTATGTACCATCAATTTCCGTCCTCGAGAAAAATGTGCTCAACACTTATCCCTTCAAACTACGTGTACCGCCCCTTCCTTATCCCATCTATGATCAACTATCGATCCATCCACCCCAACTCTCCCTCATCTTCGCAACCTCCGCAGATTAGCTTCTGCCTAATACATCTCCAGCCACCTCCCTCTATTTAAAGCCTCACCCACCTCTTTGTAATGCATCCACCGATATCCTCCATTGTAGTGAGGAACTCAAGCCCCACTTTCATCCTCGATGACAACGAGTACCCAAAATGGTCGAGCGATGACGGTTCCATATCCTTTGACAAGGCGTGATCCATGGACCCTCTCCATGTTGTAGTATCTCCTTGTTGCCTAAGCTTTGTAGTCCTCCGTCGGGGCTTCTCGAGGTGACAACTGGAGGTGGACTCCACCCCTCCAACTCCTCTGGCAAGAACGAACCCCATGTAACCTCCATTTTCTCCTTTCTTCCTTCTCTTCCTCTTATTCATTCTTTATTCTTCTTCCTCTATTCCCTAAGCATCTTCACGATCATCTCGGTCCTCACACCTTGTCTACACCATCGTTTCCTGTTCACCCTTCACTTTCACCCTACCGATGACACACCACTTCCCCAGACGCAATGCCATCAACAACCATCTAAGCCACAACTTTGACTTCGATCCACCTCCCACACCCTCCGTCGCCCCGAGCACCTAGGCCCCTTGCAACCCTCTCCACAACTTCCACCTCTTCCACTATTAGTCATCACTTGCAGCACTGCCTCACTATTGAAGCTCTATCCCCAAGCATGACTACACCGTGCTTCTTCACCGACAACCGCCTCGACAGTAGATGCCATCGACTGCTCCACTGACATCCATCACCATCCATCGACGCACTACATTGTAGACACAACTTCCATCGTTTGGAGAGACTACAACCGTCCGTCTTCACATGCTCGCATGCCACCAATGACTCCTGGCCGTCAACCAAGAGGAAGGAGTAGGATCATCCGTATGCTAACTGCTCTCGACATGCCTCCATTCGCTCGTCCATCGTGGCCCAACAACCCAGTCGGTTTATCTCAGTCTACATTTCCCTTTGCCCACGAGCCACCTTTATCACCCTGCACGTGCTCTACATGTGAGGGCAGGGTCAATTGCAAAGCGATCCCCACGATTTTCCCCCATCTTGCATCAGCACTCCTCTCTAGAAAGGCACATGCAAGGCATGTGTCATGGGGATGTATTTGCAAGAACGCCCCGACCCTCCTCCTCAATCACAAGCGAGCCCCTGTTCCGATAGGGCACACGCGTAGCATGTGCCTTGGTGCAAGAATCCACGCAGAGGTCTAGGTAATTAACTTTCTATCTCTGTGCATCATATTTTTATTCATTTTAAATTTGTATTTTTGCGCTGAGACCCATGTGTTCTCCCTTTATTTTGAACCACATTTTGACATTATTTTATTTATAAAAAATGGGCACTTTATTCTTCAACTAATTTTTAACATTATGGCACATGCTTTATGTTTTTAATATCTTTGGTTAATTAATCATTAATATTTTGGTGAAAAATTGCACATTTTACCCATTCAGTGATCTGAAATTCATATAAAATTAACCATAGCTCCTAAAATTGCCAAAAATCACACTTGCTTGATTTAGTTATATTCTTCATTGTGCCCATAAATCCTCGCATTTTCATGCATATTTATTCTTTAGAATTCATTTTGTGTATTGAATTAATTTTTAATAAGTATAAAACTCCACATATTTAGGGTTTAGGATTTTTCTGAGATGTATCACATAGTGATAGATCTTAGATAATTTTATTCCCCTAAAATAAGTAGGTTTTGTATTTATTATAACTAATTATCTAGATTCACATTTTCTGCATTTATAAATTCATTTAACATTCATTTTGCATCAAAAAATTAGAGAAATTATAGTGTGCTTATTTCTTCAATTTCTATATCCCGACCAAGTTTCGTAATTTTCGGACCATGTTTGGTCTTTGTTTGCATTTTAATCCATAAAACTATCTTGTTTTGCATTCACATCCTTAATTTGCATTAAAAAAATACAAAAATCTACATTGAAAACCATGCATTAAATTTGATAGACTTAAATCTAGGTTATTCCTTTGCTTCCTTGAGTCAACCCTAAGACTTGCCCGTGTTATATAAACATAGCAACCAACTTTATTTTAATTAGATTAATTAATTGTGGTTTATTTCTTGATTGATTCTGATTGCCTGACTACAACACTACACATATACACCAGTTAATTTGCAATAAATAATGAGGGTTATTTAGGATTCAATCGGATGGCCCCATTGTCATGGAGTCAAATGACTTAGTTTTTTGTCTAAGAAAATTTGGTGTTCGATTTCCCATACATTCAGGTATTCTAACCCCTTGGTCTTCACTGTACATTTTCCATTTATTTCTCCTGCATTTTATTTCTTTTTCTCATCATTTTGTTTTATTTTCTTTATTTCTGATTATTTTTGTGTCATCTCTCTTACATTTTCTCTCTCATTTTTATGTGAGGTACCCGATGTACGTAGAGAGGTCTTCTGAGTGACGACATACGTGGAGCAACACATCTTGACTGCCACCTAGAAAATCGCATTAAATTTAAGATCGATTCGATTGTGAGAGACTGGAGTCTAGGTTTTCATTTTTCAAGCATTTTTTATTCTTATAATTAAGTTGTAATACATGCTCGTTTCCAGCGGTTCCTATTCAGGTTTTTGCATGTGTAAAGAGATTGGACTTTTTGTGGTGCGTCGGTCTTGTTTCACTCTTCGGTGAGGGTGGGGTCTGACTTGAGTGGTTTGTAGGTTAGACCTGCACATATGATTATTAAAGCTACTAAGATTTCATTGCTTGTGCTCATATACCTTAGGACGACACCTTGCACTTAATTGAGACACATTTTTAGATCGTTCAACCTAGTCAAAACTTAACTCAATTCTTCCCAGCTAATAGAACTTTCTTCTATGTGCAGTATGTCGGCTTGCATTCCATTTAGATTAAATTTAAAATTATTGTATTTCATACCACATAGAGATTGCGAGGAAGCATTATAAATCTTCTATATGAACATACATCACTATTTTCGCGTGCATCAGCTTTTCTGGATTTTTCCTCTCTTGTTTTTCCACTTAAGATCTAAAAGAAAATATGACTAGATGGTAGAAGTGTATTTTTTGCTCACCTAAAAACTTCAGTGATCACCAATTAAATCGGAATTGCTAAACAAGGCCGACTTAATTAAACCTAGAAAGTCAAGAATTTTTGCGAGAGAACAAACCCATCCTTTGGATTCATGTATATTCTAGGGTGTGGTCACCACCCCTGACTGAGCAAGGCACTACCCATAAGGATTAGAGCCCAAAACCCAGCCTGAATACTATCTTGTCTATTGACGAGTCCGATATCGTGCGTGTTAAAATGTGTTTTTTTGATAGTGCGTAAGAGAATGATTTGTCGTTCGATGTAGGCGGCAATCGGAATCGGTCAAGAAAATAACCACAAATAATTTATTCAATTTTTAATCTCGTGATTTTATGTTTATTTTACTTGGGCAAGTCCCAAGGTCAAACACAAGGAGGCAAAGGAACAACCTAGGATTATGTCTATCAAAATTCGTGCGCGTTTTTCGAGGCAGTCTTTTTTTGTAGTTTTTAATGCAATAGAGAATGCAAAATGCAATTTTGGCCTATTTTAGGGAGTAAAATGTGAATTACGCTCAAACGATGTCTGGAAAATACGAAACCTGGCCAAGATGCAATTTCACTATATTTTTTTGGAATTTTTGGATGCAATATGAATTTTTTTTATGAATTTTTAAATGTAAATAGAATGAATTAAAATATTTTATTATAATAAATATTAAATCTAATTCTTTTCAAGGAATAAATTTATCTAAGATCTATCACTAGGTAATAGACCTCAAAAAATTCTAAACCTCGAAAATACTAGTTTTAATACCTATTAAAAATCAAACACTGAAATATGCAAAATGATTTTTACAAGGCAATATATGCATGGAAATGCAATTCTTTTTGGGCACGATGTCAAGCATAATTAATTCTACAATATACGATTTTTCAGAAATTTTTAGAGCAGCTATTAATCAAATATAAATTTCAGAGCATGAAATGGGCAAAATACACAATTTTCCTCAAAACTTTTATTTATTATTTAACCATCGATCATAAAAATATCCACAATATGTCAAAATGTAGAGAATTAATTAAGGAACACAATGCTATTTTTGTATAAATAAAATAATGTCATATAGAGGTCTAAACTCAATGGGGAATACATGGGTATTTATACAAAATTAATATAAATAAATAAAATGCAAAGGCCTGTAGTGTAATTACCGAATCTATGGGGGACAGTATGAAATTTTTCCAAGGGAGCACGTGCGACGCACGTGCTCCTTGAACGACTAGACTGGTGCGTGATATGGAAAAATGGCAGGGGGCTTTCAGCAATTCACCCACGGGCACGTACGTGACACGTGACCCGTGGGTGACGTGTGGCTGACATCCCCCCACGCACGTGCCTCGCACGTGCGGGGGGTTTCGGGGCTGGACCAGATGACAAGGAGCGGTGGAGGCGGGCCAGCCAAGGTGGAGGCGGCCCGACCTGGGGAGGCGAGCGTTGATGCGACAGTCTTCGAGGCTTCAGCTGAAGATTGTGCTCTTGGCGATCATAGATGAATATGATCCCGGAGAGGGAGCGCGTCCTGGTGTGGTGACGAAGGTGCTTGGACGATGGCCTGAGAAGATGAAGGCGGTAAAGATTGCGTCGTGGTCGGAATGGAAGTTGAAGTAGATGGTCATTGGAGGAGGAGGTCGAAGTAGACGATGCAGTTGTCGAAGATGGCTCGACGCCAAGGCGTAGCAGAAGCAGAGCAAATTAGAAGTTGCAAGCTACAAAGAGGGCTGGTGGGCCCTTGGATCTTGTCGTGAAAGTGGCTCGTCGGCGCTGTCACCGTTGCGAGGGGTCCTGCAGTGCAATCGGCGGATGAAGGGACATGGGGAGACAACGATTCTTATATAGAAGAAGGATGGGAGGCTGGCGATGGAAGGTTGGTTGACGAGGTTTGATTGGGAATCGGGGGTCGATCTGATGAGGGGATGATCGTGGATTGATCTGATGGAAGGTCGGCGGGGATTCGATCGATGTTAATCGCGAGACGGTGGCGGAGAAATGGGAGGAGCGATGGGCGGATTGGGAAAGTGGCCTGATGGAGACGATGCACAGGAGCCGTTCGATCGAGCGTGATCGGACGGTTCCTGTAGCGCCACGTGGCGACAGGAACGTGCTTGGGAGGCATGTGCGACACACGTGCAAAGCTTTAAGTTTTTTAAAGGAATAATAAAAATGCTAAAAATGGCTGACACGTGGCGGCTCTAGGAGCTGCCATGTGTTAGCACAAAAAATTCAGAAATTAAATACTTTGTAAAATACAAAATAAATAGCAAAAGGCCTCGGATCAAAAAAGTTCCTTCATAAAAATTGCTTGTCTTGATGAGATCTACAACTTTCATGAAGACATCAAAACCAAAATCGATCATTTACACAAAGTGATATTTTAGGGTATCCCATGTACATAGAATACCTTGAGGTTTGGGTTTTATATTTTTTTATCATTTTTAAACCAGATAAAAGTCTAGAAAAAATATGGTAAAATCAAAGATAGTTATTTACACATTAATATAATTTTTGTATTTTTATTAATTAATAAAAAGATGGAATAAAATAAAATGTGAAAAGACCAAATTTGTACAGTTGGTTACTGACGACTTGGACTCAATTTGTTTCTTTGTTTTCAAGCTCAGTTTGGATTTGGATTTTTGCGAATTTAATAAAACTTTTATCAAAGAAGACAAATGAAAAAGAATTAAAGTAAAATAGGTTAATTATATACATAAAGTAATAGGTCAAAAACCTCTAAAATACAAAATGTACAAAAGAGGCCCAAAACCCAACTTTCATATATGAGCTCCGAATCACTTGAACTTGGTCTTGTTTTGAAGGTAATTGAATGTACATTAGTTCAAAAGTGAGTGCTAAAATGCAATTCTTATGAAAACATGCCTGAATGCTAATTATGCAGAATAGATGCAGAAATGCTGATGATTTTGAGGGATTTGAGCTTAATTAATGAGATTTAGAGTGATGAATCTGATATTCATCATCCCCCTATACTTAAACCATGCTCGTCCCTGAGCATAAAAAAGAAATGCCATGAGGTGAAATGAGATTGGGTTCCATACCAAGATCATGAGATGAAGGTGAAGATGAAACCAGACTCGACCTTTGGATTATTAGTGTGGCGGAACTTCTGTGAGACTTAGAATTTCAAAATCATCAGCCTTCAAGTTCTACACATCATTACTACAGTTTCGTCTCAGAAGTCATCTTAGATCAATCCTATTCCCAAAGTATACCCTATGAACATTGAACAATCGACTCATGTGTGTGAAAGGTTTTAGCTCTTCCCATCCAGAATGCCGGCTACCATGCTCCTCTCCTCTCCAGTAACTCGTTGATAAACACGAAATTCATGAGCGGTCGTATTGACTCACAAGGTGAGTCAACAGACCACTACAAAATGAACCTCATATTTAATCAAAAATTAACCCACACTATAGATCAAACAATCAGAAATAAATGTGAAGTTAAAATTTATTTTTAACTCTGCATAAATGGTGTATAGCAAGCAAGTATGCAGAGAGTTCGAACACAGGGAACAAACATGGTAGATCAAACAAGTGCGTGTGTGAGTGAATGTGAAGTGCTGTCTACACTATGCAAAGCAAAGATTTTTGTGGGTTTTTACTTTTTTAATTTTTTTTATTAATTTTTAATTCTGTAATTTGATTTTTAATTTTCTGATTTTTTATATTTTTATAATTTATATATTTTTTCTTTTTTCAATATTGGAATATATAAACAAGGTAATAAAAGAGGTGCTACAATATTTATGAAAATACGCAAAAATAGAAAAAAATTCAGAAATAAAATCTTTTTGGTATTTTTATAATTTTTTACTGTTTTTATGATTTTTGGGTATTTTTTCAAAATGTTTTCGGTATTTTTAAATAGCAAAATCAAGGAAAATAGGGAATTAGCTACTGGCTGAAGGTAAAATAGAACTTAAAAATACCAAACAGCCACAAAATTGTCCCAAACTAATTTTAAAATAACGATAATAAAATATAGAACCTATAAGAACTGAGTTTGCAATTTTTGGGATTTTCTATAATTTTTAAAATTTTTTTGAAGTTTTTAGGTATTTTCAAAATTTTAAGGTTTTTCTTTTGCAATTTTTTGTGATTTTTGGACTGACACTAAAGTAGGTTAAAATAGATAGTAGGTAATTTTTTTTGGAATTTTTAGAGGTATTTTGATAATTTTTTGGTATTTTCTAAGCTAGTCAGCACTGAAAAAGCAAGTTTTTGATTTTTAATAAATATGAAAATACGATAAAATCAAAAACTAAAAATATGGCGTGAAAGTGCAAGTGAACAGGAGCTTAACTTAATTTTTATGGAAATTTTCAAGTTAAAATGATGCCTTAATTAAATGAGACAAGTTCACAAAAATATCACAGCCTGGCAGGGGTATATATGCAAATACACAAAAGTCCAGGGACATACAAGCAATTTTTCACAAAATATAACACTTAATATTTAAATTTATGGACCAAATACAAATTTGCAAACCCGCAAGGGTATTGGTGCAAAATACCCACCAGGGCGCGTGACTTGCACGCGCCTGGTAGGGACTGAAACGTAATTTCAACAAAACCCGAGGGTATGCATGCAATTTATCCAAAAATATAACACTTATACTACAAATTCTGGTACTGAAATGAAATAATCAAAGGGCCAAGGGCCTCGATGCAAACTGCCCACCCCTCATGTGAACAGATCACGTGAGGTGACGTGACAGAGGACCTGTATGCAATTATCTAGAGTCCGAGGGCCTACTTGCAATTTTTACAAAAATTTTAAACTACTAATTAAAGTTTTAGTATTAAAATACAATTACAAAAGATCGAGGGGTATACTTGCAAAATCCTCTCGCAAGGGAGATCGAGCGGCTGAGAGCCGTTCACTTGACACGTGGCGCTCCCTGGACGCGCAATGACGGTTCGGCTTCAACGTCTGAGATTAGATCACGGCTGAGATCCAACGGTGGCTAGCTCTGAAGATCGGACGGTCGAAGTGGAATCTGGGCGGCTCGCTTGATCGGACGGCTGCAAGGTCGGGAGGAAGAACGCGGAAGAAGGCCAGCGACGACGAACCTCCGCGTCCTTCCCCGCCCTCCTTCGTCGGCGTTCGGAGCTCAGAAGGGCCCAGATCTCTTCCTGCATGCGTTCTCCATGTCTGGGGAGCTTCAAAATGGCCGGAGGGGCGCGGGTTCTCTCCTGCGATGGCGGCGGAGCTCGAAACCTCCAGGTATTTCCGACGTGTCCAAAAAGGGCTCCCATGTGCGCGGTTTGGCTCCAGACCTGCAGAGAAATGACGTGAAAGGGCCGAGGACAAATTGCCTCAGTCCCGCGGTGGTGGGCGAATGGTAGAAGTGACGTGAAGGTCGCGGCCGGAGGAGCGCTCCGGCGATGGAGGTGGAGTTGCAAATGGATCGATAAATCGAGATATTTTTTAGAGGGTTTTTGATCCTAGAACTAAGGCGATAAGAATGCAACCAAAACGAGAGGAAGAAATACACCTCAAGGGCTTGGGGGGGGGGGGGGGGTTAAGGTACCTCAACGGAGCTTGGCCGGAGGTGATGGAACGCCCAGGTCTGCGCTGCTCCGCCTCCTTGGATGGCTGATCTTGGAGCTGTCACCTCCGGGAGTCAATTGGAATCAAAAGGGGCGCGAAAGGAACCAAGAATGGGGTTCAAAATTGAATGGAAGTCAAGGCTTCCATTTTATGTGGTTGACGGCCATGGCTCATAGATTGATGCGCACAAGGCGCAGCAGCGATCCACAACCCAAAAATTACATGGGGCGAGTATCCTCGATCCTAGTGGATGAAAAGTCAAGAAGAGCTTATCATGAAAAGATGCATGATTCGAGCTCCAAAAATCGGGCGAATCGAGGAGAAAAAGCACGACTGACAGACCCATATGGGGCGGGTCAGAGAGTTGGCCCGCCAGTCAACTCTCAGACCCTCCTGGTTGGTCCACGTGGACCAACCAGGAAAAACCCTGAGTAAATGTTTTGTGAAATTATTTAAAATAGAAAATGGCTGAATTAAATTATGATTATTTAACAAAAATATTTGTTATTTTATGTAGTATTTTATTCTGATTTTTAATTATTTTTAGGAGGTATAATTTTATAAGTTCCCTTGTACACCCCTTATAGGTATATTACCTATATAGTTTAGTCTTTTATTTTTATTTGTGTATTTTAATTTTATTATTTTTATTTAGTATTTTATAAAATCATAAAATACTTTGATACACATAAATATATTTTTGTTTTATTTTTCTGATATGTTTTATATTTTTAATAAAATATAAGTAGGTATTGTATAGGTATGTATATAGGTATAATACTCGTGTATTTTCTATACATATATTTTTATTTTGAGTTTTATTTAGGTTTTTATTATAATTTTTATGTACAAATATATTATAAGTAATATTTACAAAATTATAAAAAAATAAAAATACAAAAATAATGAATAAAGAATAAATCGAATATTTTAATCTGTACAATTATACAATGAGGGTCCAAAACTCAACTTTCAAACCGTAGCTCCGCCAAATGCAAAACCAACACCATTAAATATCTTATTTTATTCTATATACAATTAAAGGTGAGTTTGCTGCATTTGGAGTTTTTCAGTTGTGAGATACGGGTCTGAGAAGTTGGGATTCTGTATTTTTATTCAGACCATAACTTTTTATCTGTACATTATTTTTGAGTGAAATCAATTTTGTATTTTTCTTTATTTAATTATATACAACTTTCATGTACAAAGTTTCTTTATTTGATGTATAAAAAGTGGAACTAAAAATAGGTCCCAAAATGAATAAAGAATGAATTTAAAAGTATTATATTTGGCCTTTATCTCCCCCTACTTTCTTCCTGGTCGACCTATTCATCCAGATGCCTAGGTCTCGGGGTTTGGGTTATAAAATATTTACAATATTTTATTCTTTTTCTTTTCTTTTATTTATTCTATAATTTTGGCTTTAATTATAGTATTTTACACACTATTTACAGGTACATGCATGAATGCTAAGATGATGAAATTAAGGGTATTTACGGGAATTTGCCAGGGTTTTTGAGGCCAAAATGATAGAATAAAGATGTTGAAATGTGGATTCATCATCCCCCTATACTTTACCTTTGCTAGTCCCTAGCAAACACTTATGCAATAAGTGCAAAAAGAAAAAGAAAGAAAAGAAAAAGAAGAACTTGGATTTAGTTTAATTATCAAACGTGTCTTCACAAAATCAAAGTTTGGAGCTTAAGTCGGACCTTTGGAATTTTAGTGCGGGCGGAACCTTAATGAGAACCGAATTTGAAATCCAACAATCCTTGAGAATCCCAAAACTCTGTTCAAGTCTCCTCAATAGCCAGGTCAGAAATATCTCAATTCATACGCAAACCCTTATGACTATGAATCTGACTCGTACAGTGTAAGTGCTGGTGGCTCTCCCCAACTGGAATGACAAAGAAACTGACTTCTCCAATACGACAACCCAATGATTCCCCAATCCAATAACTCCATCCTCGAGGAGCGGGGTATTCCCTTCTAAGTTCAAGTGGCAACCAACTCAAGAGGAGGGGGTGAAGAGAAGAATGGACGGTAGCCAGTGTAGCTACCTATCTCGGGATGCAAGACCAGTGTAGTCAAGTCATCCTGCTGCAGGCTCACATATTTGACTTTGGAACTCAAGCTTGCTTATTGGATTTACAACATAATTACATACTTTGCAGGCTTCTTATTTTTGTACAAGCCTGAACACACATTTTTTTAAATACTATTCACAGCAGCATTTACATAAGGAGTTTTTCCTCTTGAGCCAGTAGACTATCCCTCTTTTGAAGCTTTATCGCAACCCACAGCCTCCTGTCTTTAGACTTCCTTATTACTGGACGGGTTGGGGTGCACTTCCCTCCTTAAAGGAGGACAAATGTTACCACTTGTGTGCCTCATACCGGCAAATCCAATCCCCTCACCACTCCAACTGAGTTGAGCCATGTGAAAGGTGCAGATGTCCAAGTTAGGTCATTATCAACAAGAGTCGTGCGTGTGCTCCGAAATACTCTACTTAGGCAGTCAAGAATCCATTGAACCAAGTCCCGTGATCCTCAAAGAATTAAGCCAACTAGACTTGAAGTACCTCAAACCCAGTTCCTATAAAGTTCCTGTTATTAGGTAGATTTTAAGGTCCAATCAAGCTCCAATCTCCGGATTTTACTTAGACTTGTTCAACTATCAAACTCAATCCGAAAAATGCGAATGCTATGCAGATGCTATGCAGAAAATATTTTTGTGATGCAATTTTCAAAGATTTTGAACTTTTTATGGATTTTTTAAAATATGATGATGATGCATATGCAGATGCATTTTTTGTATATTTTTTCAAAAAGATTTTTCAAATGTTTTTGGATTTTAATTTTGCAAATGTTTTTGTGATTTTTGAAAACAAAAAGTTTTTGGCTAAAAGCTAGGTTAAAAATATGTACACAAGAGTGCTTCTTATATTTACAAGAAGTGGATTTTAAGAATTTACAAGGGTAAGTGATCAATTTTATAAGTACATAGTGGATTGAGATGTTCATATATTCCTTAAACTTATTTGACACAAGTTTTTCAAAGAATTTTTGAGAACTATAGTCCAAAATAATTTTTACAAATATTTTTACAAACATGTACACACATTTGAAAATCATTTTGCAAAAGTTTTTTCAAAACAATATATATAGATTTTTCAAAATATTTTTGCAACCATTTTTCAAACCATTTGCAAATCATTTTTCAAACATTTTATTTCACAAAAATAATTTTTTACAAACCACACGTTTTTACAAAGGTTGAAAACATGTAACAAAACGTTTTCAAAATAGTTTTCAATAGATTTTCACAAAGATTTTCAAACTATTTTTCAAACATTTTGCAAAAAAACATTTTCACCTGATTTATTAATCAGTAAATACAAAAACAATTTGAGGAATGGAACACCTTTTTATTAAGGTTTTTAATGAATTTTAAAGAATTATTAGCCATATTATTAGAAAAATACGAAAGTACGAGTTATGGCTAAAGTATATACGTAGTATATACGACCCCCCTATACTTAGCTTGAGCTATGTCCTCATAGATCAGAGAGAAAAGAGAAGACATAACTCGTACTGAGTATAGGAAAACCTAAAGAATAAATGAATAAATGACTGAACCGATGAGAAGTTGACCGTCCCCCCTATACTTAGGATCAAATAATCCTAAGTATAGCAGACTGTACACAATGCAGGGCGGGTCAAGGGTGGGAATGAACAGATCGTACTCAGATTGTCTTCCCCTATACTTAGGGTAAAATATCCCTAAGTATAGACAAGAAGAGGAGACAATGGAGATGATCGAAATGAATGACAGAACTCG
This sequence comes from Ottelia alismoides, assembly GCA_037367405.1. Classification (NCBI taxonomy): domain Eukaryota; kingdom Viridiplantae; phylum Streptophyta; class Magnoliopsida; order Alismatales; family Hydrocharitaceae; genus Ottelia; species Ottelia alismoides. The sequence goes on from JAZKJV010002736.1 coordinate 243,925, forward strand.
GGGTGCACACCCCCCTATACGTAGGACAAAGTACGTCCTAAGTATGGAAAACTGTCTACAAGGGCGGCACCTTTTTGATAGATAAAGAAAATAGAAAAGGAAAAGAAGAAAAGAAGAAAAGAAGAAAATAAATCAACAGATGAAAGAGTGATATGAACCGATGGATCTGTACAACGGAAGATGGAATTGATCACCATGTATGAGATGCAGATGATATGAGTCAAAGAACACATCTCATACCAGAAGAATGGGGGCAACGTCAATGGTCGACGGATCATGATCTAGATATAGTTTCAAGCGTTGACCATTGACACGGAAGGTAGAAGAAGATGACGGTTCGGATATGTCGATGCTGCCATTGTCATGTACCTTCTTAACCACATACAGACCTTTCCACTTGCTCTGTAATTTTCCTGGAAATAATTTCAGCCTGGAATCAAACAACCATACTCTCTGATCTGGCTCAAACTGTTTATGGCTGATATGGGAATCGTGCCATGTTTTCACTTTCTCTTTGTACTGTAGGCTGTTGGAAAAGGCCGTATCTCTCAGTTCCTCCAGGGCTGCCAACTCTTCTCTTCTCTGTTCTCCTATGCTCTCAGGATCTAATAGTAACTCAGTGACTGCCCAAAAGGATTTGTGCTTGATTTCCACTGGCAAATGGCATGGCTTGCCATAAACGAGTCGAAAGGGAGATGTCCCCAATGGATTCTTGAAAGAAGTCCGATAGGCCCACAAGACCGAGTCCAAAAGCTGTGACCAATCCTTTCGGTCTGGACGGACAACTTTCTGCAAGATTGTTTTTATCTCCCGGTTCGATACTTCGGCAAGACCATTAGTCTGAGGGTGATACGGTGTGGCAACCCGATGGTCAATGCCGAACTCGTTTGCAAGGGCCCGAACCTTGTCATTGATGAAATGAGACCCCCCGTCTGAAATCAAGACTCTAGGTACCCCGAACCGTGAAATGATATTTTTCCTCAAAAATTTGCACACGGTCTTAGCATCTGCGGCTCGGGCGGGGATGGCCTCAACCCATCGGCTAACATAATCCACAGCGAGCAAAATATGCTCGAATCCCTGACTCTTAGGGAATGGGCCCATGAAATCAATCCCCCATGCATCAAAAACCTCACAAAAGTGAATGGGTTGCATGGGCATCATGTCTCTCCGTCCGCAGGTTCCCATTTTCTGAGAGTCAATACATCTCTTCACGAACTCATCAGAATCCTTGAAGAGAGTAGGCCACCATAGACCGGATTGAAGCACCTTCTATGCTGTCCTTTTTCCAGAATGATGTCCTCCTGCCTCAAGCTTGTGGCAGTATGTGAGGACGCTATGATGCTCTTCTTGAGGAATGCACCTCCTCCAGATACTGTCCCCTCCATGATAAAGGACGGGATCCTCCCAATGATAAAACTTGGCCTTCGCCAGGAAGGTCTCAAGTTTCTGCCTGGGCCAACCTTGTGGGACTGTCTTGGCAACAAGATAGTTCACAATGTTGGCGTACCACGCGAGTGAGGTGATAGCCAGGATCGCCTCATCTGGAAATGTCTCTGCAATAGGTACGCTGGGCTCAGATTCCTCAAGATTCTCAAATCAGGGGAGATGATCCGCCACCACATTCTTTACTCCAAGCTTATCCTTAATCTCAATATCAAATTCCTGGAGCAGAAGGATCCATCTAGTAAGACGTGCTTTGGCATCCTTCTTGGCTATTAAGTACCGGATGGCAGTGTGATCAGTGTAAATTGTCACTCTAGATCTGAGAATATAAGATCGATACTTATCTAAAGCAAAGACTACAACCAACATCTCTTTCTCAGTCACAGTGTAATTCTGCTGAGCGGCATCCAAAGTCCGGCTGGCGTAGTGAATGGCGAACGGTAAACCATCCCTCCTCTGTCCAAGCACAGCCCCAATGGCAAAATCTGAAGCATCCGTCATGATCTCGAATGGGAGAGACCAATCGGGTGGCTGAAGGACAGAAGCTGACACAACCATACCTTTGAGAGTCTCAAAAGACGCAAGACACTTATCATTAACAATGAACTCAGTGTCTTTCGTCAGCAAATCAGTAAGCGGTCGGGCAATATGACTGAAGTCCTGAATGAACCGTCGGTAAAAACCGACATGCCCCAGAAAAGACCGCAACTGGCGCAAATTGGATGGTGGATTGAGTTTTATGATGATATCCACCTTGGCCGGATCGACTTCCATGCCCCTGTTGGAGACGATATGACCAAGAACCGTCCCTTGAGTCACCATGAAGTCACTCTTCTCCCAAGATAAAACAAGATTGATCTCTATGCAGCGCTGAAGCACACGGTCTAGGCAGTCAAGACAAGCATCGAACCCATCGCCATAGACCGAGAAGTCATCCATGAAGACCTCTAAATAGTCACCCACCATGTCCGAGAATATGGACAACATGCACCTTTGGAATGTCGCCGGAGCGTTACATAGACCAAAGGGCATCCATCTGAAAGCATACGTCCCAAACGGACAGGTGAATGTCGTTTTCTCCTGGTCTTCGGGTGCAATGGCCACTTGATTATACCCGGAGTACCCGTCAAGGAAACAACAATGACTCTTCCCAGCTAGCCGCTCGATAATATGATCAATGAAGGGTAGCGGGAAATGATCCTTCTTGGTGGCCTCATTCAATCGTCTGTAGTCCACATAGACCCTCCAAGAAGTGGGTACTCGGGTAGCGATCTCCTCTCCAGACTCATTGACAACTGTAGTGATACCCGTCTTCTTGGGTAAAACATGCAACAGACTAACCCACTTGGAGTCGGAGATGGGGTAGATAAAATCGACGCTCCACCACTTCGAAATTTCTTTCATGACTACGTCTCGAAGATTCGGGTTCAACCGTCGCTGGAACTCACGCGACGACCTAGCGTCATCCTCAAGATAGATGTGGTGAGAGCACAGAGCTAGACTAATCCCCTGGAGATCAGCTATACTCCAACCTATCGCCTTGCGGTTTCTTTCAAGAACCTCCATCAGACGAGATTCTTGTTTTCCAGTCAAGCCTGCTGAGATAATGACTGGGTGCATGTCTGGCTCACCCACAAGGAATCTATACTGCAGCGACTGCGGCAGAGGTTTCAGTTCTGGGCAACTGGGAGGTGGCAGATCTGGCTTCTGATATATCTGTGTGAAAGCTACCAAGTCTGCGTGGGAGAACTCTCGCCCTGCATGAATCCCTGACGAAGGGCTGCCTGCTGAATCATCAATGAACTGCACTGGCACGTACTCTGTCATGGTTGTTGGCTCAGAAGGAATCATACATGGCAAATAGTCATCGAAATCATCCCAATCAATGTCTGAATTCGAGGGATCAGAAGAAGATGAACAAGATTGGAAATCATCAGCACCACTCGTCCCAACACTGTCAGCCTCAGGTGTATCCTCGTCCAGGGGTGTGCTCTCCCGGCTTTCGACTGCCATAAGCTTTAGATATAGTGAATCTGTAGGCAAGGCGATGGTCAGTGCTATAGGATCTGTCTATTTAGATTCATCATCTGTCATCAGAAAATCATACTCCTGATGGATGTCTAGCTCTTCCTCGGTCATCTGCGCTGCTTCGCTAGACTGCTCTGAGCATTCTAGTTCTCTAGCTCTTGTTTCTTCGATCGTCTCTATTTGTATGGTTTCGCTCTCTACGCGAAAACATACCCTCCCACAATCATGATCGGTCACCGCCTTGGCTGTGGCCAAGAATGGACGTCCGAGTATGATGGGGGCATCGGTTACCGACTCAGGGATCTCCATGTCCAACACAACGAAGTCCACGGGGAATTTCAGGCCCTGAATGGTAACGACCACATCTTTCAATAACCCCTTCGGCCTCTTAGTCGACCTATCAGCAAACTGAAGGACTGTCCTGCTCCTAAGAAGAGGACCAAACTCGAGTCGGTCGAGTAAGGCTGCCGGAAGAAGGTTGATTGAAGAGCTTCTGTCTAACAGAGTACGATCAAACTGCTGCTCCTGAATCTCGCATCTGACATAGGGAGCTCCTGCATCTGGTTGCTTGGCTGGCAGCTTGTTTTGAATAGTGCAGCAAGTGGAATGGGTGAGCACATGGATCTGATCTCTGTGGTTCCTCCTCTTCCTGCGGATGGTAGTCTTCTCTTTCAAGTTCTTTTTGAAGAGGGGGATGTGCTCAAGTGCTTCTTGTAGAGTCAGCTGAATATGGAATCTGTCTATCATCTGATTGCTGAACTCTACCTGTTGCTCTTTTTTGGGATTTTCTCTTTTGTTCCCCTTTGCTCGGTAGAGTGCCTCAGGGAAGGGGATGGTAGGGGCCTCCTCAGATGGAGGGCTAGGAATAGGTCCCTGTGCCTGTGAAGGAGGAGAATCCATACAATCATCATTATGCAACACATATGGATCTGCAATGTGAACAAAAACCTTTCCTTTATTCATATTGTTGTTTTTCTTTTTGTTACCACAGTCCATAGATACAAAAGGTGGTAACATCACAGAGGGAGGCTCAACAAAAGTAGATGTGGTGGCCTCAGTACCACCACCGGCACCTGTCTTCGCGACATCAGCGCTGCGCTCTGGCTTTGTATCCAAAATGGTGGCATCAGCACCATCGTCTGCATCTAGTCTCACGATGGCCTCAGCACCGTGGTCTGGATCTCCATCATTGGTGGCCTCAGCACCACCGTCTTCAACATCATCATTAGCGGCATCAGCACCGCTACTCTTCTCCTATGGCGCTCCTGGATCAGCTGGTGGTTGTCGCTCAGAAGAGGCATCGCCGGCTGGCATCCTACCGCTCCTAGTAGTCACAAAATCAGCATCATACAAAGAAAGAGATATGTCACTCAAATAGTCACTAGGAGAGGTATCCTCTGTAAACTCTACCTGCTCAGACTTCCTTTTCAGATTGTTCGGGTTAGGTTCGATCTGAGCGGGTATGGCGGCCTTGCCTTTGATTATTTCCCTCATCTCCTGCCGGAATTCATCCATTTCTTTCCTGAAGGATGCTCGCTGTTCGGAGAGCAAACGAGCAAGATCATCGAGAGCTGGGTTCTCAAAAGTAGGGGCTTGAGAACCGAATGGGTTCCCTTGCGGGAAATGAGGCTGCTGCTGGTACTGCTAGTACTGGGGAGGATGGAGATATGATTGATGAGGCTGCTGACGCTGCCTCCACTGCTGTCCCTGATAGGCGAGATGAGGACCACTCTGGTACTGCAGCTGGTGGGCATACTGGGGCTGTTGCTGCTGCTGTGGCTGGCTGCTCTGCTGTCCTTGAGCTGGATTCTGCTGCTGAGATGAGGACCCACCGTTGCCCCAACAGAATCCGGGATGATCACGATGAATCCCGGGTTGAGGGTACCAGTCGTACCAAATCCCATTGACTTCCATCAATGGTTACTGCTCGAAGGAGGGTGGAGGAAGAACTGCCAGTGGCTTCTCCGGCTGATAGACCACCATCTGAGTGTCCTGAGATGGCGGCTGTGCTGGATGGTACTGTAGCAACGGGACCGGCTCTGCCTGGATGTGGTTGACCTGACGGTACGAGGTAGAGGGTTGGGATGCGTTGCTACTGCTCGGATCAGCACGTGACCTGGGAGGCTGATGGGAAGATATCTGTGCCTCCTGGATGCAAAGGATCTACGTCTTCAGGTCACTCATCGTCTTGGCAATCTGGTCCATCTGGGCCATGCCTTGCATCTGCTTTTTCTCGAGGATCTCGAGATGGTCCAGTTTCTCACTGATTATGCTCTTGTCGGCTGCGGCTGATTCTGCTTGGCTGCGGCTGCCGACGATGTGTTAGGATCGGCATCAATGCGGGCGATCCTATGGAATGATCCCGCTCCTTGTGGGGGCTTCTACTGTGTGTAAACACAGGCTTGGGCCATGACGGCTGAGTTCTCTGCCATGCCTTCGTAGATGGCCCAAACGTCGTCCTCCCCTTTGGAAAAATAGGACCCACCACAAGATGCGTTCACTAGCCCCTACAGCTCCGGTGTCAGCCCACAAAAGAAGCTTTGAACTAGATTGGGCTTGGAGATATCGTGATGTGGACACCGGTCGATGAGCTCTCTGAATCGATCCCAGGCTTCATGGAATTGTTCATTCGGGATCATGAGGAAGTTGCTGATCATGTCTCTAGCTGCATTAGTCCGGCCGAGAGGGTAGTACTTCTTCAGATACACGGTCCGGAGATCTGCCCAAGTATCGACGAATCGCCCTAAGTGCTTGAGCTAGTATGCGGCTCTGTCAACCAAGGAGAACGGGAAGACGATCATCTTAATAGTGTCCTCGGTCATCAGCCTATCATGGATGGTACTGCAGATCATTTCGAACTCTTGGAGGTGGAATTTGGAGTTCGGCAACCCATGGAATTTGGGTAGAAGCTGGATGGTGTGGGGCCGAAGCTCGAAATCTCCATGGATAGGCGGAAGTATGATCCAACGATGAGTGAGGGATGCTGCGGGATTGTGTAATTCCCTCATGATAGTCTGTTGCGTTCTCTCAGCGTCGGGATCACCTTCTCCTGCATCAGGTCCATCTCCTCCTCCACCACCGTCACCGCCCCCAGGTCAGTTTTCTCTCATCTGTGCTATCTCTCGCATGAGATCACCCATGAAGGTTCCCTGATCGCGGATCTGCCTCTACATGGTCTCCAGGGATGCCAGAAGTGAATTGTTGATGGCGACTTGATCAATAAAGAATGGCAGGTGCTCATGGTTATCTGGATGCTCGCCTCTGTCATCCATGATTGGGTTCTCTGAAAAAGCAAAAGACCCTATCTCAGGTGCCGTCAAATGTTCTGAGCTCTGCGATGCACTAAATTCTGAGACTCTTGGACTGATAGAAAGGGAATGAGACGGATGGTCGAGGGGGAACAGGGTGGAAGTGAACTCAGGCTCGGAGAGCGGACTCTCCGAGGTTGTCCTAGATGAATAGGGAGGAGTGCTAGATAGCGGTGCCGATAAGGTCAGCCTAAGAGACCTCCGTCCCATCATATTTATTATTGGGAAGAGCAAGGTGAATGCAGAAGAAGAAGGAAGAAAGGAACAAAATTGCGCACAATTGTGCTGTCTTTTTGATCTTGACCTAAAATAAACTAGCAATCAAACACAAAGCAGGGTGAGTTCACCAACTCAACACATGAAGCCGTGAAGGTTCGGCTTTTATCTTGTCCGTTTTAATCTTGAATTCAAGAATTTATCTTATCACGAGTCCTTAGAGCGCTATGCCTAAAGGAGAGAGAGTACTATCGTAAGAGTATCCCGTACTTGTCCTCCTCCTGTGTAACCTGTAGCTTGCGCTTTTTGAGGTCCTTGTAACCCTTCCTGGATCCCTACTTAGCCAAAGAAATAGAGAAAGGAAGCCAATAGGCGAAACCGATACTTCGGAACTCGCTCGCAACGGAATCACCCGTAAGCGTGCAAGAACCTACTCGGACGCGAGACGATGAGACAGACACCCCCGTGAAGGCGTGGCCTAGGATCGATACTTCGGACAAGGTCGATGCTCTACACAATAGAGAGTCACCAATGTTGACCAAGCCCTACTCGTCCACGTACGATAGAAGCGCCAATACTTCGGAAATCCAGGCGATACACAAGGCAGCCACAAGCTGGGTTTTGGGCTCTCATCCTTACGAAGCACTCAACTCACTTGGAAGGAGACCTTCCCATGCAACCTGAAGACAAGTGAGGGTGTTGCTCTCCCCAAACAATGAATCCAATTACAAGTTTTATTTAGGTCAAAGTTTTCTTAGCAGTCCCTTTTTTATTTTTTTAGTGTTATCTCTTCTTTTGAGTAGATTCAAACAAGCGCCTAACGGTTTTTGTATTTTCTTGATCCTACTTTGTCCAAAAACAGAGGGAGAATAGAGTCGGAAAAGCCGTGCAAGTCAACACAAAGATGGAAATCTCACCTTTGTGCCTAAATGATGGATGCAAAGTAAGAAGACTTACAGCGAATCCCAGCTCTCTCCATGCGGGATGCAAAGCAGAAATTTATAAACCTAATCTACATGCCGGTATGCCATGCGAAAATCGTTCTAAGATAGGCAACTGCTAGCGTTAAGAACCACAAGCTAATCACCAATCCTTGATCCTAAGAGTCCGGTCTAGACCCCCTCCTCTTCTCGACACATCGAGTTCAGGAGTAGCGCTTGATGGGGAGGGCTCGCGGTGCGGCGGATCTAAGGAGATGAGTTAACTGTTTAATTAAACTAAGTCCAAATACGATCTATAGGTGCATGCAAAGGTTATTAGTGTGTTTGGACCTAATTTAGTCAGTCAAGCAAAAGCCTAGAACTAAGGGCTCAATCCACAAAAGAAAGGGAAGATGAAATCAAAATCGGAAAATGACAACGATAGAAAACTCGTCAAAATCCGCGGTGAGCCCTTGGGTGAACAAACACCCGGAAATTGGGCCCGGAAGTTCAAGTGTACAAGTCTTGTATTATTACAAATTAATAAATCTCTCTCTCATAAAATAAAAATGCAAACTAATCTAAGCACTCTCTCACTCCTCATGCTCTTTCCTACCGGCTTGGCTTAAGAAAAACCGGCTCTGCTTCACGTGGTTGCTTCGGATCCCCTAGGCGATCCGCCTCACTCCGCGGTCCCTCGCAAGAAGACAAAGAGATGGTCAGAAAAGTTCACAAATATCTATAAAAAATAAGAGAGAGATAAAATAGCAAGCAATAATGAAGACAACAAACACTATCAGACAAAAATATGAACTACTCGCTGTTGTTCCATGGCAACGGCGCCATTTGATAAACACGAAATTCATGAGCGGTCGTATTGACTCACAAGGCGAGTCAACAGTCGGTGTGTTGACCACTACAAAATGAACCTCGTATTTAATCAACAATTAACCCACACTATAGATCAAAATCAGAAATAAATGTGAAGTTAAAATTTATTTTTAACTCTACATAAATGGTGTATAGCAAGCATGCAGAGAGTTCGAACACAGGGAACAAACATGGTAGATCAAACAAGTGCGTGTGTGAGTGAATGTGAAGTGCTGTCTACACTATGCAAAGCAAAGACTTTTGTGGGGTTTTAATTTTTTTAATATTTAATTCTATAATTTGATTTTTAATTTTTTGATTTTTTTATATTTGTATAATTTATATATATATTTTCTTTTTTTCAGTATTGGAATATATAAACAAGGTAATAAAAGAGGTGCTACAATATTTATGAAAATATGCAAAAATAGCCAAAAATTCAGAAATAAAATCTTTTTGGCATTTTTATAATTTTTTACCATTTTTGTGATTTTTGGGTATTTTTTCAAAATGTTTTTGGTATTATTAAATAGCAAAATCAAGGAAAATAGGGAATTAGCTACTGGCTGAAGGTAAAATAGAACTTAAAAACATCAAACAGCCACAAAATTGTCCCAAACTAATTTTAAAATAAAGATAATAAAATATAGAACCTATAAGAACTGAGTTTGTAATTTTTGGGATTTTCTATAATTTTTAAGATTTTTTTGAAGTTTTTAGGTATTTTCAAAATTTTAAGGTTTTTCTTTTGCAATTTTTAGTGATTTTTGGACAGACACTAAAGTAGGTTAAAATAGACAGTAAGTAATTTTTTTTTGGAATTTTTCGAGGTATTTTGATAATTTTTTGGTATTTTCTAAGCTAGTCAGTACTGAAAAAGCAAGTTTTTGATTTTTTGTAAATATGAAAACGCGACAAAATAAAAAACTAAAAATATGGCTTGAAAGTGCATGAACATGAGCTTAACTTAATTTTTATGGAAATTTTCAAGTTAAAATGATGCCTTAATTAAATGAGATAAGTTCACAAAAATATCACAGCCTGACAGGGGTATATATGCAAAAACACCAAAGTCCAGGGGCATACAAGCAATATTCCACAAAATATAACACTTAATATTTGAATTTATGGACCAAATACAAATTTGCAAACCCGCAAGGGTATTGGCGCAAAATACCCACCAGGGCGCGTGACTTGCAACGCCTGGTAGGGACTCAAACGTAATTTCAACAAAACCCGAGGGTATGCATGCAATTTATCTAAAAATATAACACTTATACTACAAATTCTGGCACTGAAACGAAATAATCAAAGGGACAAAGGCCTCGATGCAAAATGCCCACCCCTCACGTGAACAGGTCACGTGAGGTGACGTGGCAGAGGACCTGTATGCAATTATCTAGAGTCCGAGGGCCTACTTGCAAATTTTACAAAAATTTTAAACTACTAATTAAAGTTTCAGTATTAAAATACAATTACAAAAGATCGAGGGGTATACTTGCAAAATCCTCTCGCAAGGGAGATCGAACGGCTGAGAGCCGTTCACTTGACACGTGGCGCTCCTTGGACGCGCGATGACGGTTTGGCTTCGACGTCTGAGATTAGATCACGGCTGAGATCCAACGGTGGCTAGCTCTGAAGATCGGACGGTCGAAGTGGAATCTAGGCGGCTCGCTTGATCAGACGACTACAAGGTCGGGAGGAAGAACGCGGAAGAAGGCCGACAGCGGCGAACCTCTGCGACCTTCCCCTCCCTCCTTCGTCGGCGTTCGGAGCTCAGAAGGGCCAAAATCTCTTCCTGCAGGCGTTCTCCATGTCTGGGGAGCTTCAAAATGGCCGGAGGGGCGCGGGTTCTCGCCTGCGACGACGGCGGAGCTCGAACCTCCTGGTATCTCTGGCGTGTCCAAAAAGGGCTCCCAGGTGTGCAGTTTGGCTCCAGACCTGCAGAGAAATGACGTGAAAGGGCCGAGGGCAAATTGCCTCGGTCCCACGGTGGTGCGCGAATGGTGGAAGTGACGTGAAGGTCGCGGCCGGAGGAGCGCTCCGGCGATGGAGGTGGAGTTGCAAATGGATCGATAAATCGAGATATTTTTAGAGGGTTTTTGATCCTAGAACTAAGGCGAGAAGAATGCAACCAAAATGAGAGGAACTGGGGGGGGGGGGTGGGGGCGAGGTTAAGGTACCTCAACGGAGCTTGGCCGGAGGTGATGGAACGCCCAGGTCAGCGCTGCTCCGCCTCCTTGGATGGTTGATCTTGGAGCTGTCACCTCCAGGAGTCGATTGGAATCAAAAGGGGCGCGAGAGGGACCAAGAATGGGGTTCAAAATCGAATGGAAGTCAAGGCTTCCATTTTATGTGGTTGACGGCCATGGCTCATAGATTGATGCGCACAAGGCGCAACAGCGATCCACAACCCAAAAATTACATGGGGCGAGTATCCTCGATCCTAGTGGATGAAAAGTAAAGAAGAGCTTATCACGAAAAGATGCATGATTCGAGCTCCAAAAATCGGGCGAATCGAGGAGAAAAAGCACGGCTGACAGACCCATATGGGGCGGGTCAGAGAGTTGACCCGCCAGTCAACTCTCAGACCCTCCTGGTTAGTCCACGTGGACCAACCAGGAAAAACCCTGAGTAAATGTTTTGTGAAATTATTTAAAATAGAGAATGGCTGAATTAATTATGATTATTTAATAAAAAATATTTGTTATTTATGTAGTATTTTATTCTGATTTGTAATTATTTTTAGGAGGTATAATTTTATAAGTTCCCTTGTACACCCCTTATAGGTATATTACCTATATAGTTTAGTCTTTTATTTTTATTTGTGTATTTTAATTTTATTATTTTTATTTAGTATTTTATAAAATCATAAAATACTTTGATACACATAAATATATTTTTGTTTTATTTTTCTGATATGTTTTATATTTTTAATAAAATATAAGTAGGTATTGTATAGGTATGTATATAGGTATAATACTTGTGTATTTTCTGTACATATATTTTTATTTTGAGTTTTATTTAGGTTTTTATTCTAATTTTTATGTACAAATATATTATAAGTAATATTTACAAAATTATAAAAATATAAAAATACAAAAACAATGAATAAAGAATAAATTGAATATTTTAATCTGTACAATTATACAATAAGGGTCCAAAACTAAACTTTCAAACCGTAGATCCGCCAAATGCGAAACCTGCACCATTAAATAGCTTATTTTATTCTATATACAATTAAAGTGAGTTTGCTGCATTTGGAGTTTTCAGCTGTGAGACACGGGTCTGGGAAATTGGGATTCTGGATTTTTATTCAGACAATAACTTTTTATATGTACATTATTTTTCAGTGAAATCTATTTCGTATTTTTCTTTATTTAATTATCTACAACTTTCATGTACAAAGTTTCTTTATTTGATGTATAAAAAGTGGAACTAAAAATAGGTCCCAAAATGAATAAAGAATGAATTTAAAAGTATTGTATTTGGCCCTTATCTCCCCCTACTTTCTTCCTGGTCGACCTATTCATCCAGATGCCTAGGTCTCGGGGTTTGGGTTATAAAATATTTACAATATTTTATTCTTTTTCTTTTCTTTTATTTATTCTATAATTTTGGCTTTAATTACAGTATTTTACACACTATTTACAGGTACATGCATGAATGCTAAGATGATGAAATTAAGGGTATTTACAGGCATTTGCCAGGGTTTTTGAGGCCAAAAGGATAGAATAAAGATGATGAAATGTGGATTCATCACTCGTCCTCAGAGAGTCATGTATTTCCTTCTAAAGTCTGTCGTGTTGTGTTCACAATTGAATTGGGGAAGAAGTTAGAGGAAGGAGAAAAGAACTGGAGGGTGGCCAGTGTAGTCACCTCTCCTTGTGAAGATGGCCAGTGTAGCCAAGTCTCCACCAAGATTTATAGGTTTTCTTGAAGCTTGGACCTTTTTGGTCGGATATTTATTTGTTAGAATGCTTCTTTGTATTTGGAATTTTTTGTTGTTCTGCTTGGATCTTGTTGTGCCCCTATGGATATAGAATCTTTTTGTTTCCGTACATTTTTTGGGGTCTTAGAAAAATTGTGCCCAGCCGCATCCCTTTTCCGAAGCTTTATTTCAACCTGTACTCCGGTCTTTAGATTTCTACGCTACCAGAAAAGAAACTCACACAGTCTTCCAACATCCCGTCTGAGTTGAGCTAAGTGCATAGTTGTTGGCTCGGAATTTTTGTGGTTGGAAAAATTATTGATGGTAAAAAATGTGTCGTCGTTGTTTTTCCCCAAAATCCTGTGCCAACAAAAAATTACTATTTTTATTTTTTTCTACTTATTAACCTGTATAGCAGACATGGTTGAACTCAGGGAGGCTACAATTCCCGAGGGTTATTCAATTAATCGAAAATCAATCAAGAGAAAACAAGAATATCAAAGGACAACTATCCTTGGTTTTTGACAACTATCCTTGGTTTTTGTGATTTTTTTATCTTTTTATTTTTTTATTTTTTTTATTTTCTAATTTTTTAATATTTTTTGATTTTCAAATTTTTAGTGATTTTGATTTTGCATTTTTTTAATTTTCAAAAATAACACGAAGCAATATGAACAAGGTCAAAAATACGTACACCAACTCTTTTTGTAATTTTCCAAATAATCAGAAATGCTGAAAAAAATTTCAAAGAAAATATTTTTGGGTTTTAAAAGTTTTGAAATATTTTTGAGAATTTTTGTATAATTTTTAGATGTTTTTGTATTTTTATAAAAATCAAACAATGAGAAAATAAGAAAGTGTGCATAGCTTGGAGTAATTTGCAACTTAAAAATATTTTAAGTGCCAAATTATGATTTTTATAAGATTTTTGATGTTTTTCAAATTTTTTAGTTTTTATAAATGATTAATATGTGAAAATTGGTCATAAATTAAAAGACAATGAAATACAACTACTCTATTTTTTTGGAATTTTTGCAACAATATTTGAATTTTTTTATGAATTTTGGAATTTCAAGAAGATAAAAAGACAATGTTTTTGATTTTTTAATAGTAATAAATGAAGGCAAAATGCAATGAAAATTTTATGCTAGGAAGAATAGCACATCAGGAGTACAACGTAATTTTCTCAAAATTTTTGGATCACAAATAACATTTATTTCATTGAAAAGCACAAGCAAATTCAAGTTCTGGAATTCAGGGACTAAAATGTAAATAATTCAACATTTTGCATAAAATAAATAATAAGAATAAAATGGGAGGCAGTAAGTACAAATTACCTAAAGAAACGTGCGAAGCACATGCTTGTTCTAGCAAGGGCTTGTTTGTAATTTTGAAAACTTCCAAGGGGCGTAGCTGTAAATCTTCCAATAAAATATTTAATCCAAAACCCCCAACCCTAGGGAGTTTCTCTTCGTTCTTCAAAGGAGAAGCAATGGGCGCCACCCAACCTTCTCGCTTACGTAGGGATGCCAAGGGGGAGACCGGTCGGAGTCGCGGCGAGGAGGCAGGCCCGCCTGGCCACACACACAGAGGTGGGCAGTGCTGGACTGCGCGAGGAGGGGCGCGGTTGTTTGAGGAGGGTCACGAAGGACTGGTGGCAAGTCGGCAGAGAACGAGGGTCGCGGAGGGCAGATGCGCGGTTGCGCGCGGATGACCTGAGGAGGTTGCGGCTCGCGCGACAGGGCGCGAGGAGGTCGAGGAGGGAGCGCCGCCCAAGCCACAGCGGTTGACAACGAAGGGAGGGCGCACGCGGACTGGAATGGCAGGAAGTCGACGGCGTGAGGCAACGGCGAGGGTGTCGACCGCGCTGCTCCGCGCGCAGAGGCGACGACGGTTGGGCGCACGCCGCGCGTTGGCCGGAGGCGAGGCGGCGCTGAGGTCAGGCAGCAAGGGTGCGGTGGTGCTGCGGTGGGGGTACGTGCGACGCAGCATTGCTGAAAGGAGGAGCGGAGACACACGCCCCTGCATGTCCGCGCGTGGTGCCGCAAGAGAGGAGGAGGGGGGCGCGGAAGGCTTCTTCGTCGCGGAGGTCGGCTGGCGGTTCCGTGCGCGAAGGGTGCAGGGAGGTGCTGGTGGTGCCCGCGCGGGGTAGCGGCGACCGAGGACGACAGGAGCGGAGATTGGCGGTGGTGCGTGCGGCCTTGGCTCGGAGGGACGGTGGCGCGGGCTGAAGGGGAGGGGGGCGGCGATGCCTGGAGGGCAGCCGTCCCCTCTTTTTTTAATTTTTTATATTGTAATTTTTTTGTAATGTAAACAATAAATAATAAAAAACTCTTTTTATTTTTTATTTTTTTTTGTAAATATGAAAATAAGAAATAAAATAGGAAGTGAGAAATAAATAGGACTGCTCGGAGGCTAGACACCTTTTCTCGACAAGAAGACTCTTGGAGATTGGGCTCCTCTCTCTAAAGATTGATCAAGTTGGAATGAAGGAGAAGGGGCCATATAAATAGAAAAGATGGAGATGAAATTTGATTTTTTTTTGAATTTTTTTGGATAAAGAGATAAGATAGATGAAAAATTGAAATGAGCTAAAGATAAATAGATAAAACTATTTACAAATTAGCTAATTTTTTTTGAATTTTCGTCACTTTATTTATTTGAATTAAAAAAGTTTATTTTTTTATTTTTTTATGATGGTTTATTAAAAATAGCAGCTATATACATATACTATATACATATATGACATTATATACAAGGGTAAATAAGGAAATTAGCTTCTTCTCTTTTTTTTTGTTTTGATTTTTTTAATTTTTTAATTTTTATTTTAAATAATTGGTAAGAATAATTTACAAATATATACAAATACAATATGCACAAAATACATGGGAAAATTGCACAAACCACCCCAGAAAGCCGACTTTTCAACCGTAACTTCAAAAATTATGAAATCACATCCTTTTTGAAGATAATTTAATTTAGAATCCAATGGAAGCGATATTGGTTCAATTTGAGTTCATATGGAGCCAAAATTGATCTTTTAATTAGTGCTTAGTGGCTTTTTCCATGTGTGGCTACTTTTATTCTATACATGATTTAATTGTACAATCATTTTTATTAATTAGGACACATTTTTATTTACAACTTTGATGTTGAAAGTTATTCGATTTGAGGTCAATTAATGCACAAATAAATTAGTGTTGGTTTTATACAAATATACACAAAATAAGTGAGAACTATTTACAACAACGCAAACACATTTTTTTCTGCTTAAAGACCCTTATCTCCCCCTACTTTATTCCTGGTCGATCAGGTCAAGTCTTGACCTTCTCTCGGGGTTTGGGTCAGCATGTTTACAGTCTTCCTTTTTTTATTACTTTCTTTTCTTTATTTTTCCTTTCTTTCTTTCTTTATTTATTTTAGGTTAAAATTAGTAAGAAGTGTACAATATTTACAGATGCAAGTTAGTAAGAATATGGAGTTAGTGTTATATGCAGGTGTTTATAAGGGATTTTAAGCTAAAATAAATGAATAAAGATGACGAATCATAGACTCATCATCCCCCTATGCTTTACCTTTGCTAGTCCCTTAGCAAACACTTATTTGAAAGAATAAGTGAAAAAAGAAAAAGAAAGGGAAAATAAAGAAAGTAGGACAATATCGAGTACTAAACTTATCTTCATAAAATTGTAGTTTGGAGCTCAGTCGGACCTTTGGATTATTAGTGTGCCGGAACTTCTGTGAGACTTAGATTTTTAAAACCAACAGCCTTCAAGTTCTACACAACATTGTCACAGTTTTGTCCCAGAAGTCATCTTAGATCGATCCTCTTCCCAAAGCATACCCTATGAACATTGAACAATCGACTCATGTGTATGAAAGTTTTAGCTCTTCCCATCTAGAATGCCGGACTACCATGCAAATCTCCTCTCCAATAACTCGTCCTCGGGGAGTCAGGTATTTCCTTCTAAGGTTTGTCGTACTGTGTTCACAATTGAAATGGTGGAGAAGTTAGAAGAAGGAGAAAAGAACTAGAGGGTGACCAGTGTAGTCACCTCTCCTTGTGAAGCTGGCTAGTGTAGCCGAGTCTCCACCAAGATCTGCAAGTTTTCTTGAAGCTTGGACCTTTTTGGTCAGATATTTATTTGGTAATGGCTTCTTTGTATTTGGATTTTTGGTGGTTCTGCTTGGATCTTGTTGTGCCCCTACGGATATGGATCCTTTTTTTCCGTACATGTTTTAGGGTCTTAGAAAAAATTGTGCCCTGCCGTCCATTCCTTTTCCAAAGCTTTATTTCAACCCGTACTCCGGTCTTTAGATTTCCATGCTACCAGAAAGGAAACTCACACAGTCTTCCAACATCCCATCTGAGTTGAGCTAAGTGTGTAGTACATGAGTACAAATTAATTCCCTATTCCAGAGTTGTACCCGGAATGAAGAGACCAGGTTAGACTCTAAGAGTCAAACACTGCACATTGTCATGTGAAACTCAAAGAATTAAGTCAAAGACCTGAAGCTTCTAAAATCCTATTTCTAGGTGAAGTTCCTCTGAGAATTAGGTGGATTAAGGTCCAACTAAGCTCCATTCTTCAATTTTATTCCAGACATAATTTAAATATCAATACTATCCTGAAAAATGCACATGCAAATGCAACATATGAATAATGCAGAGAGTTTTTTTGTTTTTTTGAAGAGGAATGATGCACATGTGAAAAGAACACATTTTTTTAGCAATTTTCTAATCTTGAACTTTTTATGGATTTTTGGAGGAAAAATGCAGATGTGAAAGAAAGTTTTTTTTGCAATTTTTTATAGACTTTTGGTTTTGTAGTTTTTTTAAGGAAAAAGGGTTAGTAAAATATATACAAGTATATACAAAAATTTTTTTTTGTTTTTTATTGTTTGTTTTTTTATTATTTATATTTTTTTGTTTGTTTGTTTTTTTGTTGTTTTCTTTTACGTGGATTTTACAAAATTATACACATAACCCCCCAAATAAACATATTTAAAAGTATGAGTTATGTCTAAAGTATATATACAATATATACGACACCCCCTTATACTTAGCTCGAACTATGTCCTCATAGTGATCAGAGAGCAACAAAGGAAGATATAACTCGTGCTTAGTATAGAAAGGTGAAAAGACTCCTATGCTACAACGACTCAAAGAAAAGATAAAAAGAAGAGAAGTTGGTGATCCCTCCTATACTTAGGATCAAGTAATCCTAAGTATAGTAGAATGTACAAAGGGGAAAACCGATGAAAAGAATGTACAGACTCACAAAGACATGATATGAACAACAACACCCCCCTATACTTAGGGTAGAGTATCCCTAAGTATAGGCAACAACAACAAGGGTGATAAACATGACCAATATGAAAAACACAAATCCTTCACCCCCTATACTTAGGATAAAGCACATCCTATGTATAGCATATACACACACACACACACACACACGGAAAAGGGGTGAATGATAAAACGGGAGAAGAAAGAGTTAAACGAAAGGATATACAAGAGGAGTGGATGTACAAAGGTCAAGAAGGTCGAAAACGAACCTTCTTGCGGGACCGCTGAGGTATGGATTTGACAAGGTGTAGGTCGATATTGGGATCATCATTAGACATAAACTGAGTAGGATCGACCAAGAATGTATCCTCAACGGTTTCAGATTGTGTTGGCCTAAACCGATTATTGGAAGTAGTGTGGTCATGTCCAGCTTGGGAAGTCTTGCAAACCTCAAAGTAAAATGGCTCGTAATCATTATCAGAAAAGGAGGATCTATTTCAGCCTGGAAAGCCTCTACCAGATCATCGTCTTTATAAAAAGGCTCGAATTCTTTTATAAAAGCAATCAAATCAAATTTGGCCTGATCGGTCCCATCTGAATCAGTGTGAATAGGAACGGACTTATCAGTGAAAGTAGTCAAATCATGTCCGTCTTGTTTAGTCTCAGAGTCTGCCTTCCGCTCTAGGGTGTCTATCGTGTAAATTCCGTGGATGTCATCAATGCATCGCCACGTACCAAAAGGGGGAACTCCAAGGTCTATGCTTTCCGAGTCCTCCTCCTTAAAGAGGAATTCTTGAGTCTCAGTATCATCCATCATATACCAAAAATCTCTGGTAGTATCATCGTGGTCAAAGTCCTTGGGGTTGGCTAAAACAGGAGGGCTCTCATGGGGTGCGGGTCTCTGGACGGTAGTGGGTGTAGTGATTAACACATCGCTCCCAACATTAGAACGGAAGCGAATCTCTCCTGAACCATAATCAATAACGGCTCCCACAGAGGCGAGGAAAGGCCATCCCAGGATGATTGGAGGGTACTCCACATGGATGGAGGTCTCCATGGGCATTACAACAAAATCTGAAGTAAAATTCATGCCCTGAATGAGAATGACAACGTTTTCTAGAATACCCTTCGGCCTCTTGACAGATCCATCAGCAAATTGAACTATCATCCTGGTTTTCTTGAGAGGCCCAAGATGAAGAGACTGTACCATAGAGAAGGGTATTATATTAATTGACGAACCGCCGTCAAGAAGAGTGTTATCACAAGAATAATCAGATATGGAGCAACTCAAAAGAGGTGTGGTCGTGTTCCCTTTCTTAAAATACGGACGGTGAGAGATGGCGTAGGCAGTGGCCATGGTCAAAATGTGACGCTCAGATCTTCTCCTTCGCTTTCTCTTCTTGTTTTGAGGAGTAGATAAATCTGTCACGGTCTGTTGAAGTGGGGCTTTAATGATCTCATGAAGGGTGGACACCACTTCGGGTTTAGTCAACATCTTTTTGAATTTTTGGACCTCATCCATACAAGGGAGGAGGTCGGAATCATCATTTACACGAGGGTTGCTAAGAGCAGTCTGTATAGTGGCATCCTCGGGGTCAAGACTGGGACATGGCTGTGTGGGTAATTGATCGGCTATTTGGGTCCTCTCCTCACAAAATGAATCAACAACGTGTCTCCCGGATTCTTTTTGGATTTTTGAAATTTTTTCATTTTTTTGTATTTTGGATGATTTCAATCTCTCATGATTATCCTCAAATGAATCAATATCCTCAAATAGTGGAGCAATGTTCTGGCTCTCATTTATATTAAATAGATTGGAAATCCTTGAATTCATATGCTCCATCATCTGGTTTAATGTCTTAACTGTGGAAACCATGAAAGGTGACTCCAAAATCACATGATCAGGTGGGTTGAATGAGGGTGGATGAGAATCAAAGTCCTCCGACTCCTGAAATAATGGGTTAGGCGGATATGCACAAACATCAGGAGGAAGATCCTCCTGGAAAAGGGAAGGTGGATCGTCTGGAGAGTACGAGGTATCTGCGAAGATCGGGTTAAAATAACTCCAGTCGGCCATCTTCGAAACAAAGATGAGAGAGCACGAGGGTCAAGTCAAAAGATATGGAGAAAAAGGCGCAAATGCACAGAAGGATCTAGTATGCACACAATCAATCAAACACAATACAAACCCCTAATTCACCAACTCAACGCAATGTGAAGACCGTGAAGGTTCGGTCTCTTCATCTTGTCTATTTTAGAGTTAGGTGATAATCACAAAGTTGTACAAACACTTAGGTTGAATTATGGGATTTGGGCACTAACCTTAGTGTGTACACGAACAAGTTAAAACGAATACAATGAGGGAGTTACTCTCCCCAAAACAATAATTTTCCTTGTATATTTTTAGGGTCGAGTTTTCTTTAGCAGTCCCGGTTTTAGCAGTTACCACTTGGTTAAAATATTTTCAACGAATTGTCTACCGAGTGTCCAATTTCCTTTTTAACTTATGTGAGTGAAAACAAGGAAGGAAATCGGAAATGCCAATGCACGATTAAAAATGATGATGCACGCAGGGGTTAGAGATGCGTACCTTGTCGCCAACACTCTACATGCAAGTGATATGCGCAGAATTTAAATACAGAAAAATAAACTTACCTATATGATGCAAGTGAACCGTCCTAAATGATAACTTCTATTAACAGGCAAGAACAAGTTAATTTGACTAAGTCCAAATTACGCTCTACTCTATAGGCACAGAAATTCTTGTTTAGGGTGTTTGGACCTAATTAATTACCTGGCTCAAGCAAATTAATTAAAGCAATCAATAGGTAGCTCTCGAAATCCGTTAAAAATAAAGAAAAATAAAAGCGATGAAAACAAAATCGGTGAGGTCCCCCAAGTGCACCGGCACTTGGCGAAACAGACCCCACAACAAATGAATGTCCGTTTACAGAGTTCAAATGCTAGGAAAAAAACTTCTCTCTTCCTCTCTCTCTCTCTTCTTTTTCTCTCTCTTTTTTTCGTCTCTTTCAATTCTTCTTCTCCTCTTCTCATGCTATCCTGTGGCTTGGTCAAGAATCAAGCTGCCTCCATGTTGCTTGGGTGCTTCGGCTCTCCTAGGATCACCTCCTTCGCTCCGCGGGCCCTCGCAAGAAAAAGAAAAGAGAATGTATAAGAAACAATTTTCAAATATGAGAAAATGATGAAATGAATGCAGTGGATATCAACAACGGAATAATGTAGCAAATTATGCACGGATATTTACAACCAAGAATAGCAGGTCAAAAGAGAAACCTAACTACCCTCGCCGTGCCTCCCCGGCAACGGCGCCACTTTGTTGGCTCGCAATTTTTGTGGTTGGAAAATTATTGATGGTAAAAAATGTGTTGTCATTTTTTCCCCAAAATCCCGTGCCAACAAAAAATTATTTTTTTTTTACTTTTTTTCTACTTATTAACCTGTATAACAAACAAGGTCGAACTCAGGGAGGCTACGTTTCCTGAAGGTTATTCAATTAATCTAAAATCAATCAAGAGAAAACAAGAATCTCAAAGGACAACTATCCTTGGTTTTTGTGATTTTTTTATCTTTTTATCTTTTTTTTTTATTTTTTTATTTTTTTATTTTTTAATATTTTTGATTTTCAAATTTTTAGTGATTTTGATTTTTGCAATTTTTTTATTTTCAAAAATAACACGAAGCAATATGAACAAGGTCAAAAATACGCACACCAACTCTTTTTGTAATTGTCTGCTCAGAAAAATTAAAAGAAAATATTTTTGGGTTTTAAAAGTTTTGAAAAATTTTTGAGAATTTTTGTGGAATTTTCAGATGTTTTTGTATTTTTCTAAAAATCAAACAATGAGAGAATAAGAAAGTGTGCACAACCTGTAGTAATTTGCAACTCAAAAATATTTTAAGTGCCCAAAACTCTTCACAATTATTTTTATGACAAACTATAGGAAAATATCTACAAGTAGGAACTGAAATCACAATTTTTGGTTTTTGTAGAATTTTTTTATGATTTTTATAAGATTTTTGATATTTTTGATATTTTTTTGTTTTTATAAATAATTAATTCGTGAAAATTGGTCAGAAATTAAAAGATAATGAAATACAAATATGCTAATTTGTTTTGGAATTTTTGGAATAATATTTGAATTTTTATGAATTTTGGAATTTCAGGAAGATAAAAAGACACTATTTTTTTATTTTTTTAATTATAATAAATGAAGGCAAAATGCAATGAAAATTTTAAACTAGGAAGAATAGCACATCAGGAGTTTAACACAATTTTCTCAAAATTTTTGGATAACAAATAACATTTTATTCATTGAAAAGCACAAGCAAATTCAAGTTCTGGAAATCAGGGAATAAATTGTAAATAATTCAACATTTTGCTTAAAATAAATAATAAGAATAAAGTGCGAGACAGTAAGTGCAAATTTCCCAAAGAAACGTGTGAAGCACGTGCTTGTTCTGGCAAGGGCTTGTTTGTAATTTTGAAAACTTCCAGGGGCGTAGCTGTAAATCTTCCAATAAAATATTGAATCCAAAACCCCCAACCCTAGGGAGTTTCCCTTCGTTCTTCAAAGGAGAAGCAATGAGCGCTGCCTACCCTTCTCGCTCACGCACATGGATGCCAAGGGGGGAGGCCAATCGGAGTTGTGGCGAGGAGGCAGGCCCGCCTTGCCGCGCGCATAGAGGTGGGCGGTGCTGGCCCGCGCGAGGAGGGGCGCGGTTGTTTGAGGAGGGTTGCGGAGGACTGGTGGCGAGTCGGCGGAGAACGAGGGTCGCAGAGGGCAGATGCGCGGTTGCGTACGGACGGTCGGAGGAGGTTGCGGCTCGCGCGACAGGGCACGAGGAGGTCGAAGAGGGAGCGCCGCCCAAGCCGCGATGGTTGACAACGAAGGGAGGGCACGCGTGGAATGGAATGGCAGGAGGTCGGCAACGCGAGGCAGTGGCGAGGGGGTTGGCTGCGCTGCTCCGCGCGCGGAGGCGACGACAATTGGGAACGCGCCGCGCGTTGGCCGGAGGCGAGGCGACGCTGAGGTCAGGCAGCAAGGACACGGTGGTGTTGCGGCGGGGGTGCGGGCGACGCGGCGTTGCCAAAAGGAGGAGCA
The DNA here is from genome assembly GCA_037367405.1 of Ottelia alismoides. Classification (NCBI taxonomy): domain Eukaryota; kingdom Viridiplantae; phylum Streptophyta; class Magnoliopsida; order Alismatales; family Hydrocharitaceae; genus Ottelia; species Ottelia alismoides. The sequence continues at coordinate 267,057 of JAZKJV010002736.1, forward strand.
GAGACACACGCCCCTGCTTGTCCGCGCGTGGTTGGCGATGCTGCGCGGCGTAGCAGGAGCGGAGGAGGGGGGTACGGAAGGCTTCTTCGTCGCGGAAGTCGGCTGGCGGTTCTGCGCGCGAAGGGCGCAGGGCGGTGTTGGAGGTGCTCGCGCGGGCAGTTGCGACCGAGGATGACAGGAGCAGAGCTTGGTGGTGGTGCGTGCGGCCTTGGCACGGAGGGACGGCGGCGCGAGGTTAAAGGGAGGGGGGCGACGACGCATGGAGGGCGACCGTCCCCTCTCTATTTTTTTAATTTTTTTATTTTATAAAAGTTTTTTGCAATGTAAACTGTAAATAATCAAAAAAACTCTTTTTTAATATTTTTTTTGTAAATCTGAAAAAGGAAATAGAATAGGAAGTGAGAAATGTTTGTTTTTATTATTATTATTTTGTTCCTGCAAAACAAATGTTAGAGGAAAGAAACAAATGTTTTTTTTGTATTTTTTTATTTATTTACAAATAGGAAAATGAACGGGGATTCGACGAAGATGAGAGATTCGAATCCGATCTCCGGCCACCGTACGTGGCCGGAGTTGAGAGATCGTGGATGATAGAAATAGAACACGTAGAGATCGAGAAGATGAGATGAAAAATCGAGTCGGTGGCCTATCAAAAACAGGACGGATTTGTTTAATGATCAAGAAAAACAAAATGACGATTAATAAAAAATGCGATGAAGTAAACAATGATTAACCTAAGATAAAATGCGAAAAGATATGTGGATCTCACCATAGGAGTGGAAAGGATCGTGATCGCCTCGACGAAGGCCGACTCGCTGTCACCGGACGGCTCGGAGGCTAGACACCTTTTCTCGACAAGAAGACTCTCGGAGATCGGGCTCCTCTCTCTAAAGATTGATCAAGTTGGAATGAGGGAGAAGGAGCCATATAAATAGAAAAGATGGAGATGAAATTTGAATTTTTTTTTGAATTTTTTTGGATAAAGAGATAAGATAGATGAAAAATTGAAATGAGCTAAAGATAAATAGATAAAACTATTTACAAATTATCTATTTTTTTGAATTTTCGTCACTTTATTTATTTGAATTAAAAAATGTTATTTTTTATTATTTTATGATGGTTAATTAAAAATAGCAGCTATATGATGAGCCGAAAATCCCACTATCTGAATCTGAAATAAATAGTCAGAGTCGTTGTCCGAAGAGAGAAGTCCGGGCTCAATCAAGAAAAAAGGAAGAGCAGACCACCAATCAAACAGATAAAACAATAAAAACCAAAATAGTGGCCCTGGCTATGAGATTAACCTGGTGTAGCACCTAGGGTCAGACTCAGGGAGCACGAATTGGCCTTGCGGCCTACGAAATATTCAAAAATGAAACAAAGAAAAAACAAGTATTTTTGGTGATTTTTAATTATTTTTATATTTTTTAGATTTTTAATAATGGAGGAAAGTAATAAAAGGGCAAAAACAATCACAATCAACAAATTACTTGAACACTCTAAAAGCTCCAAAAATTCAAACAAAAATATTTTTATGTTTGTTAGGTTTTTACTGTATGAATTTTTTGAGATTTCTGTAATTTTTACGCAATTTTTCTAAAAATGAAAGAAGGCAGAAACAGTGAGGTACTGTCCAGCCAGGCTTCAAAGGGTCATGAAAAATATCAAATGGTCCTATCACAACCTAGAGTAATTTTTATGAAAACTACAAATAACAAGTAAAATTCAGAAAAAGAGTTTGTTAATTTTTGAGTTTTCTATGATTTTTTAGAATTTTTATGATTTTTTAAGTGTTTTTTAATTTTTATGGTTTTTATATATCCAAAAATCGCCAAAAATGCAAAGAAAATCAAACACACAAAAACAAACAAAACTTAATTTTTTTGGAATTTTAAAAGCGTTTTAGTATTTTTTTGTATTTTTTATTCTCTAGACAGACAAAAAATGGCGGTTTTTGATTTTTTAAAAATAGAAAAATGCCTCAAAATGTACCAAATTTTTGGTGAAAATTTTACACAGTGGCAGGAGCCACGTGTCCAATTTTCACTCGATTTGGACTTGAATTTATATTTATTTAAATCAAGAATAGGTTCACAGTGCAAATGGACCTTAATGTAATAAAAACTAAGTCTAGGGGCCAAACATTAACACACAGATAAAATCCAGGGCCCAAAGTGCAAAAAGTCCCACAAGACACACACAACGCACGTGAACCAGGCACGGAAGGACCTAAATGCAAATTCTATTTGTAAAATATCATTCAGTAACACAGAAGAAAACCAAGGTAGAAATTGCAAAATGACCAGATCCTCACGTGTCGACGCACATGGTTAACATATACTGGGACTAAATAGCAAATAAAGAAAACAAGAAGGTCTGATGTGCAATTTTTCAAAATAAAAACAACTGTATGAAATATTTACAGGGCTAAAAAGTAACAACTATAAACTAAAGGGCCTAAGAATAATTTACCCTTTATTAAAGCGGACGGCGGAGACGAAGCCACGTGGCTGATCGGGCGGTGGAAAGTAGCAGGCGCCTCTCCGCACAATCGACGCTCGAGGGTTCTTCATGTGGCAGATCTAACGGAGGCTGGTAGCTGGAAAACCCTTCGATGGATGGATGGTCCAGATCGACTCCCAGGATGATCAAACGGTGAAGGCTGCTCGTGAATAGATGGCTCTGATCAGATCTGGAGCGGGAGGTTGATCAGATGGCTATGGGAGGTTCTCCAAGAACTGCTCGCCGGCGAGTTTCTCCAGCCCAATGCTCGCTGTAGAGGCCTCTTCTGGAGCAACTGGAAGGTGGAACGTGATCGCCAAGGTGCTCCGCAACTGAAGGATGCCTCCGATGAGGCCGATGACCACCGGAGTGGCCCGACGACGGTGGAGGGCTGGAGCTGCTATGCCTGAATGCTCAGGCCCTCAGATGGTTCTCTCGTGACCTGCAAAATGCACAAAGCAACTCCTGGGTCGAGGGCAAATTGCCTCGACCAAGTAAGAGGTGAAATGGGTGGATGGGTGAAGTGGGGTGGCACCCTCCGGCGAGGAGATGATGGAGGAGGGTGAACTCCCAGTTCCTGGGCGAACCGGGTTGGATGGAAGGGCGTAGCAGGTGGAGAGGAGTATGGCGAAGGTGGTAGTCGGGTCGGAATGACAAATGGTTGGACGGAGACGGCTGGCGACGGCGGCAGAGCTACAAGAACAGAAAATTAAAAATCAAAAGTTACGCTATCCTATAGGCTATCGGAGCTATCTGATGGAGGAAATCGACTGTGATGGAGCTCAGGGAGCTCAGGGGGTCATGGCCTCAACGGGATGTCGCTTCCCGAGGCTGAGCGCATCTTGCGGCGACGCACGGCGGTGATATAGCCGGATCAGTGGCTCCCGGCTGCCCGGGCCTCGCTACTGCCCAACTCCGCGCGGCTGTCACTCTGGCGAAGACGAGGAGGTCACTGGCGTCGAGGGGGAAGGCCAAAGATAGCAGGTAAAGCTAGCCAGAGGCGGAGATTTATATGACTGAGGGTCCGAGAAGACAAGGTCGGGCATGGATCTGTGGAGCTCGGATCCCTAGAACCCACCCCGGGCGAGGGTCTCGGATAAGCAAAGATCAAACGGAGCTCGGGGTTAAGGTATTTGGCGATCGGATCGAGAGGGGAATATTGGGAGAAGTCGGGTCGGTCGCTCGGACCCGCAAGGAGGGGGTCCGCGGGGGAGAGTTGACCGGGGGTCAACAATCCCTAGTGGACCAATGGGAATCCGGATTTTATTAAATACTTGATAATTCAATAAAAAAATAATAAAAGAATTAATTTTGAAAAACTTAAAACATGAAAATTCTTTATTTATTTTTAAATTATTTTTTAGTGATTTTTATTTATTTTTTTGAAATAAAAATAATGTATTTACAATATAGTATTATTATATATAGGCATATACAATATGTATTTTTAATTTTTGATTTTTAATTATTTATTTTTATACAAATTATTCCAATTTTATATTTTATTTATTTATAGAATAAAATTTGGAACAAAAGTGTATTTTTATTTTATTTTTATTAATTATTTACAAGGGTTAAATAAATAGTTTTATTTATATACATACATGGTATATATACAAGGTTGGGAATAGATTTAATTTTATTTCTTTTTATTTTATTTTCATTTTTCTGATTTTTATTTTATTTATTTACACCATGAATTGTAGAATGTAACTATATTTTTATTTGGTTTATATATATATACGTGGTTTTATGTACATGGCATATATACAATGATGAAAGGAATTTTATTTTTGTTTTTATTTATTTTGATTTTATATTTACAAATATATACACATATATACACATCCATTTTTGAATAATAGGAAAATAATTTTTGTTTATTTATAGGTGTATGTACAAACACATGAGCTTCCCTATCTCTCTCTACTTGGGTTTTTATGCGGTCAGGCCCATGCTGAGCCCTCCCTTGGGATTAGGTCGCTCAATATTTATTCTAAATATCTCCTTCTTTTTCTTTTATTTCTTTATTCTTTTATTTATGCACAAAAACATGCTAATTATGCATATTTACACAATGCATGCTAGATGATAATTATTGCTATTTACAACTATCTACATGTGTTTTGCATAGGTTTTGTAGCTAAAATAAAGGAATAAAGAGTGGTGAATAGGTATTCATCACCCCCTATACTTAACTTTGCTAGTCCCTTAGCAAACACTTATTTGAAAAAGAAGTGAAAAAATAAAAAAAAGAAAAAGAAAAAGAGGAGAAAATGCATGGATCAATGCTGATTATTAAACTTGCCTTCATTAAATTGAAATATGGAGCTCGATCTGATCTTTGGATTATTAATGTGTCGGAACCTTATTTGAACTTAAGCTTAAAACATAACAGCCTCTAAGTTCCACCAACCTATGGGCAAGACTCCTCAATAAACCAGATCAGAACAAGTCTACATACACAAACTCTAATGACCATGAATCTTTCCTTGTACGGTGTAAGTGATATGTAGATCCCCACCTCAGAAGTAACAAAGAAACAACCTCCCTCAACCTGGTAACTCTAATGCCTCAGTCTAGCAACTCTTTCCTCGAGAAGCGGGGTATTCCCTTCTAAGTTCAAGTGCAACCGGCTCAAGAAGAGGGGGAAGAAGAGAATGGACCATGGCCAGTGTAGCCATGTATCCTTGGGAGCTCTAACCAGTGTAGCTGAGTCTCCCGCTGCAAGCTTCATGAGATGGAACATGTATACCATAAGCTTTTGCTTTATTTGACTATATACACTCCGGTGGGATTGTTAAATTTTCAATCCGACCCACCACTTTTTTGGAGTTCTTTCCTTTTTGCACTTTTTTTCATGTGCATCTGTACAACATATCTAATGGTGCAGCTTATATATAAGGAGTTTTTTCCTCTTTTGAAGCTTTATTGCAACCCACGGCTTCTGTCTTTAGACTTCATAACCACCAGACCAAGTTGAGACGCACTTCCTTCACTAGAAGAAGAAGAGAGGTTCCGCCTAGAAGTACTACCCTCATATGCTACCCCAAGCCAAAGGAAACTGCCTCCTCACCACCTCATCCGTGGAGAGCTATGTGTAAGGTGCTGGTGCAAGTAAAACCATTGTATCTGAGAGTCATGCGTGTGTTGCTAAGTGCTCTACTTAGGCTCATCAAGATGACATATGCTCATAGCCTAGTGGACTCAAAGAATTAAGTCCCAATAGACCTGAAAAGTCTTAATCCTAAGCCCTCTAAGGTCCCTCTTATTGTTAGGTGGATTAAGGTCTTAACCAATCTCCATTTGTCAATTTAATTCCAGGCTTAGTTTAAATGTCAACTATGATCCAGGAAAAAATATACAAGTATTTACAAAGATGCAATTTTACAAATATTTACACATGTGAAAAATTTTTGAAAAATGTTTTGAAACCATGGATGTATGCATGAATGCGAGTTTTGCAAAATATGTACACAAATTGACAAAGGGTTTTTGCAAACTTTTGATTTTCAAAACATTTTGGAAAAATTTTGTACTATATACATAGTTTTGATATGAAAATATTTACACACTATTTACACAAAAAGTTTTTGAAAACATATTTACAAAAATAATTTGTACAATAGCTATGTATGTGCAATAAAAGAATGATTATTTACAACGAAAATTTTTTAATTTTTATGGATTTTTGGGTTTTTAGCCATTTTTTTATTTATTAACACACTCACACAAAGTACGAGTTATGGCTAAAGTATATATGAAATATATACACACCCCCTATACTTAACTCGAACGATGTCCTCAGAGTCAAGAGCGATGAAGAAGACATAGCTCGTGCTTAGTATAGGGCAGTGAAAAGGAAGGCTATATACAAAGACGAGTCAAAGAATAGAAAATCAAGAGGGTCTTGGCTTTTCCCCCTATACTTAGGATCAAATAATCCTAAGTATAGCAGGATGTACTCAAAGGGAAAACCGAGTGAAGAATGTACATGGTCTACCCCCCCTATACTTAGGGTAAAATATCCCTAAGTATAGGCAACAAAAACATGGGTAAAAAGACACGAAGAAAATCAACAAATATATACAAGATGGAGAGCATCACTCCCCCTATACTTAAGGTGAAGAATCCTTAAGTATAGGCAACAACAGAAGTGATGAAACAGAACGGAAGAACAACCCGGTGTTTCCACCCCTCTATACTTAGGATGAGGTATATCCTAAGTATAGCAAAGATAATCCTAAGCGAGACCTGGGTGAAAACAAGAATGGAAGAAAGAAAGATCAAACTAAGACAAACCACGTATATACAAAAGGTACAATATTGAGGTGCCTCTCAACAAGCGCTAGGTTTTACGCCCCTAGCTGGGCGCAAAGGCTAGGACAAGGCAGTGTCAAGGTTCAGGACGACATCTGTAAGGCGAATGCCTTACTGTCGTCGCAGTCTCGGTATGAGAACCGCGACGAAATCAACAGTGTAAAGAATGACACCCACGTATGCAATCAGGAGGGCGTCTGCTACCGGCCAAGGATATGGAAGTAAGTGATTGGGATCTGGTAGCACAAAAGAAATCAGCTCGAAATCAGACTGGAGTGAAAGTGTAGAGCCGACGAAGTCAAACGTGGAGAAGGATGGAACAATCATGGAATCCTCCACGTCAATCAGTGTCTCAAGAAGGTGTGGACATTCAAGATCAGGAGACTCTCTAAGAAAACTGATATCCGATGCATAAAGTACAGACAAATCAGACAGATCATCGAATATCTCCAGGATCGGCTCATCCTCGCGAGGGTCGTCGAGGTGAGATGACTCAAAATCAGAAGGATCAGAAGACTCAGTTTTGTGATCCGCCAGATCGGATACTCTCTCAGAAGGTGAAACCGAGTACTCATCGTGGGTGTCATTCTCCCGCAGATAACCCTCGGGGAGAAATACAAGATCATAGGTGAGAAAGAGAGGATCAGGATCTAGAAGGGCATCGGCGGTGCCGTCAAGTATCCACTCGGTGCACCAGGCTGCATCATCATCTGAAGTGTGGCTCTCGGCAATCTGGAAGCAGGAGAAGGTACTGGTCAACACCGCGGCGGCTAGCACTGTGTCTGCGGCTGATCCTCGCTCTGCGGCAATGCTGGCTGCCAACTGGTTCTCAGCAAGTGTGTCTGTCTCTTCAAAGTGGAGGACAAAAGGGTTGAATATGGGACTATCTGTGTCTGGTCTCTCAATGTGGTATCCCATATCGAGTTGTGGCTACTGGACTGAGTCCTGGTAGCAGTCGGACTCCAAGAAGTGTCTCTGCAGAAAAGAAGCTGACTCCTCCGGGACTGGACACTGAAGTGACTGAATCAATGGCTGTAAAAACGGGGGCTCCTCCGACTCTTGGAGTATCAGAAGATCTGATATCCAAGACTCGTCAACTGAGAACTCTGGGGCTGACTCGAACTCTAGCTGGAAGACCAACGGGAACTCGAGCAGACTCTGGGTCAGAACCTATGCTATCGTAGTCATCTCCTCTGTCGTATGTGGTGCTGCATCATCCAAGTCCTCGAGCTAGTATGTAGAAGCTGTATCCTCAGGTAATGTGACACACCGCACTGGTACTGTAACGTCCGCATGTGTTGTCCGACTACGGCATCTCGTGAAGATGGTCTCTGCGAAAGTAACTGCGAGATGGTATCCAGTAAGTGAATGTCGGAACTGCGGTGTGAACCGCCAGGTAATCACCAGTGCTATCTGCTCTGTGGTCATCCCCCCATGGAGATCCCAATAATGTTTGTCAGTGAAAGTCCATGATTCGGAAATCTCCTCAAGAGGTCAAGAAACCTCGGCCATGCCTCATGCAATGGCTCCTGGGAGTCTACTGAAAAGTCGGTGATCAAAGACCGCATCCACTCTGCTCTACGCTGGGGAAAGTATCTCTGTAAAAACTCTCGGCGTAGCTCTCCCCATGTAGCAAATCTCCTCCCCAATCGTTTGTGCCATCTCATGGCTTTGTCCTGAAGCGTGAATGGGAAGGTCCTCAGCATCATCTCCTCTGTAGTGATATCTGAATAAGGATGTGTCCTGCAAAACTCCTCGAACTCGGACAGGTGAATATAGGGTTCCTCGTGCGCCTCCCCTGAAAATATCGGCAGTCTCTGAAGAAGCTCCCGATCTAGAATGAATGGTACTAATGTAGAAGCTGACTGAGCTCCCTGTCGTATCTGCTGATCCACCATACTAGAATAGGAGGTATATGATAATCTCATCTGCTCTCTTTGATAACGAACGGAGTGCGCTCTCAACTCAGCAATGGCATCGTCCGGGTCTCGCATCTGCTCGATCTGATATCCGTGGACGTCTAGCGCAGCATGCCCAGAGTGGTGAAAGGGATGGGAGGGAGGGAGCGGGAAGTTGGTCGGGGATCCGTCCTCCCTCGAAGGTGGACTGGACTGATGGTCAGAAGGTGAAGTAAAAGCCGCAAGAGTCGTCCAGGAGTGAGGGGGATCCATCATCCAGGGATAAAGGAGAAAAAGAGAAAGGACTGAAGGGAGGGTGGGTGTGAGAAAAGAATGAGTGAAGAAGATAGATGGGGGAAAGGCAGAAAGGATCTGGAAGCACACAAGATGAGAAAGCAAACCCCTGATTCACCTACACACACTGAGCTGAAGACCGTAAGAGATCGGTCAATTATCTTATCGATTTTATTTTAGGTGATCAAGTCAGTCTTTCAGAGCGATTACGTGAGCTGATAGGAATCCAATATTTTCAACCGACTGTCCCGAACAAAAGGCTGGTAGTCAGTTCAGAAATCGGATATGGCTCTAGCCTAGGATGCGGATCACTCTCTCGCTCATCCAAACCAAACAAGGAGCGGGTTACTCTCCCCAAGACAGATTTTTCAATGTGGTGTCTTTTAGGTCAAGTATGATTAGCAGTCCCAATTTTATTGTTTATCTTTTTATGTATTTTTCAAGAAACATCTAACGAATTTTTCGATTTCCTTTTATTCCTAAGTCCAGAAAATTAGGGGGAGGAAAGCGGAAAAGCCGATGCGCGACAAATCAATGATGCATGCACGAGATAGAAGAGGTACCTGACTCCAGCAGTCTACATGCAATTATGATCCATGCATAAATATTATGGATGCAAATGTGAGAACCGTCCTAAACAAAAGCTCCTATTATCGTGAAGCACTGATTTATTTGCCTAAGTCCACACGTGATCTATAGGAACGGATACTCTATTGGGGTTGTGGACCTAAGGCCACCCGACTCAACGAAATAAAAACCTAAGTCTAGGGGCTCAAGCACAGAAATCCACGTGAAATCAAATAAAAAGAAAAGGCGACCAAAACCAAAACTGCGATGGGGTCCCCCGAGCACACCGGTGCTCGGCGAAACAGACCCCGCAAACACGAGTGTCTCTGAGAGTTTGGGTACCTCTATTATTACAAATTAATAATCTGAGTGAAAAGTAAATCTAAACTAAACCTAATCTATGGCTATCTATGGTTATTTTCTCACGGTTATTCCGCGACTCCCGAACTTCAGCTCCTCTCCTCGCGCTCTCCTACGGCTTCGTACAGAAGGAAGCCGCCTCCGAATCCCGCGGTTGCTTCGGCTTCTGAAAAAGCTGCCTCGGTCCTCGGGCCCTCGTAAAAAGTAGAAACCAAAGTGTGTAAGTTTAGATAAATGTATAAATGAATCAGATAGGAAATATATACAAATATCTACAAAAAGCGGCGAAAAAGAAAGCCGCGGAAAAATCGAAAAGTGACTACTACTAAGCCATTCTGATGAGCCGAAAATCCCACTATCTGAATCTGATATAAATAGTCAAATTCGCTGTTATCCGAAGAGAGAAGTTCGGGCTCAATCAAGAAAAAGGAAGAGCAGACCACCAATCAAACAGATAAAACAATAAAAACCAAAATAGTGGCCCTGGCTATGAGATTAGCCTAGTGTAGCACCCAGGGTCGGACTCAGGGAGCACGAATTGGCCTTGCGGCCTACAAAGTAGTCAAAAATGAAAAAAAGGCAAAAACAAGTATTTTTGGTGGTTTTTAATTATTTTTATATATTTTTTGATTTTTAATAATGGAGGAACGTAATAAAAGGACAAAAACAATCACAATCAACAAATTATTTGAGCACTCTAAAAAGCTCCAAAAATTAAAACAAAAATATTTTTATGTTTTTTAGCCTTTTTACTATTTTTGGTGAATTTTTTAGATTTTTTTAATTTTTATGGAATTTTCTAAAAATGAAAGAAGGCAGAAACAATGAGGTACTCTCCAGCCAGGCTTCAAAGGGCCATGAAAAATATCAAATGGTCCTATCACAGCATAGAGGTAGTTTTTATGAAAACTACAAATAACAAGGAAAATTCAGAAAAAGAGTTTATTAAATTTTGAGTTTTCTATGATTTTTTAGAATTTTTATGAGTTTTTAAGTGTTTTTTAATTTTTATGGTTTTTATACATCAAAAAATCGCCAAAAATGCATAGAAAATCAAACACACAAAAAAAACAAAACTTAATTTTTTTGGAATTTTTGAAAGGGTTTTAATATTTTTTATGATTTTATAATCTGGACAGAAACAAAAATGGCGGTTTTTTTATTTTTAAAATTAGAAAAATGCCTCAAAAATGTACCAATTTTTTGGTGAAAATTTTACACAGTGGCAGGTGCCATGTATCCAATTTTCACTCGATTTGGACTTGAATTGATATTTTATTTAAATCAAGAATAGGCTCATAGTGCATAGGGACCTTAATGTAATAAAAACTAAGTCCAGGGGCCAAACATTAACATGCAGATAAAACCCATGGCCCAAAGTGCAAAAAGTCCCACAAGACACGCGCAACGCACGTGAACCAGGCACGGAAGGACCTAAATGCAAATTCTATTTGTAAAATATCATTCAGTAACACAGAAGAAAACCAAGGTAGAAATTGCAAAATGACCAGATCCTCACGTATCGAGGCACGTGGTTAACATATACATGGACTAAATAGCAAATAAAGAAAACAAAAAGGTCTGATGTGCAATTTTTCAAAATAAAAACAATTGTATGAAATATTTACAGGGCTAAAAAGTAACAACTATAAACTAAAGGGCCTAAGAATAATTTACCCTTTATTAAAGCGGACGACGAAGACGATGCCATGTGGCTGATCGGTCGGTGGAAAGTAGCAGTGCCTCTCCGCGCAATCGACGCTCGAGGGTTCTCTACGTGGCAGATCTAACGGAGGTGGGTAGCTGGAAAACCCTTCGATGGCTGGATGGTCCAGATCGACTCCCAGGATGATCAAACGGTGAAGGCTGCTTGTGAATAAACGGCTCTGATCAGATCTGGAGCGGGAGGTTGATCGGACGGCTACAGGAGGTTCTCCAAGAACTGTTCGCCGACGAGTTTCGCCAGCCCAATTCTCGTTGTGGAGGCCTCTTCTGGAGCAACTGGAAGGTGGAACGTGATCGCCAAGGTGCTCCGCAACTGAAGGATGCCTCCGATGAGGCCGACGACCACCGGAGTGGCCCAACGACGGTAGAGGGCTGGAGATGCTATGCCTGAATGCTCAGGCCCTCAAATGGGCATCTCGTGACCTGCAAAACGCGCAAAGCAACTCCTGGGTCGAGGGAAAAGTGCCTCGACCCAGTAAGAGGTGAAATGGGTGGATGGGTGAAGTGGGGTGGCACCCTCCGGCGAGGCGACGACGGAGGAGGGTGAACTCCCAGTTCCAAGGCGAACCAGGTTGGATGGAAGGGCGTAGCAGGTGGAGAGGAGTCTGGCGAAGGTGGTAGTCGGGTCGGAGTGACAAATGGTTGGACGGAGACGGCTGGCGACGACAGCGGAGCTACAAGAACAGAAAATGAAAAACAAAAGTTACGCTATCCTATAGGCTATCGGAGCTACCTGGTGGAGGAAATCGATTGTGCTGGAGCTCAGGGAGCTCCGGGGGTCATGGCCTCAAGGGGACGTCGCTTCCCGAGGCTGAGCGCACCTTGCGGCGGCGTACGACGGTGATATCGCCGGATCAATGGCTCCCGGTTGCCCGAGCCTCGCTGCTACCCAACTCCGCGCGGCTGTGACTCTGGAGAAGACGAGGAGGTCACTTGCGTCGAGGGGGAAGGCCAAATATAGCGGGTAAAGCTGGCCGGAGGCGAAGATTTATATGACTGAGGGTCTGAGAAGACGAGGTCGGGCATGGATCTGTGGAGCTCGGATCCCTAGAACCCACCCCGGGCGAGGGTCTCGGATAAGCAAAGATCAAACGGAGCCCGGGGTTTAGGTATTTGGCGATCGCATCGAGCGGGGAATATTGGGAGAAGTCGGTTCGGTCGCTCGGATCCGCAAGGAGGGGGATTGCGGGGGAGAGTTGACCGGGGGTCAACAATCCACCGTGGACCAATGGGAATTCAGATTTTATTAAATACTTGATAATTCAATAAAAAATAATAAATGAATTAATTTCGAAAAACTTAAAACATAAAAATTGTTTATTTATTTTTAAATTATTTTTTAGTGATTTTTATTTATTTTTTTGAAATAAAAAAAATGTATTTACAATATAGTATTATTATATGTAGGTATATACAATATGTATTTTTAATTTTTGATTTTTAAATATTTATTTTTATACAAATTATTCCAATTTTATATTTTATTTATTTATAGAATAAAATTTGGAACAAAAGTGTATTTTTATTTTATTTTTATTAATTATTTACAAGGGTTAAATAAATAGTTTTATTTATATACATACATGGTATATATACAAGGTTGGGAATTGATTTAATTTTATTTCTTTTTATTTTATTTTCATTTTTCTGATTTTTATTTTAGTTATTTACAACATGAATTGCAGAATGTAAATATATTTTTATTGAGTATTTATTTATAAATATATATGTATATATATGTGGTTTTATGTACATGGCATATATACAATGATGAAAGGCATTTTATTTTTGTTTTTATTTATTTTGATTTTATATTTACAAATATATACACATAAATACACATCCATTTTATTTTGAATAAGAGGAAAATAATTTTTATTTATTTACAGGTGTGTGTACAAACACATGAGCTTCCCTATCTCTCTCTACTTAGGTTTTTATGCGGTCAGGCCCATGTTGAGCCCTCCCTTGGGATTAGGTCGCTCAATATTTATTCTAAATATCTCCCTCTTTTTCTTTTATTTCTTTATTCTTTTATTTATGCACAAAAACATGCTAATTATGCATATTTACACAATGCATGCTAGATGATAATTATTGCTATTTACAACTATCTACATGTGTTTTTCATAGGTTTTATAGCTAAAATAAAAGAATAAAGAGTGATGAATGGGTATTCATCACTATATACATATACTATATACATATATGACATTATATACAAGGGTAAATAAGGAAATTAGCTTTTTTTTTTCTTTTTTTGTTTTAATTTTTTTACTTTGTTAATTTTATTTTAAATAAGTGGTAAGAATAATTTACAAATATATACAAATACAATATGCACAAAATACATGGGAAAATTGTACAAACCACCCCAGACTGCTGACTTTTCAACCATAACTCCAAAAATTATGAAATCACAGCCATTTTGAAGATAATTTAATTTAGAATCCAGTGGAAGCGATATTGGTTCAATTTGAGTTCATATGGAGCCGGAATTGATCTTTCAATTAGTGCTTAATGGCTTTTTCTATGTGTGGCTACTTATATTCTGTAAATGATTTAATTGTGCAATCATTTTTATTAATTAGGACACATTTTTATTTACAACTTTGATTTTGAAAGTTATTCGATTTGAGGTCAATTAATGCACAAATAAATTGATGTTAATTTATACAAATATACACAAAATAAGTGAGAAGTATTTACAACAACACACACATTTTTTCTGCTTAAAGACCCTTATCTCCCCCTACTTTATTCCTGGTCGATCAGGTCATGTCTTAACCTTCTCTTGGGGTTTGGGTCAACCTGTATACAATCTTCCTTTTTTTATTACTTTCTTTTCTTTATTTTTTTCTTTCTTTCTTTATTTATTTTAGGTTAAAATTAGTAAGAAGTGTACAATATTTACTGATGCAAGTTAGTAAGAATATGGAGTTAGTGTTATATGCAGGTGTTTTATAAGGGATTTTAAGCTAAAATAATTGAATAAAGATGAAGAATCGCAGATTCATCAATAGTGCGAGAGTAAAAATTAATTTCCTATTTCAGAGTTGTACCCAGAATGAAGAGATCAGGTTAGACACTAAGAGTCGAACGCTGCACATTGTCATGTGGAACTCAAAGAATAAAGTCAAAGACCTGAAGTTTCTAAAATCCTATTTCTCGGTGAAGTTCCTCTGAAAATTAGGTGGATTAAGGTCAAGCCCAGACCACTCTCAATTTCTGCTCAAAACTTGGTTCAAAAGCAAAGACTTTTCACAGATGCAAATGAATGCGATGTGTGGATTAAGTGAAGGTGTGTGAAATGCAGACACATTTTTTATGCAAGGGATTTTTGGTTTTTTAATGTAAAAATGAATAAGAAGCCATTTTTTTTCAAATATTTTGGGCACAATCAGTGTTAGTGGCAAAACTCTTTTTCTTTTTCTATTTTTTTCGAGTTAATTACCCACCCCGTAAATACATATAGACTTACACGAAAGTACGAGATATGGGTAAAATATATACGCAGTATATATACAGACCCTCCACTCTTAGCGAGTGCTGTGTCCTCAGAGAACAAAAAGCGTAAAGAAGACATAGCTCGGGCTAAGCGTAAGAGAGTGAAAAAAAGAAGAAAAATAACAAGTATACATGTCCGCCCCCTATACTTAGACTGTGAACAGTCTATGTATAGAAGAAGGGCGGAAAAAATGTAGCGGTCGGGGTATGTGAATGAAGAGAATATATACAGGTGAGCGTTGGTTCCCCCTATACTTAGGCTCTGGTCAACCTAAGTATAAGAGAGGGGTGGAAGTGAGGTGATCGGAAGAAGTGTGATGGGGAAAATGGTATATACAGATGGCATCGGTCTCCCCTATACTTAGGCCTTGGCCTAAGTAGAGGAAGAAGCTGTACAAGGAGACCGATGTGGTCGGGAGGGAGGGTGGCAGCCGATGATTAAGGCGGTTTTCGGCTAATCTTCTTGTGAGCCTGCGGTGGGAGATCGTAATAACGAGACGGAGATGAAGCATATGATTCCCAACTATTATCAATGTCATCCTCAGAAAAGTCATGATGGATAGTGGATGAAGTGTTTGAGTTAGATGAAAGATATCCATCATCGGAATTATCCTCAGAGGAATAGTATTTGAAAGTGGACACACTCCAGATATTCATGTCTTTTTGTTTCTTCAGTTGTTTCCTCAGAATTCGTTCCTTCTTGGGGTCAAGCAGTTTGTCCTCAGATGAATACTCAGAAGCACCGGTCTTAGTCAGCTCATAAGAAATAATTCCAGTGTACTTGAAAAGGGCAGGACCATCAGCCTTGGATGAATAGTAGTTAGGAACGTGAGTTGTCCAATGAGAATCGAATTTTGGATCCTTGCGAAGATATGGCTTTAGAGTTGCCGAACAGACTTCACTCATGTAGATTACCTTTTCCGAACCTGATGAGGGATCATCAACTAATTCTTCTTCCGAAAGGTCAAAGGGGACTTTCTTTTCTTGTTTCGTGAAGGTATCGGTTCACTTGAGTATCCAGATGAATAGCCATTGGAATTCTTCTCCTTGGTCGGTGTTCGGCCTGCGTGTTTGTTCTTAGTCTCCTGAATGTTGGTGCACTCTCGATTTGGGATGATTTGGTCAAGGTATTAAGAGAAGGTTGCTCCAGGGTACGACCATGCATATGTCTCAAGATCATAGAAAAAGGATTTGTCTATTTTGAGATCCACAGGAATTGAAATGTTGGGAAGAGTCTCTGCATGTTCATTCTCAATTGATTTGATATTGGAGCATTCCTGTGTCAAGTTGATGTGATCCATGTAGTCATAATAGGTTGACCCAGAGTGTGCCCATGCATAAGTCTCCGGATCATATGATTCATACTCGATTTTCCATGGTGAGTGCAACTGGGAATGGAGCGGGGGAGAGATTCTCTAAACCAATAGTCTCATCAACAACCGCTATCTTATGTGTAGCAGCGGGGTAGGGCTCTTCTATCGTTTCATGGTTACGGTTGTCGGGGACTTTGTGGATTGCCTAAAAAAATCGTGGTTCCTCAAAGATTATGTCAGATCGTAGTGCTTCCAATGCTGTGAAATTGATTTCTCGAGTCTCACAATCAATAATTGTCTTAACCTATGCTGAGAATGGCTTTCCGTGAATAATTGGAGACTGGGTGAATTCTCCTTGATGCTCAATAGCAATGATAGTGAATTCCACTTTGAGCGGAGCACCTTGGAATATCATGATGACAGAAGTGATTCCTCTCGGTCGCTTTATTGATCGGTCAGCCAATTGAACAATCTCTCGTATCTTCCTGTTAGGACCGAGTTTGAGTTCATGGAATACAGAGGTCGAGAGGATATTGATCGGTGAACCGTCATTAATTCGGGCAAGGGTGAAAATTGTGTCTTTGATCCCACAGTCAAATCTGGGCAACCGCTTCACTATGCGGCTCTTGGTTTTTCTCCTCAATACCAAGAAGGAGGCCATTGACAAGATACGTCTTTCAGTCTTTGTCCGTATCCTGTCCGACTTTTTGATCATTAATTTGTCCATTACAAATCCTTTAAGGTCGGGGAAGTGTTAAATGTCCTTTAGAAAGGGAAGTTCAAATTAATTTCTTCTACAATGCTTCCCATACAACAGGATCCAAATTCGTCAGATCTTCTTCAGTCTCAATTTTTATGAAATTTTCTGGATTTTTGATTTTTTTTGTGTTTTTGAATATTCTTATTTTTTGGTATTTTCTATGTGGTGTGGTGATGTGGTGTGTTCCTCAGATGTGTAGGGGTTATGATGTTCAGAGTAAGAGTCAGAGGCATAGTCATTTCTAGGGGAGTAATATGCAGAAGTAATACTGTCTGAATCGTCCATAGATTCCTGAAGATCCTCAAAGTTTTCGATCTTATATCCAATCATTTCCTCATTCATTTTAATGTCCGAGCCACCAAAAACTAATTGATTGGTGAATTTTTGAAATCTATCCTCCATAAAATCAATTTTCTTATTGATCCTTGATATATCATCCTTCAAAATCTTTTCATGGCCAATCGTTGGAGCAGTCGGGGTGTGTTTTTGTATTTAAGATTCAATAATTTCCTCTTCCATTTTCCTATATGTGCTAGGAGAGGAGTCTCTTGAAATATCCAGTATATTATCATTATCTTCTGAAAATATGTCCTCAATAATTATGGAAGGTGGCTGTTCATATGGTCTAGGCATGCGGAGTTGTTCCGAGTAGGGTTCAATCTTTTGATCATGAGTAGTCGGACCTTGATATTGTGGAGTCAGCATACATGGATGATGTGTTTTTATGTGGTCAATCCAATCCTCTGTATGAGTATCATGTTTGAAGAGGGGGTTGTCATGGTCAATCCAAGATGATGATTGTTCATTTATGATCAATGGTGGGAGATGTGAAGAAGTGTTGAGTTCGATCATGTGGTTATAATCTCCCATGAATGATGGATTGACGCTTACCGAATATGAAGGATGAATTGTATGATCGGAGTAGAGTGGATTGATGTATGAAGAAGTGGAGACCTCAGTCGGTTGTTGGTTTGTCTGATCCGAATACAAATGGTTGTCATTCATGAAGCAGATTGGATTTGTAGAGGTTGTTGGATCTATTGATGGTTGAGAGTCTCTTGTGGAAGATGGAGAAGGTGTTTTGGGTCTAACCGATACGAATTCATTTTCATAGTATAGCTCTGATGGATTCTCGAACAAATGTTCGACCATTTTTAAAAGAGCTAAAAGGAATGATGTGTCGGGTCTGCTTGAGACGAATTGGTTTTTATGATCTGGATCTGGAGAGATTTTGGGCAAAAGTTCCATGATGAGGTTTAAATCAAGAGGATTTTGGGATGATTGCGCGGTATAGTCAAAAGGAATTTTATCAAATGTGTGCTTTTGATCTTTGATATCGGTTCACGGACACCAATGCAAACACAAATCAAACCCCGGGTTCACCAACTCACACAATGAAGCTGTGAGAGTTCGGCTATTATCTTTTCAATTTAAGTAGGTGATAAAATAATTAGCGAGCTGTTAGGTGCCGAAGATTTTCTTAAAGACTATCCCAAATTCCTACGACTAGTTGCATCTACTTTCAGCCAGTATAGGTGTAAGTACGGACCGTAAAACGACTACCCGTGTTACTTAAGGACGGAGCCTTATGTAGTGTCCTTTAAACCACCCACTCTGCTAAGGAAGTCCGGACCGTTTACCGGCTACCCATATTCCTCACTAAGAAGTAGCAAATCATTTTTAAAATCAGTAGTTTGAATGAAAATGTCGGAACTTAGTTCTAACCTTAAGTGTCATCTCTCGCTCACTCAGAAAAATAAAGCATCCAGGTCAGGGTTGCTCTCTGCAAAAATTCTCTATTTTATGGGTTAATTTGAAATCAGCTATATTTAGCGGTCCTAATTTTAATTAGGCGATCACTTGAAGAATTTAAGTGAGCAGAAATACACGTCTGCCATCCAGTCCCAATTTCCTTTTCAAATTATGTGACAAAACAAGGGGGAGAAATTCGAGAAAAGTCGATGCACGCTAAAAATGATGATGTATTCTCAGTTAGAAGATTTACAGTGAATCCTCGCAATCTCCATGTGGGATGCTATACAGAAATTGAAAAAATTAATCTCATTGAATGCAAGCCGATGAAAAATCGCATCTAGCAGGCAGTTCTATTAGCAGGGAAGAATTGAGTTGAATTTGGCTAAGTTGAACGATCTAATGTGCGTCTCAATTAATAGTGAAGTGTATCTTAATTCCTACGAGCACAATAAAAATTAAAATGCTCCGAGAGCCGTATGTGCATGTCTATCCTAATTGCCACTCAAGTCGGGCCCCGCCCTTACTGGAGAGTGAAATAGGCCATGACACACCACAGAATTAAGTTCAAAGTCTTTTACATACGCGAGAGTCCAAACAGACACCGCTATAAAGGAGCAATTAATTACATAAATTTAAGAGTTTGCAAAAATTAAAAACCTAGACTCTATGCTCTCTCACGACTCGACTCGATCTTAATTTAATTGCAGCTTTTTGGAAGTCGGTGAAGTTGCATTATTTCTTGAAAAATCGCTCCATGTACACTGGGTACCTCGCAAGAAAAATAAGAGAGAAGAATGTAAGAGAGTGACTCAATAAAATATAAAAAATAAATGCTGAAAATAAATACAGAGAAAAAAGAAAAAAAATTATGGAATTTACAATGAATAATTCGGGAATTAGACTACCCGAATGCGGAAAACCGAATGAAAATTTTCAAAACACAAAACTAAGCCGTTTGCCTCCCCAGCAACGATGCCATCTGACGAGTCTGATATCGCGTGTGTTAAAATGCATTTTTCGATCGTGCGTAAAAGAATGATTTGTTGTTCGTTGTAGGCAGCAATCAGAATCGGTCAAGAAAATAACCACAAATAATTTATTCATTTTTTAATCTCATGGTTTCATGTTTATTTTACTTGGGAAAGTCCCAGGTCGAACACAAGGAGGCAAAGGAACAACCTATGATTATGTCTATCAAAATTCATGCATGGTTTTCGAGGCGGTCTTTTTTTGTAGTTTTTAATGCAATAGAGAATGCAAAATGCAATTCTGGCCTATTTTAGGGACTAAAATGTGAACTATGCTCAAACGATGTCCGAAAAATATGAAACTTGGCTAAGATGCAATTTATGATGAAATGAGTGCACTACAATTTTTTCGAATTTTTGGATGCAATATGAATTTTTTAGGAATCTTTAAATGTAAATAGAATGAATTTCAATATTTAACTATAATAACTATTAAACCTAATCATTTTCAAGGAATAAAATTATCTAAGATCTATCACTAGGTAATAGACCTCAAAAAATCCTAAACCTCAAAAATACTAGTTTCAATACCTATTAAAAATCAAACACTGAAATATGCAAAATGGTTTTTACAGGGCAATATATGCATGTAAATGCAATTCTTTTTGGGCACAATGTCAAGCACAATTAATTCTATAATATGTGATTTTTCGGAAATTTTTAGAGCAATGCTTAATCAATTTTAAATTTTAGAGCATGAAATGGGAAAATACGTAATTTTCCACAAATATTTAATTACTAATTAACAATCGACCACACAAATATCCACAATGTGACAAAATGTAGAGAATTAATTGAGGAACACAATGCTATTTTTGGATAAATAAAATAATGTCATGTAAGGTCTAAACTCAATGGGGGAACACATGGGTATTTATGCAAAATAAATAGAAATAAATAAAATGCAAAGGGTTGTAGTGTAATTACCGAATCTATGGGGGGAGGTATGCAATTTTTCCAAGGGAGCACGTGCGGCGTACGTGCTCCTTGGACGATTGGACTGGTGCATAATATGGCAAAGTGGTAGGGGGCTTTCAGCAATTTACCCATGACACGTGACCTGTGGGTGACGTGTGGCTGACGTCCCCCCACGCATGTGCCTTGCACGTGCGGGGGGTCTCAGGGCTGGACCCGGTGGCAAGGAGCAGCGGAGGCGAGCTGACCAAGGCAGAGGGGTCTGGCCTGGGGAGGCGAGCGTTGACGTGGAGGTCGTCGAGGCTTCAACTGGAGATTGTGCTCCCGACGATCAGAGATGAAGATGATCCCAGAGAGGGAGGGCATCCTGGCATGGTAACAGAGGTGCTTGGACGGTGGCCTGAGAAGATGAAGGCGATGAAGCTTACGACGTGGTCGGAATGGAAGTCGAAGTGGATGGTCGTCGGAGGAGGAGGTCGAAGTAGATGATGCAATTGTCGGAGATGGCTCGACGCCAAGGCGGAGCAGGAGCATAGCAAACTGGAGGTTGAAAGCTGCGACGAGGGCCGGGGGGCCCTCGGATCTTGCCGTGAAGGTGGCTCACCGACGCTGAAACCGTCGCGAGGAGTCCTGCAGTGCAATCGACGGATGAAGGGACATGGGGCGGCGATGATTCTTATATTGAAGAAGGAAGGGAGACCGACGATGGAAGCTTGGTTGACGAGGTTTGATTGGGAATCAGGGGTCGATCTGATGAGAGAATGATCGGGGATTGATCTGATGGAAGGTCGACGGGGATTCTATCAATGTTAATCGCGATACGGTGGCGGAGAAATCGGAGGAGCGGCGGGCGGATTGGGAAAGTGGCATGATGGAGACGATGCACAGGAGCCGTTCGATGGAGCGCGATCGGACGGTTCCTGTAGTGCCACGTTGCGACAAGAGGTATGAAAGGGCAAGGCACGTGCGAAGCACGTGCCTGGGAGGCACGTGCGATGCACATGGAAAGATTTAAATTTTTTAAAGGAATAATAAAAATGCCAAAAATGGCTGACATGTGGCGACTCCAGGAGCTGCCACGTGTCAGCACCAGAAAATTCAAAAATTAAATACTTTGTAAAATACAAAAAAATAGCAAAAGGCCTCGTATAGAAAACATTCCTTCATGAAAATTTCTCGTCTCGATGAGATCTACAACTTTCATGAAGATTTCAAAACCAAAATCTATCATTTTCACAAAGTGATATTTTGGGGTATCACATGTACATAGAATACCTTGAATTTTGGGTTTTATATTTTTTTGTCATTTTTAAACCAGATAGAAATCCAGAAAAATATGGTAAAATCAAAGATAGTTATTTACACATTAATATTTTTTGGATTTTTATTAATTTATAAAAAGATGGAATAAAATAAAATATGGAAAAGACCAAATTTGTACAGTTGGTTAGTACTTGGACTCAATTTGTTTCTTTGTTTTCAAGCTCAGTTTGGATTTGGATTTTTACGTATTTTAATAAAACTTTTATCAAAGAAGACAAATGAAAAAGAAGTAAACTAAAATAGGTTAACTATATACATAAAGTAATAGGTCAAAAACCGCTAAAATACAAAATGTACAAAAGATGCCCAAAACCCAACTTTCATATATGAGCTCCGAATCCCTTGAACTTGGTCTTGTTTTGAAGGTAATTGAATGAACATTAGTTCAAAATGATTAAAATAGACACTAGATGGGGAAAATATGAGGTTTTTAGTCTGGAAATCCTGAAACTAGGGTTTGGGTTTTTGGTCCATTTATTTGGGTTAGTGATTTTTTTGTATTTTTTATTTATTCTTGTTAGTGATATGTACACAATGGATGTGGTTTTGTGTCATTCGGAGTTAGCATGGATGAGTTAAAAATCTGGGAATTTAGGCTATTTACAGGTCAATTTTGGCCATGATTCTTGGCTTCTTATTTTGTGCAGAAATTAGTGCTAAAATGCAATTCTTATGAAAACATGCCTGAATGCTAATTATGCAGAATAGATGCAAAAATGCTGATGATTTTGAGGGATTTGAGCTTAATTAATGAGACTTAGAGTGATGAATATGAGATTCATCATCTATCACCAGGATTCACGAAGTACTAGATGAGTAGGGTCGGGTCAACGACGGTGTTTTCACCTTGTGTAGAGGATCGACCCATTCTGAAGTACTGAGCTTAGACCATGCCCTCACGGGGGTGTCTGTCTCATCATCTCATGTCCGAGTAGGGCCTAGCACCATCACGGGTGATTCCATCTCATGCTTGATCCAAAGTACCTGATTCACCATTATTGGCTTCCTCTCTCTACTTCTTTGGATGAGTAGTGGATCCTGATTTGATAACAAGGACCTCAAAAAGTGTTGTCTACATGTTACAAAGGAGGTGGACAATCACATGATACTTTTCTGGCAGTACTCACACTCCTATAGGTCTAGCCACTAAGGACTCATTACAAGATTTAATCATCACCAATTTTAAAAAATGTAAAGCTAAATTGGTCGGACTCTAACGGCCTTCACTTTGTGCGTTGGTGAAATTTGGGGTTAGTATTGTGTTTGTATGTTGGGCTTTAATCAAGATCAAACATCAAATACCTCACATTTGTGCCATTAATATCCCTTGTTGATTTATGAATCTTTCTCTGAACCGCTTGATATCGAGAATGGAAGGTTGTGATGATATCTGCTCGGACTCGGCGAGCCTTCCACTGAACATCACAAACCTACCATCCTCACCTACAAAGGGACACTCTTTCCCCGAACCTCCTTGTATTTAAATGCTTGTCCATGATTTTCTCTTCTTCCTAAAGGGAGATCAATCCCATACCAACCCTCTCTTCTCTCACCACATCGAGGAAAACCCTCACCTCAACGCATCTCGCTTTAATTATTCCAACTCTATAAATATCAATCCATTTTATTTTGAAGGTGAAAGAGAAGAATTAAAAAAGATTCCTCCAAAGATGCCTCCGAAGAAATTCCATAAAGATGAACATAACAAAGACATGATGCATATGGTATTAGCATGATTAGCTGCGTATGAGTAGCAAATTTTATTGAGAGCACAAATTGTCCAGCTAAATGTTGGGGTTGAACCACCAATGGATGCGACATACAACCCGGGTAGAGTGAGAAATTATCTGAATCCTCCTGAATCAGAAGTTGATTTTGAACTGACGCCACCTTTCTTGAACTTGCTGCCATAATTCCATGGAAATCTATTGAGGAACCTTACGCATTCCTCAGGGACTTGGAGGAGTTAGTATGCTCTAATCTCAGACATTCCAGTGTCATCCAGGATTACATTTGTCTCACTGCACTTCCATTCGCCTTGAAAGGCAAAGCAGACAACTGGGTGAAGAATCTTGGAGTAATGGTTACCACGTACAATCATTTCAAGGACATGTTCTTAAAGAAGTTCTACCCTTTGAGTTGGGATAAGCAGATGAGGACACACATCACCAGCTTCTCTTAGATGCCTCATGAACCATTGATGAACCTCCATTTCATCATCTTTATTCTACCATTTTGGCGTCAAAAACCCTAGTAAACACATGTAAATACCCTTAATTCATGCATTTTAGCATTCGTACATGTGTGTGTAAATAGTGTACAAATTGCAGTTTTTAAAGCCAAAATTATAGAATAAAGAAAAGAAAAGAAAAGAAAAAGAATAAAATATTGTAAATATTTTATGATCCGAAACCCTGAGACCTAGGCATCTAGATGGCTAGGTTGACAAGGAATAAAGTAGGGGGAGATAAGGGCTAAAATCTAATAAAAATTCCTTTATTTAATTAATTATTTATTCATTTTGGAACATATTTTTAGTTCCACTTTTTATACTTCAAATAAAGAAACTTTGTATATGAAAGTTGTAGATAATTAAATAAAGAAAAATACAAATTAATTTCATATAAAAATAATGTACAAATCAAAAGTTATGATCTAACTAAGATTCCAAAATCCCAACTTCCCAAACATGTATCTCTCAAATAAAAACTTGAAATGTATTAAATCACCTTTAATTTCATATAATTTTCAATAAGCTATTTAATGAAGGTGGTTTCATATTTTTCGGAATTACGGTTTGAAAGTTGAGTTTTGGACCTCTATTGTATACTTGTACCGATTAAAATATTGATTTTATTTATTCATTATTTTTATTATTTCATATTTTTATTATTAATATTATATATGTACATATTAAACTGGAATAAAATGATAAATAAAACATTAAAATAAAATTCTTATATAAAATACATAGATGAATTACCAATGTACTATGTTAGAACCACATTTTTGGACGTTTTCACCGATTTTTAGAGGACGCATCTTGCATCTTTTCGCGATGAGGTCTTCTTGACCTTTGCTCCCCATACATCCACTATACACGCCCAAGATATATCTTGAGGATTGGATCATGGAGTTGCCCTATTTTCTTCGATCCTTGGAGCCTGTTCATCACGTTGTTTGACCCCCCTCTGTTGTGCGTCAGAACATTGGTTTTTGCCCATTTTCTCTAATTTTTAGAGGTCGACGCTTTTACCAAATCGCTGAGATTCCTTCTTGACTTTTTCTCCCCATGCATCCACCATACACGCCCAATCATCATATCGAGGGTTGAGTTGTTGATTCGCTGGATACACACGGATCTTCTTGCCATCTCATCAACTCTCTAACCAGCCCCTGCCACTCCTGTCAGAGCCTCGTTTTTATCCGTTTCCTCGGATTTTTCAAGGCCGATCCTTTCATTCCACTTATCCAGAGACTCGTTTTAGTCACTTAATTACCCAGTTCACCCTCGTCGGAGTAAGCTCCGGCGAGCTTCCATTCCACTTATCCTCATGGTGCACGCCGCTTCATCCTCCCCGACGCGGCTCACATCTCTTCGCTACCATCCTCCGCTATTCTACGTATCCTCATACACAACCCCCTCCATCTTCGGCCACATACGGTGGTCGGAGCACATCCTTCTTCCCTTACCAAATTGAAGGAAAACCCATTCATATCTCATTTTTTGTGTACCTAACATCTTGGCCGAGTTTTGTACTCGAGCCCTTCTTCTAATTGCAGGTACATCGGAGCACCTTCGCGCCGTCGCGCACCATCGACCCTTGGATCGACTTTCTTTTTGTTGCTGTCCAAAGGAAGAAGAAGGGAGGGGGCGAATAACAGCCACTGTTGGATCCACCCCTCTCCTTCTAATCTCGGCCAACCATCCAAGGGGTAGAAATCTTGTACACGCACCCCTTTACTTCTGGGATTTTACGTGTGTGTCCCTAGCCCTCCAAGAGCCTCTAAATGCCACGTGGATAAGTAGCAAGTTTTGCGGCCATACCCCCGCATTTTTTTCATATTTCAAGAATCTTTCGAGTATCTTTTGAACTGCAGTTTCATTCTTATGTTTTCATCTGTACCACTGCACTTAAACATTCATAAATCATTCATCTGAACTTCATTTTTTGTAATATGTTTTTCTTAGAAAGATACTTTAAAGATCTACATTGTTTCCAAATTTCAAAAGATTATGATGTACGAACTATTAATGGTGAATTTTTGAAGTCAGAGTATTGATTTGGATTATTTTGTTAATAACTCCTTAGATACTTGATATCACTTGCTCATTCTTGGATAAGTTGTAGAAATTAGTGGGACCGAATTTGTATTCAAATTTCATTAAAAAATATTACGATTTGTGTCATGTAAAATTTCTACAATATTTTGAGTGATTGATTTATTTCTGGAGCACCTTTTGTCTATTTGAAAATCTAAAATTATGTCCGTGTGCCTCTGAGTTTGTTCTACAATTAAAGATTTTTGTTGTATTTTTATCTTGTTGTTTGGTTAGTAAAAAAATCAAAAACATCATTTCTATCTTTCTATAGTTTTTTATTTTTAACATATTCATTACCTTTTTGAAAAATTCTCAGAACAATATATTTTGTGTGTTTTTGCATCTTTTATCTTTAGTCCAAAAACCACTAAAAATATAAAAGAAAACTCATAAAAATAGAAAAACCCTAAAAACCTTCATAAAAATTTATAAAATCCACAAAAAATCTAAAAATTGTGTTTTTTGTTCTTGAATTTTCTTTATTGTATTATCTTTGGAGAATTTTTGCCTCTGCTTGATATTTATTATCTCCATTTTAATTTTGGATATTTATTTTCTTCCATGTTTTAAGTATTTTAAACTTTAAAAATACCTAACAAATTAGCAAAAATATCAAAAAATCATAAAAACATTAGAAAAATATAAAAATCACAAAAAACATTTTATTTCCTATATTTGGGCTATTTTTACCTATTTTTATCTCTATCTCATCTCTCTTGTATATTTATTTCCTATATAGTTTTATATCCTTTTTAAAAGAAAACGAAAATAAAAAATATATAATATAAAAAGAAAATACAAATCAGTAAATCAAAAACTAAAATATAAAAATATAAAATGAAAAATGAAATAAAAAAATATAAAATTAAAAAACCCACAAAAATAGCTTACTTATGGACATTTGATCACATTCACCCTTGAGCACTCATCTTCGATCTATCCTGCTTGTTCCCTGTGTTCGACACTCTACATACTTGCACTATACACATATTTTGTAGAGTTATAATAAATTTTAACTCCACATTTACTTTCATTGCTTGATTTGATTGTTGTGGGTTAACTGTTGATTTAACCTGGATTTCGGGTGGTCGCCACAACGACTTTGTCTCCGCCTTGTGTGAGACATATTTAGACCGCTTGATTTTCATGTTAATCAAATGGCGCCATTGTCAGGGAACGACAATGTATAGATCTGATTTATTTGTGTGATGTGATCCTTTGTCTACATTTTTGCCTCATTTACTTTTCTTCATTGTTGATATATATTGTTTGAGTTGTCTAACCCCTCCTCTTTGTTAATTTTGTGCGAGGTACCGCAGATCGAGGGAGGCGCTCTACCCTCAGCGCCTACGCACCCACGTGAAGCTGGCTTCGGCCTGCTACTCTTGCACCAAAGAAGACTTGGAGAGATTTTGTAGCTTAGCTCTATTTATATTTTTCATATATTTGTGTAATTTAAGTGAGAGAGTGACTCCTTAATTTGTAATAACTTGTACACTTCTACACTTCACGAGGTCCATTGCCCGAGGGATTGTTCCCTTGGGGGCCTCATCGGTTTTTCGTGGCTTTTTCGCGGTTCTGCCAATTTCATTACTTGCTTGATTCACGCGGATTTAGCCCCTAGATCTAGGAGTTTTTATTGATTATGATGTAAATAGCTAAGGCCCAACACCTAATATCTTTCCTGTACCTATAGATTGTAATTGGACTTAGCTAAAAATCAATTGAAAAAGCTATTTGACTTGGACTAGAGACCACGTGCCGGGAGGGGTCGTATACAATGTGTGCAAGATCCATTGTGGTGGACACCGATCGGCTCCCAAGATCGGACTCCGGTCTCTCTTCCTAGTCGTAGCTACTTGTGCTTCACGATTAATAGAAGTTGCTCATCTAGGGACGATTTCCTCGTGCATCATATAGGTATTTTATTTATTGTCTTTTAATTTATGCGTGGATCACCCAGCATGTAAAGTGCTGGAGCAAGGTACACATTTCTATCTTTGCATGCATCATTGTGTTTGATCGCGCATCGGCTTTTCCGACTTCCTCCCCCGTTTTATTGGACTCCACATAACCATGGAAATCAGAAAATTCGTTAGGCTTTGCTTTATTTAGAAAATACCTAAAAAAGTTAACCATATAAAATTGGGACTGCTAATGCAAACTTGATCATAAAACTCACCTCATCAAAAATTTTGTCTTGGGGAGAGTAACCCCCTCATTATTTGATTTATCAGCAGCGAGAGAGTGACCCACACACTAGGCTAGAGCCACACCCGAAATTCTAGTTGACTACTGGTTTTGGTGAGTTGTTCTCCAGTGAGGATCTCTACGATAATCGGTAAAGCGGACCGCAATGTCATTAGCAGATTGAGTTGATCGAGTAGCCGGTAAACGGTCCACAATTCATACTGGCTGGGAAAGATCTCATTTGGGATTGGGACAGTAGGCTAGGAGAGTTGGGTTCCCAACAGATCGCTTAACCGCTTTGATAGATTGACTTATCACCTAAATAAAATTGGCAAGATAAAAAATCGAGTCTTCACAGTCATCAGCTCAAGAGTTGTGTAGGTGAATTGGGGGTTTGAATTGCCAATCTTGTTTGCATTCCAGATCTCATCCTCCTTTCTCTCCAGATCAAGATGATGGGAAGGAGATCCCTTAGGCCACGTCTGGTGGCACAACTATCGAGCACTCCTCCCTTTTCATCTAGGTCATCTCGGGGAGTTTAGACCCACTCTCCGAGCCCGAGTTCATGTCCAGCCCATTCCCCCTCGACCACCCGTCTTCTTCTTTCAGTCCTGAGGTGTTAGATTTTAGTGCTACAGAGATTTTTGGACATTTGACGGCACCTGAGATCGGTACCTTTGCCTTTGCATAGACCCAAGATATGGCCAGCAATGAGGGACACCCAGATGAGAAGGGACAACCTTCATATGTGTACAATCAGATTGCCATCAACAATTCATTGCTAGCTTCGCTAGAGATGATGTAGAGACAGATCAGAGATCAGGGACCCTTCATGGGCGACATTATGAGAGAGTTGGCACAGATGCAAGTAGACCGAGAAGATAGATCTGAGGGCGGTGGAGAGATATGTGAAGATAGAGCTGAAGGAGGAGGTGGAGTAGGAGGAGACCAACAACCGTAGAGGCCACTACCGATGACCATGAGACAGTTGCACAACCCAACGACAACCCTCACTCACCGATGGATTCAGCTTCCTCCCATTGTTGGGAATTTTGAGCTTCACCCCCAGCCGATCCAGTTATTGCCCAAGTTTCATGGGCTAGCCACTGAGGAGTGACGAGCCCGCAAAAGCCGCGTTAAGAAGTTGTTTTTAATGGTCGTGCGTGAAAGTGATTAATGTCTAAAATGCAATTCTTATGAAATCATGCACAAATGCTAATTATGCGAAATAGATGCAGATATGCTGTTGATTTTTAGGGACTTAAGCTTAATAAATGAGATTTAGAGTGATGAATCCGAGATTCATCAAGGAGCCTCATCTCCATCTGTAGGAATTTGAGATGATTTGCAGCACTGTCCACGACAGACTTGTGGACGAGGACACAATAAAAATGGTTGCCTTCTCGTTCTCATTAGTTGACCGAGCAACCTACTGGCTGAAGCATCTTGGGATGTTTGTCACAACTTGGGAGTAGCTCCAGACCGCACACTTGAATAAGTATTACCCTCTCGGCCGGACCAACGCAGCGTGAGCTATGATCAACAACTTCACCACGATCCCAAATGAACAGTTCCATGAGGCTTGTGATCGCTTTAGAGAGCTCATTGTCCGGTGTCCACAACATGACATATCAAAGCCCAACCTTGTTCAGAGTTTCTTTTGTGGGTTGACACCGGAGCTGCAAGGGCTGGTGAATGCCTCTTGTGGTGGGTCATACTTTTCCAAGGGTGAAGACGAGGTTTGGGACATCTATGAAGGGATGGCAGAAAACTCAACAGTAATGGCCCAATACCAAGTCTACACACAACAGAAGGCCCCCCAAGGGGCAAGATCATATCAGAGGATCGCTCGCATTGATGCCGGTCCCCACATTATGTTAGCAGCAGCAGCTCAGGCCGAATCCACCGTAGCCGACATGGGGATCATCAGCGAGAAGTTGGATCGCATCGAGATCCTCGACAAGAAACAGAGCCAGAGGTTGGCCTAGATGGACCAGTTGACGAAGACCATGAGTGACCTGAAGACACAGATCTTGCGTATTCAGGAAGCACAAACGCTTACGCCGCCCCCCAGATCACGTGTTGATGCTAGCAGTAGCAGTTTCACCTAGCCCTCTGCTCCACATCGCCAGGTTCACCACATCCAGGCAAAGCCGGTCCAGCAGATACTGTACTATCCATCACCACCACTATCTTAGGAGACTCAGATGGTGGTTTACCGGCTGGATCAACCACTGGAAGTTCTACCTCCACCACCCTTTGACCAGGAGCCATTGATGGAAGTCAATGGGATATGGTACGATCAGTACCCACTGCAGGCCAGGATTCGTCGTGATCATCCCGGATTCCTTTGGACCACCAACGGTACTCCTCCCAACAGCAGCCTCCCGCTCAGGGCAGCCAGAACAGCCAGCAGCAGCATCAGCATCCCCATCACTCCCAGCAGCAGTACCAGTAGGGCCTCGTCCCTCTTATCAGGGACAATAGTGGAGGCAACGTCAACAACCTTACTAGCAGTACTCCTAGCCTCCCCCTCACTATTCACAGCAGCAACATCCTCATTCTCAGCACGGGAACACTTCCGGTTCTCAGGCACCTGCCTTCGAGAACCCAGCACTTGACAACCTCGCCCGCTTGCTCTTTGAACAGCAGGCATCCTTCCGATGAGAAATGGATGAGTTCCGACAGGAGATGAGGGATATCATCAAGGGCAAGGTCGCCATACCAGCTCAGATCGAGCATAACCTGAACAGTTTGAAGAGGAAATCTGAGCAGGTACAATCTACAGAGGATACCACTCCTAGTGACTTTCTGAATGACATATCTTATTCTATGTTTGATGCTGATTTCGTGACTACTAGGAGAAGTAGGATGCCAGCCGGCGGTGCCTCGTCTAAGCGACAGGCACATGAGGAACCAGGAGCACCAGACGAGGAGAGGAGCGGTGCTGATGCCGCTAATGATGTTGATGATGGTGGTGCTGATTCCACCAAGGAGAAAGATCCAGAGGACGATACTAAGGCCGTCGTGACTCCAGATGCAGGCGGTGGTACTGAGGCCACCATTTTGTTTGATGTTGATCCAGATGCAGACGGTGGTGCTGATGCCACCATTTTTGATGCTGGGCCAGAGCGCGATACTGATGCCGCGAAGTCAGATGCCGTGGATGGTACTGAGGCCACCACTTCTACTCATATTGTATTCCCCTCTGTTGTGTTACCACCTTTTGTATCTCAGGACAATGGTAACAAGAAAAAGACCAAAAATATGAATAAAGGAAAGGTTTATTCATTTTTCAGATTTCATATGTGTTGCATGATGATAATTGTATGTACTCCATTCCTTCACAGGCACAGGAACCTCTTCCTAGCCCTCCATCTGAGGAGGGCCCAGCCATCCCCTTCCCTCAAGCACTTCGCTTGGCGAAGGGGAATAAAAAAGAAAATCCCAAAAAGACACAACAGTCAGAGTTCATCCAGTAGATGATTGACAGATTTCAAATCCAGCTGACTCTACAGGAGGTACTTGAGCACATCCCCCTATTCTAGAAGAACTTGAGAGAGAATACTACAGTACACAGGAAGAGGAGGAATCATAGAGGAGATATCCATGTGCTCACCCGTGCCACATGCTTTGCCATTCAGAACCGATTGCCAGCCAAAAGACCTGATGTAGGAGCTCCCTATGTCAGATGCGATATTCAGGAGCAACGATTTGATCATAATCTATTAGACAACAACTCTTCTATCAACCTCCTTCCAACAGCCTTACTCAACCGATTCGAGTTTGGCTCTCTTCATCTGAGCAGGACAATCCTTCAGTTTGATGATCGATCGATTAAGAGGCCGAAGGGGTTGTTGAGAGACATGGTCGTTACCATTCAAGGCCTGAAATTCCCTGTGGACTTTGTTGTACTGGACATGGAGATCCCTGAGTCGGTAGCTGATACCCCTATCATACTTGGACGCCCATTCTTGGACACTACCAAAGCGGTGACCGACCATGATATTGGGAGGGTGTACTTTCGCGTAGAGGGCGAAAGTATACAAATAGAGATGATTGACGAGACCAGAGTGAAGGATTCAACCTGCTCAGAGCAGCTTAGTGATACAGAGCAGATGACAGAGGCTGAGCGAGACGTCCACCAGGAGGGTGACTTTGTGATGACCGATGATGAAGCCATTTGGATAGATCCTATAGCACAAGCCCTCGCCTTGCCCGCAGATTCAACATATTTACAACTTATGGCAGTTGAAAGCTTGGAGAGCACACCCCTGGTAGAGGATACATCAGAGGCTGACAGTTGTGGGATGAGTGGTGAAGAAGAGTTTCATTCGTGTTCCTCACATTCAAATCCCTCGGATTCAGACATCGATTGGGATGAATTTGATGACTATTTGCCATGTATGATTCCTTCAGAGCCGATAGCTAGGACGTAGAGCGAGCCAGAACAGTTCACAGACATTCCAATAGGGCTCCCTTCGTTAGATGTTCACGATCAGTGGTAGTTCTCACATGCAGATATGGTAGCCTTCACTCAGACACATTAGAAGCCAGATTTGCCAGCTCCCAGTTGTCCAGAATTAAACCCTTGCCATAGTTGCTGAAGTACAGATTCCTTGCGGGTGAGCTAGATATGCACCCAATCATTATCTCAGCAGATTTGACTGGAGAGCAAGAATCTCGTTTGATGGAGGTTCTTAAAAGAAACCGCAAGGCGATAAGATGGAGTATAGCTGATCTCCAGGGGATTAGTCTAGCTCTGTGCTCCCACCATATTTACCTCGAAGAGGATGCCAAGCCCTCACGTGAGTTCCAAGCACGGATGAACCCGAACCTTCGAGATGTGGTCATGAAAGAGACATCAAAATAGTGGAGCGCCGATTTTATCTACCCCATCTCCGACTCCAAGTGGGTTAGTCCATTACCTGTGGTATCCAAGAAGACGGGTATCACTACAGTTGTGAGCGAGTCTGGAGAGGAGATAGCTACTCGGGTACCCACTTCTTGGAGGGTCTGTGTGGACTACAGACGATTGAATCAGGCCACCAAGAAGGATCATTTCCCACTACCATTTATTGATCAGATCATCGAGAGGCTAGCTGGGAAGAGTCACTATTGTTTTCTTGACGGGTACTCCGGCTATAACCAAGTGGCCATTGCGCCCGAATACCATGACAAAACGACATTCACTTGTCCATTTGGGACATATGATTTCAGACGGATGCCCTTTGGTTGATGTAATTCCCTGGTGACATTCCAAAGGTGCATGTTGTCCATATTCTCGGACATGGTGGGTGACTGTTTAGAGGTCTTCAGGGATGACTTCTCGGTCTATGGCGATGGGTTTGATGCTCGTCTTGACTGCCTAGACCGTGTGCTTCAGCGCTGCATAGAGGTCAACCTTGTCTTATCTTGGGAGAAGAGTCACTTCATGGTGACTCAAGGGACGGTACTTGGCCATATCATCTCCAACAGGGGCATGGAGGTTGATCCGGCCAAGGTGGATATCATTAGAAAACTCAATCCACCGTCCAATCTGTGACAGCTGCGGTCTTTTCTATTGCATGTCAGTTTTTACCGATGTTTCATTCAAGACTTCAGTCATATTGCCCGACCGCTCACTAATTTTCTGACAAAAGACACCGAGTTCATTGTCAATGATAAGTGTCTTGTGTCCTTAGAGACTCTCAAGAATCTAGTTGTTAAGGCTCCTGTCCTTCAACCACCCGATTGGCCTCTCCCATTTGAGATCATGACGGATGCTTCTGATTTTGTCGTAGGGGTTGTGCTTGGACATAGGAGGGATGGATTTCCATATGCCATTCACTACACTAGCCGGACTTTGGATGCTGCTCAGCGGAATTACATTGTGACTGAGAAGGAGATGCTAGCCGTAGTCTTTGCTTTGGACAAATATAGATCATGTATTCTGGGATCAAGAGTGACTTTCTATACATACCACACTGCCATCCGATACCTCATGGCAAAGAAGGATGCCAAATCTCGACTTAGCAGATGGATCCTTCTGTTCCAGGAGTTTGATATTGAGATTAAGGATAAACCTGGAGTTAAGAATGTGGAGGCGGATCACCTCTCTCGATTAGAGAACCTCGGGGAATATGAGCCCATTGCACCTATTACTGAGACATTTCCAGATGAGGTGATCCTTGCCATCGCCTCGCTTCCATGGTACGCCGACATTGTGAACTATCTTGTTGCCAAAATGGTTCCACAAGGTTGGCCCAGGCAGCGACTTGAGACCTTCCTTGTGAAGGCCAAATCATACCATTGGGAGGATCCCATCCTTTATCATGAAGGAGGGGATAGTATCTGGAGGAGGTGTATTCCTCAAGAAGGGCAATATAGTGTCCTCACCTACTGCCACAAGCTTGAGGCAGGAGGACATCATTATGGGAGACAGACATCACATAAGTTGCTCCAATCTGACCTTTCGTGGCCTACTCTCTTCAAGGATTCTGATGAATTCATGAAGAGGTGTACTGACTGTCAGAAGATGGGTACTTGCGGACTGAGAGATATGATGCCCATGCAGCCCATTCACTTTTGTGAGGTTTTTGACGCATGGGGGATTGATTTCACGAGCCCATTTCCTAAGAGTCAGGGATTCGAGTACATTCTGCTTGTTGTAGATTATGTGAGTCGTTGGGTTGAGGCCATCCTCGCCCGAGCCGCAGATGCTAAGATTGTGTGTCGATTTTTGAGGAAGAATATCATTTCACGGTTCGGGGTACCTAGAGTTCTGATTTCAAACGGGGGGACTCACTTTATCAACGATAAGGTAAGGGCCTTTGCGGACGAGTTCAACATTGACCATCGTGTTGCTACTTCATATCACGCTCATACTAATGGTCTTGCTGAAGTATCAAACGTAGAGATCAAGACTATTTTACGAAGGTAGTCCGCCCAGACCAAAAGGATTGGTCACAACCTTTTGGACTCGGTCTTGTGGGCCTATCAGACTTCCTTCAAGACTCCATTAGGGAAATCTCCCTTTCGTCTCGTCTATGGCAAGCTGTGCCATTTGCCAGTGGAAATCAAGCACAAGTCACTATGGGCAGTTATTGAGTTATTATTGGATCCCGAGAGTATAGGAGAACAGAGGAAACCAGAGTTGGTAGTCTTGGAGGAAATGAGATATACAACCTTTTCGATAGCCTACAGTACAAGGAAAACGCAAAGATATGGCACAATTCTCACATCAATCATTAACAGTTTGAGCCAGATCAACGTGTATGGTTGTTTGATTCTAGGCTGAAATTATTTATAGGAAAATTACAGAGTAAATGGAAAGGTCCTTATGTGGTCAGAAAGGTACATGACAATGACAGTATTGATATATCCAAGTTGTCATCTTCCTCTACCTTTCGAGTTAACGGTCATCGCCTGTGACTATATCTAGATCATGATCCGTCGACCGTTGGCATTGCCCCTATTCATTTGGTATGAGATGTGCTTTGACTCACATCACCTGCATCTCATACATGGTTATCACTTCCATCTTCCCCTGTATAGATCCATATGTCTATATCATTCATTCATTCATTTTTTATGTATGCCACCCCGTCGTCATCTTATGATTTTGCTATACTTAGGATACACATCGTCCTAAGTATAGGGGGTGCACACACTGAGCTGTGATCTTTTTATTCTCTTTTCTTCTTTTCTTCTTTTCCTTTTCTATATTCTTTATCTATCAGAAAGGTGTCGCCCCTTTTTATCAGTCTTCTATAATTATGACGCACTTTGTCCTAAGTATAGGGGGGTGTGCACCCCGAGTTCTTCTATTCTTTGTTCCTCTCCATTGTCTCCTCTTCTTGTCTATACTTAGGGATATCTTACCCTAAGTATAGGGGGAGACAATATGAGTACGATCTATTCATTCCCACCATTGACCCTCCATGCCTTGTGTACAATCTGTTATACTTAGGATTATTTGATCCTAAGTATAAGGGGGATGGTCGACTTCCCATTCGTTTATTCATTCATCTCTTATTCATTTATCCTTTAGACTTTTCTATACTCAGTACGAGTTATGTCTTCTCTTTTCTCTATGATCTATGAAGTCATAGCTCAAGCTAAGTATAGGGGGGTCATATATACTTCGTATATACTTTCGCCATAACTCGAACTTTCGTATTTTTACTAATAAATATGGCTACTATACTTAAAAACTCATTAAAAACCTTAAGAAGATGTGATTATTCTTCAAATTATTTTTGTATTTACCGATTAATAAATCAGGTGAAAATATTTTTTGCAAAATGTTTGAAAAATAGTTTGAAAATCTTTGTGAAAAATCTTTTGAAAACTATTTTGAAAACGTTTTGTTACATGTTTTCAACATTTGTAAAACATTTTGTTTGAAAAATTATTTTCTTTGTGTGAAAGAAAATGTTTGAAAAATGATTTGCAAATGGTTTGAAAAATGATTGCAAAAATATTGTGAAAAATCTATATATATTGTTTGGAAAACCTTTGCAAAATGATTTTCAAATGTGTGTACACGTTTGTAAAAAGTGTTTGTAAAAATTAGTTTGTACTATAGTTTTCAAAATTGTTTGAAAAACCTTTGCCAAATAAGTTTGAGGAATATGTACATCTCACCTAAACTTCTTTATTGTATATACTTATTAAATCGACCACTTACCCTTGTAAATTCTTAAAATCTAATTCTTGTTAATATAAGATGGATCCCCGTGTAAATATTTGTATCTAGTTTTTAGCCAAAACCTTTTCTTTTCAAAAATTCCAAAAACATTTGCAAAATTAAAATCCAAAAACATTTGAAAAATCTTTTTGAAAAATCTAAAAATGCATATGCATCATCTTTTCAAAAACCCGTAAAAAGTTTAAAATCTCTGAAAATTGCATCACAAAAATATTTTCCGCATAGCATTTGCATAGCATTTGCATTTTTCAGACCGAGTTTGATTGTTGAACAAGTCTAAGTAAAATCCGAAGATTAGAGCTTGGTTGGTCCTTAAATCTACCTAATTAATAGGAACCTTGTAGGAGCTGGAATTGAGGTACTTCAGATCTAGTTGAGTTAATTCTTTGAGGATCACGAGACTTGGTTCAATGGATTCTTGACTGCCTAAATAGAGTATTTCGGAGCACACACATGACTCTAGTTGATAATGACCTAACTTGGACACCTACACCTTTCACTTGGCTCAACTCAATTGGAGTGGTGAGAGGGTTGGATTTGCCGGTATGAGACGCACACAGGTGGAAAAACTTGTCCTCCTCTAGGAAGGGAAGTGCACCCCAACCCATCCGGTGACTTGTGGATTGAAATAAAGCTTCAAAAGCGGGATAGTCTACTGGATCAAGAGGAAAAACTCCCTATGTAAATGCTGCTGCATATAGTATTAAAAAAATAACAACAAAAATAAAAAAACTCCAAAAAGTGGACAGGCCTGTACAAAAAAAATGCCTACCGGAGTGCGCATATGTGTATAGTCAAATAAACAAGCTTGAGATTCAAAGTCAAATCATGTGAACCTGCAACTGGATGACTTGACTACACTGGTCTTGCATTCTAGGATAGGTAGCTATACTGGCTACCGTCCATTCTTCTCTTCACCCCTCCTCTTGAGCTGGGTGCCACTTGAACTTAGAAAGGAATACCCGCTCCTTGAGAAATGAGTTGTTAGATTGGGGAATCATTGGGTTGTCATATTGGAGAAGCCAGTCTCTTTGTCATTCTAGTTGGGGAGAGCCACTATCACTTACATTGTACGAGTCAGATTCATAGTCATAAGGGTTTGCGTATGAGTTGAAGTATTCTGACCTGGCTATTGAGGAGACTTGAGCAGAGTTTTGGGATTCTCAAAGTCTGTTGGATTTTAAATATGGTTCTCATTAAGGTTCCGCCCGCACTAAAATTCCAAAGGTCCGACTTAAGCTCCAAACTTTAATTTTGTGAAGGCAAGTTTGATAATTAAATTCAATCTGTCTTTCTTCTATTTTATTTTCTTTGTTTTTCTTTTCTGCACTCATTGCATAAGTGTTTGCTAGGGATTAGCAAAGGAAAGTATAGGGGGATGATGAGTCTCCATTTCATCATATTTATTCTATCATTTTGGCCTAAAAAATCCTAGTAAACACATGTAAATACCCTTAATTCATGCATTTTAGCATTCGTACATGTGTGTGCAAATAGTGTACAAATTGCGGTTTTTAAATTCAAAATTATAGAATAAAGAAAAGAAAAGAAAAAGAATAAAATATTGTAAATATTTTATGATCCAAAACCCTGAGACCTAGGCATCTAGATGTCTAGGTCGACAAGGAATAAAGTAGGGGGGAGATAAGGGTCAAAATCTAATAAAAATTCCTTTAATTAATTCATTCTTTATTCATTTTGGGACCTATTTTTAGTTCCACTTTTTATACTTCAAATAGAGAAACTTTGTATATGAAAGTTGTAGATAATTAAATAAAGAAAAATAAAAATTAATTTCATATAAAAATAATGTACAGATCAAAAGTTATGATCTGACTAAGATTCCAAGATCCCAACTTCCCAAACATGTATCTCTCAAATAAAAACTCGAAATGTATCAAAATCACCTTTAATTGTATATAATTTTTAATAAGCTATTTAATGAAGGTGGTTTCGTATTTTTCGGAATTATGGTTTGAAAGTTGAATTTTGGACCCTTATTGTATACTTGTACCGATTAAAATATTCATTTTATTTATTCATTATTTTTATTATTTCATATTTTTATTATTTTGTAAATATTATATATGTACATATTAAAACTGGACTAAAATGATAAATAAAACATTAAAATAAAATTATTGTTTAAAATACATAGATGAATTAGCAATGTACTGTGTTAGAACCACATTTTTGGACGTCTTTACCGATTTTTAGAGGATGCATCTTGCATCGTTTCACGATGCGATATTCTTGACCTTTGCTCCCCATACATCCACCATACACACCCAGATTATATCTTGAGGATTGGTTCATGGATTCGCCCTATTTTCTTTGATCCTTGGAGCATGTTCATCACGTTGTCTGACCCCCTCTGCTGCGCGTCAGAACATTGATTTTTGCCCATTTTCTCAAATTTTTAGAGGCCGACGCTTTCACCAAATCGCTGATATTCCTTCTTAACTTTTTCTCCCCATACATCCACCATACACTCCCAATCCGTTGAGTTGTTGATTCGCTGGATACACACTGATCTTCTTGCCATCTCATCAACTCTCTAACCAGCCCCTGCCACTCCTGTCAGAGCCTCGTTTTTGTCCGTTTTCTCGAATTTTTCAAGGTCGATCCTTTTACCCAATCACTAAGCTTCCTTCACGACCTTTTCTCCTACCCTCATACACTCCCAGAGGTTGCTTGGAGGATTGGATCAACGATTCTCTTGATCTCCATCGTTCTTTGGAGCCACCTACCTCACATGTACAAAACACCCCATCTTCTTCCCATTCATTTTTTGAACCCTCTTGGACCCATTTTGGCCACCCTTATTGGATCTCAAGATAGAGTGAAGTGACAGTGAACTCTCCAGCTCCTCGGAGGCACGACTAGGCGAGGCGAAGGGCGGCTCCACCCCCACCTCCGGCCACGGGCCGTCGAGGTTCCACCTTCATGGTTTCTAGGCCAGTCGATGTCATTTTTTTGCTCGTTTCCTTACTCTTTATTCACCTACAGATCATAGATTTATTCTAGCATTTTATTTCCTTGCATTTTAGTAACTTAATCACCCAGTTCACCCCTCGCCGGAGCTTTTTAGTAACTTAATCACCCAGTTCACCCCTCGCCGGAGCTAGCTCCGGCGAGCTTCCATTCCACTTATCCTCATGGTGCACCCTGCTTCATCTTCCTCGACGCGGCTCACATCTCACCACCTCCATCCTCTGCTATTCTACGTATCCTCATACATAACCCCCTCCATCTTCGACCACATACATTGGTCAGAGCACATCCTTCTCCCCTTACCAAATCGAAGGAAAATCCATTCATATCCCATTTTTTGTGTACCTAACATCTTGGCCGAGTTTTGTACTCGAGCCCTTCTTCTAATTGCAGGTACATTAGAGCACCTTCATGCCGTCGCGCACCGTCTGACCTCGGATCAGCCTTCTTGTTGTTGTTGTCCAAAGGAAGAAGAAGGGAGGGGGCGGATAGCAGCCACCGTTGGTAGAAATCCCGGCCATCCATCCAAGGGGTAGAAATCTTGTACACACACCCCTTTACTTCTGGAATTTTATGTGTGTATCCCCAGCCCTCCAAGAGCCTCTGAATACCACGTGGATAAGTGGCCATTTTTGCAGCCATACCCCTGCATTTTTGGCATATTCCAAGAAGTTTTCAAGTATCTTTTGAACTGCAGTTTCGTTCTTATGTTTTCATCTGTACCCCTGCACTTAAACGTTCATAAATCATTCATTTTGACTTTACTTTTTGTAAGATTTTTTTGTTAGAAAGCTGCTTTAAAGATCGACATCGTATCCAAATTTTTAAATATTATGATTTATGAACTATTAAGGGTGAATTTTTGAAGTCATAGCACTAATTTGTCTTATTTTGTTAATAACTCTTTAAATACTTGATATCACTTGCTCATTGTTGGATATGTTGTAGAAATTAGTGGACGGATTTATATTCAAATTTCATTAAAAGATATAATGGTTTGTGTCCTGTAAAATTTCTACAATATTTTGAGTGATTGATTTATTTCTGGAGCACCTTCTATCTATTTGAAAATCTAAAAATATGTCCATGTGCACCTGAGTTTGTTCTACAATCAAGGATTTTTGTTTATTTTTATATTATTGTTTGGTTAGTCAAAAAAATCAAAAACATCATTTCTATCTTCCTGCATTCTTTTATTTTTAATATATTCATTACCTTTTTGAAAAATTATCAAAAAACTATATTTTGTGTGTTTTTGCATCTTTTATCTTCAGAACAAAAACCACTAAAAAATATAAAAGAAAACCCATAAAAATAGAAAACCCAAAAAACATTCATAAAAATTTGTAAAATCCATAAAAATCTAAAAATTGTGTTTTTTGTTCTTGAATTTTCTTTATTGTATTATCTTTACTATAAAATTAATTTGGAGAATTTTTCCTATGTTTGATATTTATTATCTCATTTTAATTTCAGATATTTATTTTCTTCCATGTTTTATGTATTTTAAATTTTAAAAATACCAATTAAATTAGCAAAAATAACAAAAAATTACAAAAACATTAGAAAAAATATAAAAAGCACAAAAACATTTTATTTCCTGTGTTTTGGCTATTTTTACCTATTTTTATCTCTATCTCATCTCTCTTGTATATTTATTTCCTATATAGTTTTATATCCTTTTTAAAAGGAAAAGAAAATATAAAAATATAAAATACAATAAAAAATACAAAATCAGTAAATCAAAAATCAAAATATAAAAATATAAAATGAAAAATGAAATAAAAAAATATAAAATTAAAAACCCACAA
Organism: Ottelia alismoides; assembly: GCA_037367405.1. Classification (NCBI taxonomy): domain Eukaryota; kingdom Viridiplantae; phylum Streptophyta; class Magnoliopsida; order Alismatales; family Hydrocharitaceae; genus Ottelia; species Ottelia alismoides. The sequence goes on from JAZKJV010002736.1 coordinate 309,335, forward strand.
AAATAGCTTACTTATGGACATTTGATCACATTCACTCTTGAACACTCATCTTCGATCTATCCTGCTTGTTCCCTTTGTTCGACACTCTACATACTTGCACTATACACATATTTTATAGAGTTATAATAAATTTTAACTCCACATCTACTTTCATTGCTTGATTTGATTGTTGTGGGTTAATTGTTGATTTAACCCGGATTTTTGGTAGTCACCACATCGACTTTGTCTTCGCCTTGTGTGAGACATATTTAGACCGCTTGATTTTCATGTTAATCAACCATTATGTGATGCATGGGATAGATTCAAAGATCTTTTACAAAAGTGTCCATGTCTTGATCTGGATGACAATATTTTGGTCCAGTCACTTTATTCTGGTCTCAACAATGAGACACAAGGTCTAGTGAGCACTTACTATGGAGGCAACTACACATCACAAGGTACGAATACTGTATAAAAGGTATTCGCTCACAGATCGCCAACAGGGTGTATACTGGTTCCCTCAACACATTACAACCTAAAGGAGGGGAACAGACTGTTGCTGAGATAACCGAGGATCAAATTTTGAGCATGAGCATCATTGTAGACCAGCTAGTAGTTGTGGAACATATCAACAAAACGGTGAATGACATTGATAGTATGATCTCTCAAATACCAAAGCAAATGGAGGAACTGAGTGAGAAGGTGTCCAAGACCCGGATACCTTCCACGACTGCATATGCTGCCCCCGTTTTCCGAGTGCATCATGTCCAGGAGTAACCTATGTCAGTGTCACCTCATCCTCGGGGTTCAGGACCAGTCCTAGGCCCAACTTTTCCAGCAGCCACCACCACCAGTAGAGATCATCGAGGAAGAACCCCTATAGATGTTGGAAGTAAATGGTATTTGGTACATACAGGACCTTGCTGGATAGGGAAACACAGGGGACCGACAACCATACCAATGTCCCCCAATCTTCTACAATATTGCTTTCATTCTTGCACCATAGCACAATCAGAGCACGATCCAACCCCAACAACATAGACAACAACAACGATACGATCATCAGGGCCAGTATCAGGTGGACCAGCAGGGTCTGCAATATCATCATGCATCCCAACAACAGGGACACCAACAGTACGATGCCCCTTAGAGCCAATCTTCACGACAATCTTCCCAACAGTATCACTCCTCGACAGGACCCATGGACATTCAACATAAAATTCTTGAGGAACTTCGATCTTACAATAGCAAAGTTCATGATCTACGGGTGGATGTCAACTGCCTATCTCGTTGGAGAGATGAACAGACTTCTCCTACTACAACAATTCCCGCCCAAGTTCAAGCTAATCCCAACAGCTTGAACAAATCTCAATTTCAACAACATGGTGGTCAAGTATATTATTCAGACTCATCTAGATCTTAACATGAGATCCTTTTGTTTGATAATATAAATTTCACTTAGGAGCGGAAGGACCATGACCATGCCTGATCGAGTAAGGGAAATGAAGAAAGTCACCTATGGAGCTCAACTTGATGATACTTTAGAGGATGAAGAGGAGAGGTATCAAGATTCACTTTCGTTTCAGCAGTAATCAATGATTCCTACTTAGAGAAAAGGGAAGGAACCATTGTAAATCGACGTGGAGTCTACAGAGGACCTCTCACCTCCAATTGTGGTAGATGCACCTTTATCACTGATTCTGTAACATGTAGTAGACAATTCTGATTTTAATTTTCAGATGAAGAATAAATGTCCATGTAATAAGAACTCTGTTTCAGTTAAATCAAAGCATGATGTTTCGATTTATGATTCAGATTCTTCTTCTCCTGTCTCGATTGCTTCTATTTTGGTCTCTCGTGCTCTAATGGGAGGAAGACGTAAACAAAAGAAGAAAACAATTCAAGATGACCCTGAAAGGGCATGATTTTATTAAGAGAACATCACAGTCAAGGTGCCATTTGATCAATATGTGGCCAACAATCCTGCATTTCAAAACTACCTATAGATGAGATGCACTCCTACCTGGACCTGTAGGAAGAAACTGAACCAGATTGTGAAGACTGACATCTTATCAGTAGCTACCGCACATTGTGTCAAGAATCAATAACTACTAAGGAAAAAGAGAGACTTGGGTGCTCATTGTGTAGAGAGTTGTATCGACGACATTGTGTTTGTACACATTCTTCTAGATGATGATTTTTCAATCGAACTTCTTCCCTTAGCACTATATTATAAATTGGAGTTAGGTCCACTCAGAAAGTCATCATCTCTACTCCAATCTACAGATCGATCAATGAAGAGACCTAAGGGAGAAGTGAAGAATGTCATTATCTCAATTGAGGGGTAAGAGTAAAAAGTGGACTTCATTGTCCTTGATATGGAGACCTCTAATCATTGGATGTAATCTCATATCATTCTTGGGCGACCATCCTTGAGGACCACTGGAGCAGCATTCAACTACGACACAAGAATGATGAAGTTTAGATCTCTAGGTAGAGAAGTGGACTTAGAGATGAAGCAGACAAAATTGAAAAGACCCGATTTAAAATCCAGTATCCAGTACGTAAAATCTTCAAAGGTAGATTGCAAGATGATTCACATAATTGGAATTTGGAAACAAACACCGACCTATTAGAGCGAGACCCTCCCATCTAGAGAGGAAGTAGTTCACAATGCAATTTGCCAAATGTTGACTGATCTCGTGAGAAACAATGTTTCCTATGTCCTTGATGACTCAGAGATCCCATTGGATATGCCAGTTCACCCCTCTTTCAGAATAATAGAGTGACATAGATGATGAGTTAGGCATGGCTTTGGTCGAATTACCGCATTTATTTGATGATCCGACTCACTATTCGACAAAATTAATGGCCAACACATCAGAGTTTGATCCATTCTCCTCCAGCATAGAGCCGAACTCAGATGCTATTTAGTCGAACTTTATCGATGATACAGATTTGCCAGAGCTGAAACCACTTCCTACTACACTCAAATATGCATTTCTAACGGGACCCAAAGTGATTTTCTATGATCATTAGCTCGAAAATAACTGCAGAACTTGAGTCCATGTTGACAAATGTTCTTGAAAGGAATTGTAAGGCCATTGGTTGGACTATGTCGGATCTCACGAGGATTAACTCCGCTCTCTTCTCGCACCACATATATGTTGAGGATGATGTGAGACCTTCCCGTGAGTTACAGAGGAGACTGAACCCTAATATGCGAGAAGTAGTGAAGAAAGAGATTGATAAATGGTGCAAAGCATGGTTTATATACCCTATTTACAACTCTCAATGGGTAGCCCCTCCATGTTGTCCCGAAGAAGTCGGGTATCCACATGGTCACTGATGAATCCACGATTCATCGTCTTTATTCTTTTATTTTAGCTTCATTTTTTAGTCAAACACATGTAAATACCTACTAATTCCATAATTTTACCATTTTGCATGCATTTGTTAAAATTGCATTTTTAACACTTTTTGTAAAAAAAATAAAAGAATAAAGAAGTAAAGAAAAAGATGTGTTTATGCAATAAATATAGACTGACCCGAATCCCAAGAGAAGGTCAAGACTTGACCTAATCGACCAGGAATAAAGTAGGGGGAGATAGGGTCTTCTGTCAAAAATCCAAAAATAATTTGTACATAAATTCCTTGTATATTTGTAAAAAACTTGTACTATTTTATCCGTACATAATTTGGCCCCAAATTAATTATTTTTATAATCAAAAGTTGTAAATAAAAATGTTTTGTAAATAATAAAAATAAGTGTAAAATAAAATAATGTACATATTACTAATAATCACCCTCAGATAAAGCCACAATGCGATCATTGAAATACCAATTCCAGCTCCATACAAACTCAAATTGAACCAAACTCACTTCCGTTGTACTCTAAATTAAATTATCTTTTAAATGGCTATGATTTCATAATTTTTGGAGTTACAGTTGAAAAGTCGGTTTTCTGGGGTGTTTTGTGTAGTTTTCCCATATACTTGTTGTATATATTTTATTCATATTTATTTTTATATAATGTATATAATTATCAATATTGTTTTAATTAAAAATAAAATAAAGTAATTAAAATAAAAAATCTTTTATAAAAATTATTTCCTTATTTGTACATGTGTATATTGTATTATATGTACATAATACTTGTATATAATTAACTTCCTTTTATAAAATTCGCCAAAAAAATTAATTATCTAACTTTAGTTAATTTATTTAATTTAATTACGAATTTTGTATTTATATTTAATTATTTAATTCTTTATTTGATTTGATAAATTACCTTTTATGTAAAGATTTGATTTTGTGCCTTAAATAGTCACCATTAAGGTGGATAATTTATTTTTTGGAAATTACTTAATTTATTTATTTTAAATAAATCCGAATTTCATTTTTAGTTAATATATTAATTTATTTAATTATTTTATTTATTTAAATAACCTTTAATTACTTTCCTTGTGTGTGAATATCTTCCATTTTTGATTTTTGTCTCTTTTTAATGGGCTCTTCCTCCCTCATTTCCTCAGGACCAGGCCTCTTTCGACAAGTCCTAAAACGAAAGGTCCCCGATCTCCGAGATCCATCTTGTTGAAGAAGGGTACCTAGCCTCCGAGCTGTCCGGTGACAGCGTGTCAGCCCTCGTCGAGGCCATCATGGCATTTCCGAACCCCGAGGTGAGATCCATTTTATTTCTCGTCATTGTTATTCTTAGGTAGATCGTAGTTTAAATTTTTGCCTCTATTTCATTAATTCTTAGGTAGCTTAAAATCATCAAAAAATTCATCACACTTTTTTCCGCTTCCGACCCGATTTTTCATCTCATCTCGCGATCTCTCCATTTCACGCTTATCTCACGCAACCATACACCTCCGACCACGTACGGTGGATGGAGACTTGGATCCATTCCTTACATGTCCATCGGATCCCCATTCACGTCATCTTTTGTGCATAAACAAAGATAAAAAATAAAGAGATCACATAATTGTTTTTCCTGTTCATTTCACGTTTATTTTTAAAGGGAAATTTTAAAAAAAGACAATAAAATTTTTGTTCATCTTCTCTCCCTAACCTTTGTGTTGCAGGAAAATAAAAAATAAAAAAACTATTTTTGCTTCTTATTTGCAGATCTGTTTAAAAATAAAAAAATTAAAAAATTTCTTCTCTATTCTGCTTACAATTAATAAACGAAATACAAAAAAATATTAAAAAAACAAAAAACTAATCTCAGGAGCAGCACGATCGTCACTCCCCGCCGCCCCGCTCGCCAGATCCCGCTGCCGCCAAGGCGGCGCGCGGTCGCCCACTCCCAGCAGGCGGCAGCACCACCACAGTGACCACCGCCGCCCCTGCGCAGCAAGGCCGCCATGAGAGGCGGCACCTCCAGAGAAGCCGCGCACGCCCTCATCCCTCCGCGCCCAGGCGACCCCGCCGCCGACACCCCTACACCTCCTCACTACTCTCCCCAGACTTCGCCGAAGACCCCCGCCTCCAGCCGCGCGGGACCCTTTCGCAACCCAGCGAGCCCCTCCTCCGCCCTCGCACCACTCTGCCGTGCGAGGCACGGTGCCCGCACCGAGAAACTCCCTTCACACCGTTTGGATCGTCCTCTCCGCAGCGGCTTCGCCGCTTGCTGCCCACCCGTGCTGGGCACGACCCCCGCCGACTTCAGAGTTCCCCCTCAGCCGCGTGGCCCTGGTGGCCAACAGCCCCGCAACCCGACACCACCGCCTCAGCTGTCGGCCTTTGCCGCGTCGCCGCCAATCTTGAGGAAGTGGAGGAAAGGGGCGACAACCCCTTTTGGATTTTGAGAGCTAACGAAACACAAGCACCAGGGAAACCAAACAGACTTTGATAAAAAAAAAGGTTTCGAAAAATTGTGGGTAGCCCCTAAAGATTTTCAAAATTGCAGAAAAGCTACTACCAGAACACAACACGTGCTTAGCACGTGAGTATTAGGTAAATTACATTTCTCGCCCGTATTTACTTCTCAGTTATCTTTTGGTGTCCGCCTGGACCATCCTCTCCGCAGTGGCTCCGCCGCCTGCTGCCCACCCGTGCTAGGTACGACCGCTGTAGACTTCAGAGTTCCCCCTCCGTCGCGTGGCCCCGGTGGCTAGTAGCCCCGCATCCCGATGCCACCGCCTCAGCCATCACACCAGCCGTCCGCCTTTGCCGCGTCGCTGCCGATCTTGAGGAAGAGGAGGAAAGGGGCGACGACCCCATTGGATTTTGAGACGTAAAGAAACACAAGCACCAGGGAACCCTAACGGACTTTGATAAAAAAAGATTTTGAAAAATTGCGGTAGCCCCTAAAGATTTTCAAAATTGCAGAAAAGCCACTACCAGAACACAACACGCGCTCAACCAATGAGTATTGGGTAAATTACATTTCTCGCCCGTATTTACTTCTCAGTTATCTTTTGGTGTAGTAACAATAAAAAATTTACATTCTGTTCCCTGTACTTCTAAACAATAACTTTGCATGCTCTCTCTGATGAAATAAATGTTTTTATTTTTCAAAAATTCTCAAAAACATGGGGTATGCTCCTGCTGTAGTTCTCATCATTGTATAAATTTTTCATGAATTTTGGTCGACATTTGATATATTTAGAAAAATAAAAACAATAACTTTTGTCTGCCCGAAATTTGAAAATTCATAAAAATTCAAAAACTCGCCAAAAAATTCCAAAAACTGTAGGTGTCATTTGATGTCTTTTAATTTTTGACCAATTTTTGTGCATATTTCACTTATAAAACTCCAAAAAATGCGAAAAACGAAAAATCTTAAAAACAATTGTAGAAAATTATAGAAAAATCCAAAAATTGTATTTTCAATTCCTGATTGTAGATATTGTCTTGTAGTGTCTTTTAAAAATAATTTCCATGTTATTGGCTACTTAAAGCATTTTTAAGTTGCAAAATAATATTGGCTATCCACTATTTTCGTTGTTTTCTACTGTTTCATTTTTAGAAAATCACAAAGACATCAGAAAAATTCGAAAAAATTACCAAAAATATTTTAAAACATATAAAACATAAAAACATTTTCTTTTTAATTTTCTGAGCATTTTTGAATAGTTTGAAAAATACAAAAAGAGTGGTGTTGTGTGTTGTTTATCTTTTGTACCTTATTTGAAAAAAATAAAAAATCAAAAATCAAAATCCACTAAAAATCATTTCCGAAATTTGACTACTTAGTTTTAAAATTGTGCTTCCATTGACCCTAGTCGCTATACCGGGTAAAAAGAATAGCGAAAACTGCTTACATTTGCTCTCACTGATTTATCTTTTATTAAGTGGTTTAAAATAAATTATTTTTCTCGTTGACCGAATCGTGCGGTTTAGAACAACTACAAATTGTGATATTATTTTATCCATCTCAATCGTATGATTTTCGACTCATGAGAATGGCACCGTTGCCGGGGAACACGGCTTTGTAGTCATTTTTCTATTTTGTTTCTCTATATCATAATTATTGTATGACCTTTTCTCTTTGATTTTTGTGCGAGGTACTGCTGGACGACTTGGAGTTTACTTTTTGGAGGACCCACACAAGAAGAAGAGCAGGGAGGAGAAGAAGATTTTTCTTATATTTGAGAGAACAATTGTTTGTTGTAATAATTTAGTGCTTTGAACAATTGTGGACTTGAACTATTTTTTTCGGGGTCTGTTTTGCCAAGTGTCGGCGCACTTGGGGGACCTCGCCGTTGTTTTCCATGTTTTTGATTTCACACCATAACTTGCTACTTGATTCTCACAGTTTTAGCCCCTAGACGCAGGAATTTTGATTGATTGTGATGTAAATTTTCTTAGGCCCAACACCTAATAGAATATCTGTTCCTATAGAACGTAATTGGAACTTACTAAAATTAAATGAAAAAGTTAGTCTAATTAGATTTGAGACCACATGCCGTGAGGAGTCACATACAGCGCTGACAGGACCCGTTGTGGCGGGCACCGAGTGACTCCCAAGATCGGACTCCGGACTCGATTCGGTTAGCTAACTATTGTTCTTCACGATCAATAGAAGCTACTCGTCTTAAGGCCAATTTCCTCATACATCATTTAGTGAGTTTACTTTCAGTATTTAATTTTATGCGTGGATCATATTGCATGTAGAGTGCTGGAGTAAGGTACACATTTTCTATCTCTATATGCATCATTATGTTTGACCGTACATAGGCTTTTTAGACTTCCCCCCCTGTTTTCGACTCAAATTAATCAAAGAGGAAATCAAAAAATTCGTTAGGCGTTATTTATGAAAAAACCAAAAAAATAGAAAATCAAAAATTAAAAATTGGGACTGCTAATTGAATTTGACCTTTAAAATTAAACATAATTGATCACTTCATTGTTTTGGGAGAGCAATCCCTCATTGTTTACATTTTTAATTGTTCGCGTACACACTAAGGAGTAGTGCCCAAATCCTATTAAAGCCTCCTAAGTGTTTGTACAACTTTGTCTTATCACTAAACTCTAAAATTGAAAAGATAAAAGATCAAATCTCACGGTCTTCACATTGCGTAGAGTTGGTGAATTGGGGGTTTGCCTTGTGTTTGAATGTCTTTAGTGTGAGTTGGTTACGTTTACCTTTTATCATTAGCAGTCACCTTCTGTCTCTACTCTCCCCAGACTCCACGCCGTCAAAAAGAAACTGCCCCCTCAAGAGAGGGTTAATCTTTTCTTAGGTTTTTAGATTTTAGATCTCAAAAATAAAAATCATTAAAAAATCCATCACATTTTACATCCGATCCGCCATCGATTTCCATCTCATTTTTTGTATCCCACCATTTTCACGTTCTACCCCACATAATCTATCACCTTCGGTCACCATGACCGAAGCTACGGATTTATCTTCCATATCGACAAGATCCGTACATTCACATCCTCTATTGTTTATAAATAAAATAGATTAAAAAAAGGCAAAAAATGTTTTTCCTGTTTATCTCGCATTTGTTTTTGCAGGAAAAAAAGTAGTATAATTTTTCTCTAACATCTGTTTTATAGGATCAAATAAAAAATATAAAAAATCTATTTTTTTAACTCTGATTACATTTTCTATTTTTGAAAAAAAATATCAAAAATTTTTTCCTTTACAAAAAATATTCCAATGAGGAGGGTGTAGAGATTGTGACACGAGTGCCTACGTCGTGTTGCCTCTGTATCGATTACAAATGCCTGAATGCCATGATCAAGAAAGATCACTTTCCTCTACCATCCATTGACCGAATTTTCGAAAGACTTGTAGGGAAAGCATTCTTTTGTTTTCTTGACGGGTACTCTGTTAACAATCATGTAGCCATAGCTCCTGAGGACTAGGAAAAGGCCCCATTTACATATCCATTTGGCACTTACGTATTTAGGTGCATGCCATTCAGACTCTGCAATGCCTGGGCACATTTTAATGGTGCATGATTGTAGTATTTACCGAAATGGTGGGTGACTTCCTAGAAGTCTTCATGGTCATCGGCTAAGTCAAATAATTCAAAGAATGTTCTTTTTCTTCTTGTTCTATTCTCTGACCTTCTAACAGTAACTTCTCCGTTAAATCCTACAACAACTGTGATGACTTCACAGTCCATGGTGATTCTTTTGATACATGTTTATCACACTTGGACTGAGTCCTTAAGCAGTGTAGGGAAGTTAATTTGGTACTCTCCTGAGAGAAAAGTCATTTCATGGTTACGGAGGGTATCGTGTTGGGGCACGCCATCTCCAAAAAGGGAATGGAGGTTGACCCCTCCAAGGTGGATGTGATCAAGAAACTTGAGACACCAACCAACATCAAGTCAGTGCGGTCATTCTTAGGACATGCTAGTTTCGGAAACTTATTCATGATTTTTCAAAGGTCACTTGCCTGCTGATTGAGCTCCTAGAGAAAGACAACGAGTTCATTATCGATCACAAGTGTCTAGAGGCCTCCAAGCTCCTAAAAAGGAAAATCTATGAATCGTCGATATCACGAGCTCCCAACTAGTCTCTTCCCTTCGAGATCATGGCTGATGCAACAGAATTTAGTGTCGGAGCAATGTTAGGACAAAGGAAAGATGGGATACTATACATGATTCATTATGCGAGAAAAGTTTTGGATCCTGCACAGAGAAATCACATAGTGACTGAAAAGGAAATGCTCCTAGTGGTTTGTCCCTAGAGAAATTCAGATCTTATATTCTGCGCTCCAAGGTGACAATTTTTACAGATCACACAACAATCAAGTACTTAATGGAAAAGATGGATGTGAATGTGTGTCTTCTGAGATGGATCTTATTAATCCAAGAACTTGATTTTGGAATAAAGGATAAACCTGGAATAAAGAATGTTGTGGCTGATCACCATTCCTGAATCAAGAAGAATGATAATTATGATATCGAACCAATTCATGATACTTTCCCAGACGAGTCAGTTTCTGCTGTTGACTCACTTCTGTGGTATGCCGACATGGTGAACTACCTTGTCTCCAAGCATGTTCCCTAGTGTTGGAATAGGAGTAGTATTGACCGACTGAAGTCAGATTCGAGGAGATGCCACTGGGATGATCTGTTCCTTTTCTTTGAAGGGTCGAATTGCATTTACCGAAGGTGTATTCCTCAGGAGGAATACCAGAGTGTCCTCACACATTGTCATACACTTTAGGATGGAGGACATCATTTGGGAAACAGAACCGTGCACAAGGTACTCCAGTGTGGATTTTACTTGCTGACTCTGTTTAAAGACACTATTGACTTTGTACGGTCATGCTTGATCTATCAAAGAAAGGGAGGGACTGTTGGTCAGAGAGATAAGGTGCCCATGCAACCGATGATTTTTTGTGATGTTTTTGACATATGGGGAAATGATTTTAGGGTTCCCTTTCCCAACAACAATAGACATGAGTACATCTAGCTAGCAGTTGATTATATATCATGGTGGGTGGAGGCTGATCCGAACCACAGACAATAAGACTGTATGTAAATTTATCAAGGATCACATCATTGCAAGGTTCAGGGTGCCAAAGGTTTTGATTTCTGATGGGGTAGCTACTTTGTGAATAGAGAGATGAGAGCATTGGCCAAGGACTACAAGTTTGAGCATAGAGTGGCCAATCCGTACCACCCACAGTCTAATGGTATAACATAGGTTTCTAATAGAGAGGTGAAGATCATTCTTTAGACGTTGGTTCGTTCTGATAGGAAGAACTGGTCTCAACTTTTGGACCAGCTTCTATGGGCCTATACAACGACCCACAAGACTCCACTCGATACTTCACCATTTAGGATGATCTATGGAAAGTCATGCCATTTTCCTGTAGAATTAATTCACAAATTAGAATGGGCAATAAAAAATCAAGTGGAGTTGTCACCTAGGAAAGCTTTCCTGTGACCTAAATCTGAATGATCTAATAGAAATCCGAAATCGGGCGTATGACAACAATGTGATCTATAAGGACAAGGTCAAGAGACGGCATGATAGATACACAAGGCATAAGACTTTTTCCGTGGCTAGAAAGTATGGTTGTTCAATGCCCAGTTGAAAATGTATCACGCGAAACTAAAATCTAAATGGATGAGTCCCTATATTGTCACAGATGTTCACAACATTGGAAGAGTTGACATTACATATTTCAGAGATAACACGTACACATTTTCAGTGAACCGACAACCGCTGAAGCATTATATCGATTCTAGAGAGAAATTAGTCCAAGTTGAGGTCATCAACTTGATGCAGAGTGAGACTTTGATGACACATCAGATAACCCTACATGTAGAAAAACAATCTGACACCACATGTAGATATTCATCTTTATTATTCACGCATTCTTTTGTTCATTCTCTTTGTATATTCTCAAAAACTCATCGGACCCTCGCCCTGTCTTCCATGCTTAGGTTGACTTGAGCTTAAGTATAGGGGGAACCAATACTCGTGGTACATACCCTTCTCATTCACTTCTTCTCTTATCTACCCCATTCTCTCTCTTCTTCTATACTTAAACCTAATTATAGAGGGGGGGGGGAGTGAGTCGGCTTCTATTTTCTTTTTCATTCTCTTACACTTAGCCCGAACAATAGCTTCTCTGTACTTCTTGTGCTATGAGGACATAACACTCACTAAGTATAGGAGGGTAGGAGGGTATGTATACTTTGTATATATTTTACCCATAACTTGTACCTTCGCGTAAGTTTATATTTTATTACGGGGTGGGTAACTAACTTTATTCTTCCAAAAAATCACAAAATTCAAAAATGACAAATAAATGTGTTTGCATTTCATGCATCTACACTTCATCCAACATTACATGCATTTGCATTGGTGAAAAGCCCTTGGATTCTGATTCGAGTTATTTGCAGAAACATGGAAGTCTTGACTTGGCCTTAATACATCTAATTTTTAGAGAAACTTCACCAAGAAATATGATTTGAGAAGCTTCAGGTCTCTGACTTAATTCTTCGAGTTCCACATGATAATGTGTAGACTTTGACTCATAGTGTCTAACATGGTCTCTTCATTATGAGTATGACTTCTGAATAGCAATATAATCTGTACTCTCACACTATGCACTTAGTTTACCTTATACGGGGTGTTGGAAGACTGTGTGAGTCTCTTTTCTGGTAGCGTGAACACTTAAGGACCAGAGTATGGGTTGAAATAAAGCTTCAAATGAGGGATGGACCACTGGCATAATTTTTTCTAAGAACTCAAAACATGTGCGGAAAGAAAGATTCTATATCTGCAGGGGCACAAAAGATACATGCAGAGAAACCAAAATCCATACCAAAAGAAGCCGACTACCAAATAAATATTTGACGTAAAAGGTCCAAGCTTCAAGACGACCTGCAGATCTTGGTGAAGACTTGGCTAAACTGACCGGCTTCACAAGAAATGTGACTACACTAGTCACTCTCCAGTTCTTTTCCCCATTTTTCAAAAAATTTCTTCCCCCTTCGATTGTGAACAAATCACAACTGAACTTAGAAGGAAATAACTGACTCCTGAGGATGAGTTATTAGAGAGCATGTTTGCATGGTAGTCTGACATTCTTGATGGGAAGATCTAACACCCTTCGCACACATGAGACAATTATTCAATGTTCGTTGGGTATGCTTTGGGAGGAGGATTGATCTAAGATGAATTTTGAGCTGAAAATATTACAATGATGTGTAGAACTTGGAGGCTGTTGATTTTAAAACCCTAATTCTCACAGAACTCCTGCCAAACTACTAATCCAAATGTCGGGTCTAGCTCCATTTTGACCTTTTGCTCATGATCTTGGTATGTAACTCTATCTCATTTCACCTCTTTTCATCTTTAGAAGCTCGTGGACGAGCAAGGTTTAAGTATAGGGGAATGATGAATACATCATCACTTTAATTAGCTGAAAATAGAGCTTCCTTCCGAGAATTTAGGATCATTTTCATGTTTACTTCGTAAAGTTAACTTTCTTGCACTCATAATAATTTGCATAAATTAACATCCATTTCCACATTCATAATCCTATGCATATTTTCACATAATTTCATGCATATTAATTCATATTAACTCAATTTGACATAAACCAAATGTGGTTGTGTACATATCACTGACCTTAATCAATGAAAAATCATAACAAATGCTAACATTTATATATGCAAAGTAATCTCAAACCCTACAAATAGACTAAACTATTGATATTTCTCAGGTATAGTGTCAAAATAATACCTACGCACTTTTTATCTAATGCACATTCAATTATCTTTAAAACAAGACCAAGTTCAAACGAATCAGAGCTCATTTGTGAAAGTTGGATTTTGGGCCTTGTTTGCACGTTGTACATTTTTGCTGATTCTGACCCATAATTTCATGTGCATATTTCACTTATTTTAATTATTTTCTCTTTAATTTATATAATTTATTTATTATTCTAATAAGTCATATAAAAATCAAAATCCAAAATATCAGAAAAGCCAAGAAAAAGACCAATTCTGACTTGAACTTTCTAACTTGATCCACTTGTACATAATTAACTTCTCTAATTTTCTAGCATATTCTTAACCCATAAAAATTCTAGAAAATATCATTTGAGTCCATTTTATCATTTCACAGCATGTTTAATTTTTACATGCATTTATCTATCATCAGAAAATCAAATAAAAATTGCAAAACTAAAAAGAGGGTATTTTATATACATAAAATATCACAAAAATAATTCATATCTTGCACACCACATTTCATTTGCACGAGTCCTTCATGAACATCATAGCTTGCATTTAGATCTACATTTTTCATGTTGAGAACTTTTGCATCCCGGTTCATTTGCTAATTCTAATCTATTTATCCATGCATTTCAAACCTTGGTCAACCATGTTGTGCGTTAGCTTTTCAATGGGCCACTTGGCCCTAGTCACCCTCAACCTCTCTCTTCACATGCTTTGCTGGTGACCACCCTCACCCATTCCCCATGTGCATCACATGTGTACCCATGCTCCCTCCACCTCACGTGCCCTGCACATAAGGTCTCCTTCCTCTAAAGTACCACCTCCTCCGGCCATATACGCCTTGCGTGCCATCACCTCTCATCGTCCGATGACTATCCTTTTCTAATGATTATCTCCCCTCTCCCTTATCTCCTGAATCCAAAATCAAACCCCCACCAATCGGCCTGACTTCAGCTAATTCCGCATGCGAACCTTGCTTTATCACCTTATCCCTTTAAACTACATGCAACTCCCCTTCCTTATCCCATCTACGATCAACCATCAATCCAACCACCCCAACTCTCCCTCATCTTTGCAACCTCCGCAGATCATCCTCTCGGCCCCGTATCACCCATTGCCTAACACATCTCCGCTATCTCCCTATATTTAAAGCCTCATCCAACTTTATGCAATGCTTCCACCGATATCCTCCTTGTAGTGAGGAACTCAAGCCCCCTTTCTTTCTCAGTGACAACGAGTACCCGAAAGGGTTGAGAAATGACGATTCTATATCCTTCGATGAGGCATGATCCACGGACCCTCTCCTTGTTGCAGTATCTCCTTGCTGCTTAAGCTTCGCAACCCTTCGCCAGGGCTTCTCGAGGCAACAACTAGACGTGGCCTCCACCCCTCCAACTTCTCCAGCGAGAAACCAACCCCATGAAATTTCTTTTTTCTCCTTTCTTCCTACTCTTCCTTTTCTTCATTATTGATTTTTCTTCCTTTATTCCTCGAGCATCTTCACGATCATCTCAATCCTCGTGCCTCATCTACACCCTCGTTTCCTTTTCACCCTTCACCTTCGCCCTGCTAACGATGTGCCTCAGCCTGGCCTGGGCTTCTTGCCTTGGCCACTTCCCCAGGCATAACACTTTGACAACCATCTAAGCCACAATTGCGACTCTAGTCTGCCTCCCGTTCCCTCCGTCACCCCCGAGTTGCTAGGACCATTGCAGCCATCTCCGGCTTACGCCTCCACCACTTCGACTGCTTGCTTGCTCTATCATTCACCACCTGCAACACTTCCTCGCTATTGGAACTCTAGTCATAAGCACGACAGCCCAACATGTCTTCGTCGATAATTGCCTCGATAGTCGACACCATCGACCGCTCCACCGACATCCATTGCCTCCATCGATGCACTACGATGCAGACACAACCTCCCTCGTATGTAGCCATTGCAACCATCCATCTTCACCTATTCATGCACTATCGATGACCCATGGCCATGTGTCGACCAAGAGGAAGGAGTAGGCTCATTTGCACACCGACTGTCCTCGACATAACCTCAATTTCTCGACCATCGCCGACTGATGAATATGTGATTGATAACTCTAAAAAGTTGAAGCTAGAGCTTTTTTCTCGAGTCATTAGCTGCATATCTTCATTTATCATGCATTAGTCTCATTCATGCATTTAGAATTAATGTTTGTAATTTAGCATGCATATTTGCATTAAATAAGAAGCCAAATTCCACTTGTAAATATCACATGTATTATACCATCTTTTCCCCGATTTTTATTTATTTTCACTAACTCAGAATTGAATAAAATCAAATCAAATAAAGGAAAAATATCAATAAAATAAACTTGTAAAATTGACCAATAAAACCCAAACCCTAGCTTGAGACTAATCTTAAATTATGAATATCTCTCTCATACAGTCTCCTATGGGCCCCTATTCATTTTGTATTATACATTCAGATACCTTCAAATTGAGACTAAATTCAAAAGAATCAGGGTTCGTATGTGAAACTTGGGTTTTGGGCCCCTATTGTATACAATACATGTTGACCAAACTATCCTTTATTTTAACTTCTTAATTTTCTTTATTATTAAAAATCCAAAAAAATAGATTAAGTTGTAAATATTCCTTTTATATTTTGCCTCTTTTTATATTGATTTTTCTCTTATTAAAAAATGACAAAACAAATCTGTAAAAGACGAAAATGCGGTATTTTATACCTATAGGTACCCCCAAAAAAATTTCATATAGATGACTTCTTTGATTTTCAATCCTTCATGAAAGTTGTATATCTTGTCGAGACGAGCAACTTTTATGTTCAACATTTTTTTATTTGACCCTTTTGTTATTTATTTTCAATTTTTTATTTTATTTAGTTTTTTGATTTTTCTGAGAGCAACACGTGGCAGCTCCTAGGCTCCACATGTCACCCCATTTTTCTTTTAATTACTTACATTATTATTTACTTATTGATTTATTT
The DNA here is from genome assembly GCA_037367405.1 of Ottelia alismoides. Classification (NCBI taxonomy): domain Eukaryota; kingdom Viridiplantae; phylum Streptophyta; class Magnoliopsida; order Alismatales; family Hydrocharitaceae; genus Ottelia; species Ottelia alismoides. Next base: position 325,973 of record JAZKJV010002736.1, read on the forward strand.
GTATTATCTTAATTATTTTTATTTCTTTATTTCTATTTATTTATCTTTATTATTATTATTTTAAATTTATTACCCTTGGCCATGTGGCCGCACCCTTGACGTGCACATGGGCACCTTAGTTCTCTCTCATCCGCTCTTCTCTCTCTACCTCCATATTTTCTCTCTTTGACCCTTCATTCTCTCTATTTATTCCTCTCTCTCCCCTCCCATGTGTCTTTCTCTCTACTCCTTGCAATCCACACCTCTTCTCTATCTAACCACCCATGCACGAAACCAATTTCCCCCTGAGGCATCTCTCTCTCTTACCCCCAGCCTATATCTCTCTGTCTCGTACTTCCTCTCACTCTATCTCTCTAGCCACCCACACAATTCTCTCTCCTCTCCAGCCTAAGTTGCCTAACTACCCCTCGCATCTTTCTTACTCTCTCTTCTCCCCCCAGCCCATGCAAACCAACCCCGTAACTTCTCCCATGCAGGCCACACGTCCCCCACCTCTCCCTCTTTTTCTCATGCAACCCATGTCCCACCTCAAATACCCTTCAAATAACCAACCTGTGCTCCCATTCTAATCCATCTTCCTTTCGATAGGAGAATCTCCAGCCCAACCCCTCGTCCATGTGACAACTTGATGAGGACGACCTCAAGCGAAGATGAGTATCAAGACGAGATCCGAAGGACCCCATCCTTCATTGCTCCTCCTTCCTGGAAAAGCTTTACCTTCATGGTGCCTCATCGGGAATAGATTGCGGCTGAGACTGGGAGCGGTGACTATCGCGCTCCGCACCCATTTTCGATGAATCTTCCCTCATCTCCTATGCACTCCTTCTTTCTCTGTTCTTCTTTCACTTTGATTCCTCCCCTGTTCTTCCTTACTCTCCTTTCTCACTGCACCTTCACCACCAACATTTCTCTAATTCGTTCCATCACCACCCTGTTCCACCTTGTAACACACAAACCATCGCCATTCCTCTGCTTTTGTACCCTCGCAATCCACACAGGAGCAGTTCCTCTGAGCCCTTCATCTTCATATGTGTGCCTACATCGCTTTGCCGACCTCGTCATTGAGCTTTGCCAGTGTGCTCGTCACCAGCCTTGGATCACAGCCAACGAATGGAGCTCCTTTTTCCCGTACACACATCATCACCGACCACCTTGAACGTGTGAGCTCACAATAGTTGCGCATCTCCAGTCCTCGCACCGCGACACCCTTCTCTAATTGCTGCTCTACCAACACCGATGCCAGGAGATCCCTAGCCGCCTCGCTGCTCCACCTTGTGCTGTGTGTTGATTGAGGTGTAAACTACTACACCTTCGCCTATGCTAGCCACAACATGCGATGCCATCGACTCTCATGTAGTGAATGTCCAACCTCGTCACCTCGGGCCGCCTGCCTTTATCTAAAGCCCCCTACAGCTCTTGCTCACGTGTGAGACACTGATTTAATCGAAATTCACGGGGTCTAAATGTCTCACACAAGGCGGAGACAATCGTCGCTGCTGCGACCCTCAATGAATCCCGATTAAGATCAACAATTAACCCACAATCAAATCAAACAATGACAAGCAATAGTGGAGTTAAAATTTATTATAACTCTACAAAAAAGATGTATAGGTGTAAGTATGTAGAGGTCGAACTCAGGGAGCACACAAGATAGATCAAGCAAGTGCAAAGAGTGTGATGTGATTAAGTGTCTACAAAAATGCAAATATTTTGTGGGTTTTTAATTTTTTAATTTTTTTATTTAATTTTTGATTTTGTATTTTTGTATTTTGATTTTTAATTTTTTTGATTTTATATTTTCTTTTTATATTTTATATTTTTTGTTTTTTAATAACAGAATATATATATACAAGGTAAGAAAGAGAGGAATAAAATATTTATAAAACTAGGTAAAAATAAGTAAAATTCAGGAAATAAAATATTTTTGGTCTTTTTATCTTTTTCTAATGTTTTTGTGATTTTTCTAGATTTTTCCTAATTTTTTGGTATTTTTAAAGGCAAAAATACTAGTAAACAGTGAGTAAGGTTGCTGACCAAAATTAAAATGAGGATAAAAATTAACAAACAGTATCCAAAATTCCCTAAATTAATTTAAAGATAAAGGCAATAAACTAAGCAAACTACAGAAACCGAGTTTGTATTTTTAGGATTTTTCTATATTTTTTTAGATTTTCATGAAGTTTTTAGTGGTTCTCTAATTTTTAAGGTTTTTGTTTTGAAATTTTTAATGATTTTTGGATTGACATTAAAACATGATAAAACACACAAAATATAATGTTTTTAGAATTTTTCGTAACATTTTTATAATTGTTATGGATTTTCTAATGCAAACAGTATTGAAAATGCATGTTTTTTATTTTTAATAAATACGAAAATGCAATAAAAATGCAATACAAAAATATGGCGTGACTGAGCAAGCAAACATGGGCTTAAGCTAATTTTTGGTGATTTTTAGCAATTTATAGATTCCTGAAATAAATAGATACAACATCAAGAAACTATACTACTTGCAAGGGCATAAGTGCAAATAAGCAAACATCCAGGGGCCAAAGTGCAATTTTCACCCAAATTTAAAACTAAATATCACATTTAATGGACTGAATACAAATGCCAAAACCCGCTGGGGTGCGCCTGCAAATAACCCAACCAAGCGCGTGATTTGCACGCGCCTGAGAAGGGTATAAATGTAATATGCAAAAAAATCAGAGGGCTTGCTTGCAAATATCCACAAAACTTATAACTTCAGATGAAAGTTCATGGAATGAACCTAAATACACGAAACTACGGACCCTTGGGTGCAAAATCCCCAAGCGCACGTGCTCACGCACGTGCGCCTCGCTGGCAAGGGTGCGGATGAGATTAGAGAAGTCTGAGGGGCTTTTAATAAAGATTACAAAAAGTTTAACTCGACAGATGAATGATTAAGTATTATAAAGTAAATACAAAAAGCGCTGGGGGAAAATGCAAAATACCCAGCGGGGCGGGATCCAACAGCGGCTGATATTTCACTTAAGCCACGTGGCATGCTGGCGACGCCCGATGCCCCTTCGGCTGTGCGACCCAGATTAGATGGTTGACATCGATCGAATGGCTGGGCCCTCGCAAGATCCAACGACAGGGGTCAAAACTGGGGTTGGCCTTCAGATCGGATGGCGGGGAGGCTGCGTGGATGAACAGGGAAGAACAAAGCCGGGGGCGACTTTCTTCCGGTGATCTAGAGCTTCTCCGGCGTGATGTGAAGGTCCAAGGCAGCCCAAGCTCCTCCTGCGGTCATTTCCGATCACCTGGGGCCCTCAAAAGTCCTGGTGGAGGGTTGTGTCGCATCCGCAAATGCGACAGAGCTGGAGGCTCCAGGTAGCTCCGGCAGGCAATCAAAATCGCTCCCCAGATGTTGTTCTGTGCTCCTGACGTGCAGAAGAGAGTGAAAGGGTAGAGGGCAAGTTGCCTCGACCCCGCAGAGGCACGAAAGTGGCGGAGATGGCGTGAATGACGTGGATGGGACTCGACAGGAGGAGCACTCCGGTGAGGTGGTCGATTAGTGGATTGATGTGATGAAACGTGAAGATCTTTGAGGCGAAATAATCCTAAGACTAAGGAGAGTAAAATGCAAAAGAAAAGAAGGGGAAAGGGACTGCCTCGATGGCCGGAGCCAGAGGGTGGTTGTACCTCAACGGCGAGCTTCACCGGAGGTAGTGGAGACGCCTCTGACCTCCTTCGCCTTGGCTGACGACACAAGGGTGGAGCTGTAACCTCCAGGACCCTGTGGAGCTCGAAAAGGGCGAGGAGGGATGGACCAAAGGGACTCAAAATTCAAATGGAAGTCGGGGGTTGCATTTTATGGGGTTGACAAGTGGGCTCAAAGGTCAAGGCGTATGGAGCGCAATAGTGATCCAAAGCCCGAGAGAATCATTGGGCGGGTATGCCCAATCTACAAGAAGCAAAAGTCGTGAAAAGTGCGATACGAAATAATGCAAGACGTGGCCTGGAAAATTCGACAAAAATGAGTGAAAACCAAGGTCTGACAGAGGCACAGGAGGAGGGTCAGACTGTTGACCTCGATCAACGATCCAAGCCCCCTGGTTGGTCCACGTGGACGAACCAGGAAAAACGCCTGGAAAAAGATTTAAAAAATAATTTAAAAATAGTAAATGATTTATTTATTTTTTGGTTATTTAATAAAAAAGTGTTTATTATTTATAAGGTACTTTATTATGATTTTTAATTATTTTTATGAGGTATAATTTTACAAATTACCCTTTTAGGCTATATAGGTATATATATATTTTATTACTTTATTTTTATTTTGTGAATTAAATTTTATTTATTTTTGTTTATTATTTATAAATTTATAACATATTTTTATAAAGTTAAATATATTTTTATTTTATTTTTCTGATGTATTTTATACACTTAATAAAATATAAGTATGAATATTATAGGTTTGTATATAGGTAGTATACCTATGTATTGGAATACAAGTATTTTTATTTTATATTTTATTTAGGTTTTTATTCTGATTTTAATATACAAATACATTATAAATAATATTTACAAAATTATAAAAATATAAAATTATAAAAATAATGAATAGTAAATAAATTGAATATTCTAATATGTACAAGTATACAATAGGGGTCCAAAACTCAACTTTCAAACCGTAACTCTGAAAAATACGAAACCACTGCCATTAAATGGCTTATTTTAATCTATATTCAATTAAAAATGAGTTCGGTACATTTCAATTTTATTTTCAAGATACGGGTCTGGGAAGTTGAAGTTTTAATCTTATTCAGATCATAACTTTTTATCTTTATATTATTTTTGAGTAAAATCAATTTTGTATTTTTATTTATTTAATTATCTACAACTTTCATGTACAAAGTTTCTTTATTTGAAGTATAAAAAGTGGAACCAAAAATAGGTCCCAAAAATGAATAAAGAATGAATTAAATAAAAGGTGTTTTTATTGTATTTTGGCCCTTATCTCCCCCTACTTTATTCCTTGTCGACCTATTCATCGAGATGCCTAGGTCTTGGGGTTTCGGGTCATAAAATATTTACAATATTTTTTCTTTTTTTCTTTTCTTTTATTTATTCTATAATTTTGGATTTAATTACAGTATTTTATACACTATTTACATGCACATGCATGAATGCTAAGATGCTGGAATTAAGGTTTTTTTACACGCATTTGCTAGGGTTTTTAAGGCCAAAATGATAGAATAAAGATGATGAAATGTGGATTCATCATTCCCCTATACTTTACCTTTGCTAGTCCCTAGCAAACACTTATGTAATAAGTGCAGAAAGAAAAAGAAAGAAAAGAAAAAGAAGAAGTTGGATTAAATTTGACTATCAAACTTGTCTTCACAAAATCAAAGTTTGGAGCTTAAGTCGGACCTTTGGAATTTTAGTGCGGGCGGAACCTTAATGAGAACCGGATTTAAAATCCGATAGTCCTTGAGGATCCTAAAACTCTGCTCAAGTCTCCTCAATAGCCAGGTCAGAAATACTTCAACGCATACGCAAACCCTTATGACTATGAATATGACTCGTACAGTGTAAGTGATGGTGGCTCTTCCCAACTGAAATGACAAAGAGATTGACTTCTCTAATATGACAACCCAATGATTCCCCAATCCAACACCTCATTCCTCAAGGAGCGGGGTATTCCCTTCTAAGTTCAAGTGGCAACCAGCTAAAGAGGAGGGGGTGAAGAGAAGAATGGACGATAGCCAGTGTAGCTACCTATCCTAGGATGCAAGACCAATGTAGTCAAGTCATCCAGCTGCAGGCTCACATGTTTTGACTTTGAAGCTCAAGCTTGCTTATTTGACTTTACACAGATATGTACACTCCAGCAGGCATTTTTATTTTTGTACATGCCTGTCCACTTTTTTGGAGTTTTTGCTTTTGCATTTTTTTGGAATACTATACACAAAAACATTTACATAGGGAGTTTTTTCTCTTGAGCCAGTAGACTATCCCTCTTTTGAAGCTTTATCGCAACCCATGATCTCCTATCCTCGAAACTCATCATCACTGGACGGGTTGGGATGCACTTCCCTCCCTAGAGGAGGACAAGTGTTTCCACCTGTGTGCGTCTCATATAAGCAAATCCAACCCCCTCACCACTCTAACTGAGTTGAGCCATGTAAAGGTGCATGTGTCCAAGTTAGGTCATTACCAACAAGAGTCGTGCGTGTGCTCCGAAATACTCTACTTAGGCAGTCAAGAATCCATTGAACCAAGTCTTGTGATCCTCAAAGAATTAAGTCAACTAGACCTGAAGTACCTCAATCCCAGTTCCTATAAGGTTCCTATTATTAGGTAGATTTTAAGGTCCAACCAAGCTCCAATCTTCGGATTTTACTTAGACTTGTTCAATTATCAAACTCAATCCGAAAAATGCTCATGCTATGTAATGCGATGCAGAAAATATTTTTGTGATGCAATTTTCAAAAATTTTGAACTTTTTATGGGTTTTTGAAAAGATGATGCATATGCATTTTTTTAGATTTTTCAAAAAGATTTTTCAAATGTTTTTGGATTTTAATTTTGCAAATGTTTTTTTGGAATTCTGAAAACAAAAAGGTTTTCGATAAAAACTAGGTACAAATATTTACACGGGAGTGCATCTTATATTTACAAGAAGTGGATTTTAAGAATTTACATAGTAAGTGGTCAATTTTATAAGTATATATATAAAGAATTTTAGGTGTGATGTATATATTCCTCAAACTCATTTGAAAAGGTTTTCCAAACAATTTTGAAAACTATAGTACAAAATAATTTTTACAAACATGTACACTCATTTAAAAATCATTTTGCAAAGGTTTTCCAAAAAGTATATATAGATTTTTCAAATATTTTTGCAACCATTTTTCAAAGCATTTGCAAATAATTTTTCAAACATTTTAGTTCACACAAAGAAAATAATTTTACAATCAAAATGTTTCTACAAAGGTTGAAAACATGTAAAAAACGTTTTCCAAATAGTTTTCAAAAGATTTTCATAAGGATTTTCAAACTATTTTTTCAAAAAATTTGCAAAAAATATTTTCACCTGATTTATTAATCAGTAGATATAAAAATAATCTGAGGAATAATCACATTTTTTTATTAAGGTTTTTAATGAACAAGTATAAATAGCCATAGTTATTAGTAGAAATATGAACGTACGAGTTATGGCTAAAGTATATACGACCCCCTATACTTAGCTTGAGCTATGTCCTCATAGATCGGAGAGAAAAAGAGAAGACATAACTCGTACTGAGTATAGAAAAGTCTAAAGAATAAATGAATAAGGTTGAATGAATAAACCAATGAGAAGTTGACCGCCCCCCTATACTTATGATCAAATAATCCTAAGTATAGCAGACTGTACACAAAGCACGAAGGGTCAAGGGTGGGAATGAACAGATCGTACTCAGATTGTCTCCCCCTATACTTAGGGTAAGATATCCATAAGTATCGACAAGAAGAGGAGACAATGGAGAGGATCAAAGAATAGAACACTCAGGGTGCACACCCCCCTATACTTAGGACAAAGTACGTCCTAAGTATAGAAGACTGACAAAAAGGGACGACACCTTTCTGATAGATAAAGAAGATAGAAGAGGAAGAGAAGAAAAGAAGAAAAAGATATCAAAAGCTGAAAGAATGATATGGAAGAATGTACACATCACTCCCCCTATACTTAGGGTAAAAGAAGCCCTAAGTATAGGCAACAACAGGAGTGGTGAAACGGAACGATGAATGAACACTCGGCTCGTCCACTCCCCCTATACTTAGGACAAAGTACGTCCTAAGCAAGGCAAACACGAGAATGGGTAGACGAGCAAGACGGGAGAGAGACAGAGGTGAACAACACGAATGTACAACAGGATGGATGTACACATGATCAAGAAGGTAGAAAGCAGACCTTCTTGCGGGACCGATGAGGGATAGATTTGGTGTGGTGCAAGTCGACATCGGGGTCCACAGTGGACGGAAGCCGATCAGGGTCGACAGAGTGAAGGCCCTCAGTGGAGTCAAATCGAAAAGGGACGAACTTGTCTATGGAAGTAGTATGGCTAGGTTCGCCCTTGGTGGTCCTCTGGTGTGAAGGCGCAGACGAGTGAGTGGAAGAAGTATGACTAGGTCTGGCTTTAGGGGTCTCGCTGATATCAAAGTGGAATGGGACAAACTCATCATCCTCGGAAGAAGTGTAATCGGAGTCGTCCTGCGAGGTCTCGTCCAGGCCAAAACCAAAAGGGACGAAGTCATCGGTGGAAGTAGTCGAACTCTGCTCGTCCTCGAGAATTTCACCTGAATCATCTTCTTCATCAGGAGGCCAGAATTTCTTTAGCATCATAACCAGCCTCAATCAACATCACTTTTGAGTGCCCAGGAACGGACTTATCAATGGAAGTAGTCAAACCGGGTCCGTCCTGTCTAGTCCTGGTATCTGCCCTCCGCTCAATGGGATCAATCACGTAAATTCCTTAGATTTCATCAACACATAGCCACACACTAGGAGGAGGAAATGCGAGGTCTATGCTTTCTGAGTTCCCCTCCTTTCGGAGGATTCCTCGGGTCTCATAGGCCTCGGAGTCAGCTAGAATCGGTGAAGGTGCATCAAGTGCAGGTCTCTGGCCAACTGTGGGTGCGGTGATCGATGCTTCACTTTCATCAACAAGACGGAAGCAAGTCTCCCCTGATCCATAGTCAATAACGACCCTCGCAGAGGAGAGGAAAGGTCATCCCAGGATGATTGGAGATGGCTCCCCTGTGGAGGTCTCCATGGGCAACACGACAAAATCAACATGGTAGCTCGTGCCCAGAATAGAAATGACGGCGTTTTCAAGGATACCCTTAGGCCTCTTGATAGATCCATCAACAAACTGAACGATCATCCTGGTTTTCTTAGAGGCCCTAAGTGAAGAGACTGTACCAGTAAAAAGGGTAATATGCTAATAGACGCACCACCGTCTAGGAGAGTGTGATCACAAGTATGGTCAGAGATGGTGCAGGTGATGAATGGTGTAGTTGTGTTCTTCTTTCTAGGAATGGGACGGTGTGTGATGGCATGGGTAGTGGCCATGGTCAAGATATGACGCTCATATCTGCTCCTCCGCTTCCTCTTCTTGGGAAGAGGAGCCGATAAATCAGTCATGGCCTGCTGAAGTGGGGCACATATAATCTCATGAATAGTGGCCACAACTTCGGGTTCAGTCAATATTTTTTTGAATTTTTGGACCTCCTCCATACAAGGGAGGAAGTCGAAATCAGCATCTACACGAGGCATGCCAAGAGAAGTCTGTACAGCGGCATCCTCGGGGTCAAAGGTGGGACACGATGTGAATGGATGTGTGGGTGAATGATCTGGCAAATGGACCCTCTCCTTACAATCTGAATCAACCAAGTGTTTCCCGAACTCTTTTTGTGTTTTTAAATTTTTCTTATTTTTTTGTATTTTTGGCGATTGCAATCTCCCATGATCTCCCACAAGGAATTCCGTATCCGCGATGAATGGAGCGTCAATCTATTTTTTCCTCAAGATAGCCATATCCTCATTCATCAAATCAATACGCTCTATCATTCGATTCAAGATATCACTCATAGAGATCGAGGGAGGTGACTCCAACAGGTCAGATTCAGGTGGATGTGAAGGTGGAGGTGGATAATATACAAGTGGAGGTGGAGGTGGGTAAAAGTCCAAGGTCTGATACCACAACTGAGACAGATATGTACAAAAGTCAGGAGCAAAGTCCTCCTGGAAAAAAGAAGGTAGACCGGCTGGAGTGAACGAGGGATCCGTAAAGTCCAGATAAAAGACACTCCAGGGGTCCATCTCAAAACAAGAGAAAAATGATCGGGAGAGCACGAAGGTCAAGTCAAGAAAGTGAGAAACAAGGCGCAAATGCGTAGAGGTGATCTAGAAATGCACACAAACAATCACAATCAAACTCACAAAACAAACCCTCAATTCACCTACTCAACTCGGTAGAGATCGAAAATGCGATCTTTTTATCTTGTCTGTTTTAGAGTTAGCTGAGAAGTCCAAAATTGCACAAACACTTAGGGGGCTGAATGGGATTTGGGCACTATCCTTAGTGTGTGCGCGAGCAGCTAAAAATGAAGACAATGAGGGGATTACTCGCCCCAAGAAAAGATTTTCTTTTTAGTTGATTTTAGGGTCAAGTAATGTTAGCAGTCCCAATTTTATTGGTTATCACGTTTTTTTGGATTTTTAGTGAGAAATGCACGAACCTAACGAGGAGTCAATTTTTCTTAGCACCTAGGTGATCAAAATCAGAGGGAGAGTCGGAAAATCAATGCAAGCGGCAAATCAATGATGTATGCTAAAGAGAAATGCTCACCTTGCCTCCAACACTCTACATGCAAAGATGCTCAGCAGAATTGAAACCTAAACTATATGCAGATGCAAGCCGATGAAATCGCCCTAGGGTGAGAATATGCTATTAACGTGAAGAACCAATGCTAATGACTTAGAATAGAACCGAAGTGTCCGGTCTTGGGGGCCGATCAGTGTCCACCATAGTGGATCCTACACGCGCTGTATACGACCCCTCCTGGCGCGGTGGTTTCGAGACTAAGTGAGAAGCAGTTTAATTCGACTAAGTCCAAACGTCACTATAGGCACATGAAAATATATTAGGTGTTTGGCCTTAATCTATCGACAAGCAACTCCTAAATTTAATGGCTCAATCACTCAAAACAAGGGAAACAAAATCAAGAAAACAAAAGGAAAAAAATGCGATGAAAACCGTAAAAACCGCGGTGGGTCCCCAAGTGTACAAACACTTGGAAATTGGGCCTGAATGTCCACGAGTTCAAGTAACTGTATTATTACAATAATAGAGGGTCTCTCTCTCACAAAAATTACACAAATAAATACTATACAAAAATGCTCAAAAAGATGACTGTCTTCGCAAGTCCTCCCTGCCTCCTTTGATGCTAGGTCAGAAGTCTCCTACCGCCTTCACGTGGGTGCACAGACGCCTAAGGTGGAGCGCCTCCCTCGATCTATGGTTCCTCGCACAAAGTCCAACAAGGAAGCGTGATTAGACAAGTCAAGCAATGATATCAAATAAATGAGCAAAGGAAGAAGGCAAAAATATAGACAAGAAATCACAATCAAGTAGAAACCGAACTACGCACTGTTCGATCCCCGGCAACGACTCTATTTGATTTAACCGAAATTCATGGGTCTAAATGTCTCACACAAGACGGAGACAATCGTCGCTCCTGCGACCCTCAATGAATCCCGATTAAGATCAACAATTAACCCACAATCAAATCAAACAATGACAAGCAATAGTGGAGCTAAAATTTATTATAACTCTACATAAAAGATGTATAGGTGTAAGTATGTAGAGGTCGAACTCAGGGAGCACACAAGATAGATCAAGCAAGTACAAAGAGTGTGATGTGATTAAGTGTCTACAAAAATGCAAATTTTTTGTGGGTTTTAATTTTTTATTTAATTTTTGATTTTGTATTTTTGTATTTTGATTTTTAATTTTTTCGATTTTATATTTTCTTTTTATATTTTATATTTTTTTCTTTTTCAATAACAAAATATATAAGGTAAGAAAGAGAGGAATAAAGTATTTATAAAAGTAGGTAAAAATAAGTAAAATTCAGGAAATAAAATATTTTTGGTCTTTTTATCTTTTTCTAATGTTTTTGTGATTTTTCTAGATTTTTCCTAATTGTTTTGGTATTTTTAAAGGCAAAAATACTAGTAAACAGTGAGCAAGGTTGCTGGTCGAAGTTAAAATGAGGATAAAAATTATCAAACAGTATCCAAAATTCCCCAAATTAAATTTAAGATAAAGGCAATAAACTAAAGAAACTACAGAAACTGAATTTGTATTTTTAGGATTTTTCTAGAATTTTTTTAGATTTTTACGAACTTTTTAGGGGTTTTTTAATTTTTAGGGTTTTTGTTTTGACATTTTTAATGATTTTTGGACTGACACTAAAACAATATAAAACACACAAAATATAATTTTTTTAGAATTTTTCAAATGTTTTTATAATTTTTATGGATTTTCTAATGCAAACAATGCTGAAAATGCATGTTTTTTATTTTTAATAAATATGAAAATGCAATAAAAATGCAATACAAAAATACGGCCTGATTGAGAAAGCAAACAAGGGCTTAAGCTAATTTTTTGGTGATTTTTAGCAATTTATAGATGCGTGAAATAAATAGATACAACATTAGGAAACTACACCACTAGCAAGGGCATAAGTGCAAATAAGCAAACATCCAGGGGCCAAAGTGCAATTTTCACGTAAAATTTATAACTAAATATCACATTTAATGGACTGAATACAAATGCCAAAACCCGCTGGGGTGCGCCTGCAAATAACCCAACCAATTGCGTGACTAGCACGCACATGGGAAGGGAATAAATGTAATATGCTAAAAAATCAGAGGGCTTGCTTGCAAATATCCACAAAACTTATAACTTCAGATGAAAGTTCACAGACTGAACCTAAATACACGAAACTACAGACCCTTGGGTGCAAAATCCCCAAGCGCACGTGCTCACGCACGTGTGCCTCGCTGGCAAGGGTGCGGATGAGATTAGAGAAAGTCTGAGGGGCTTTTAATAAATATTACAAAAAAGTTTAAAACGACAGACAAATGATTAGGTATTATAAAGTAAATACAAAAAGCATTGGGGGAAAAATGCAAAATACCCAGCAGGGCGGTATCCGACGGCGGCAGATATTTCACTTAAGCCACGTGGCACGCTAGCGATGCCCGATGCCCCTTCGGCTGTGTGGCCCAGATTAGATGGTTGACATCGATCGAACGGCTGGGCCCTCGCAAGATCCAACGACAGGGGTCAAAACTGGGGTTGGCCTTCAGATCGGACGGCGGGGAGGCTACGTAGTTGAACAAGGAAGAACAACGCCGGGGGCGACTTTCTTCCGGTGATCTAGAGCTTCTCCGGCGTGCTGTGAAGGTCCAAGGCGGCCCAAGCTCCTCCTGCGGTCATTTCCGATCACCCGGGGCCCTCAAAAATCCCGATGGAGGGTTGTGTCGCATCCGCGAAGGCGGCGGAGCTGGAGGCTCCAGGTAGCTCCGACGGGCAATCAAAATCGCTCCCCAGGTGTTGTTCTGTGCTCCTGACCTGCAGAAGAGAGTAAAAGGGTCGAGGGCAAGTTGCCTCGACCCCGCAGTGGCGCGAAAGTGGCGGAGATGGCGTGAATGATGTGGATGGGACTCGGCCAGAGGAGCACTCCGGTGAGGTGGTCGATTAGTGGATTGAAGTGATGAAACGTGAAGATATTTGAGGCAAAATAATCCTAAGACTAAGGAGAGTAAAATGCAAAAGAAAAGAAGGGGAAAAGGGGCTGCCTCGATGGCCGGAGCCAGAGGGTGGTTGTACCTCAACAGTGAGTTTCACCGTAGGTAGTGGAGACGCCTCCGACCTCCTTCGCCTTGGCTGATGACACAAGGGTGGAGTTGTCACCTCCAGGACCCTGTGGAGCTCGAAAAGGGTGTGGAGGGGTGGACCAAAGGGACTCGAAATTCAAATGGAAGTCAGGGGTTGCATTTTATGGGGTTGACAAGTGGGCTCAATGGTCAAGGCGTATCGAGCGCCACAGTGTTCCAAAGCCCGAGAGAATCATTGGGCGTGTATGCCCAATCTACAAAGAGCAAAAGTCGTGAAGAGTGCGATACGAAATAATGCAAGGCGCGACCTGGAAAATTCGATAAAAATGGGTGAAAACCAAGGTCTGACAGAGGCACAGGAGGAGGGTTAGACTGTTGACCTCGGTCAACGATCCAAGCCCCCTGGTTGGTCCACGTGAACCAACTAGGAAAAACCCCTGGAAAAAGATTTAAAAAATAATTTAAAAATAGTAAATGATTTATTTAATTTTTGGTTATTTAAAAAAAGTGTTTATTATTTTATAAGGTACTTTATTATGATTTTTAATTATTTTTATGAGGTATAATTTTACAAATTACCTTTTTTGGCTATATAGGTATATATATCTATATATTTTATTACTTTATTTTTAGTTTGTGAATTTAATTTTATTTATTTTTGTTTATTATTTTATAAATTATAAAATATTTTTATACACTTAAATATATTTTTATTTTATTTTTCTGTTGTATTTTATACACTTAATAAAATATAAGTATGAATACTATAGGTTTGTATATAGGTAGTATACCTATGTATTGGAATACATGTATTTTTATTTTGTATTTTATTTGGGTTTTTATTCTGATTTTAATATACAAATACATTATAAATAATATTTACAAAATTATAAAAAATATAAAATTATAAAAATAATGAATAATAAATAAATAGAATATTTTAATCTGTACAAGTATACAATAGGGGTCCAAAACTCAACTTTCAAACCGTAACTCCAAAAAATACGAAACCACTGCCATTGAATAGCTTATTTTAAATTATATAAAATTAAAGTGAGTTTGGTTACATTTTGAGTTTTTATTTACAAGATACGGGTCTGGGAAAATGGAGTTTTGGAATCTTATTCAGATCATAACTTTTTATCTGTATATTATTTTTTGAGTAAAATCAATTTTGTATTTTTATTTATTTAATTACAACAACTTTCATGTGCAAAGTTTCTTTATTTGAAGTATAAAAAGTGGAACCAAAAATAGGTCCCAAAAATGAATAAAGAATGAATTAAATAAAAGGTGTTTTTATTGTATTTTGGCCCTTATCTCCCCCTACTTTATTCCTTGTCGACCTATTCATCGAGATGCCTAGGTCTCAGGGTTTCGGATCATAAAACATTTACAATATTTTATTCTTTTTTTCTTTTCTTTTATTTATTCTATAATTTTGGCTTTAATTTAGTATTTTATACACTATTTACATGCACATGCATGAATGCTAAGATGTTGGAATTAAAGTTTTTTTACACGCATTTGCTAGGATTTTTGAGGCCAAAATGATAGAATAAAGATGATGAAATGTGGATTCATCAGACACGTGAGCCTTGTTGATTTTGCATCCAAGCCCTTGAAGGACTCCTATTTTACACACTGACCTCCGAGCCTGAGCGCACGTATGCGGTACGTGAGCTCTAGGTAAATTGCACGCATCACCCTACATCTCCAACAAATCACAACGAAGCCTCCACCGCTTAGAGGTCATATGCGGCGCATGCACACTGTGGGGAAACTGCAAGAAGACCCCTAAAGGATCTAGTAATTAAAGAAGCACCCCTGCATGTTATTTCTTTATTTTTGACTTTATTTTATGTATGGCATAAATACCCCTGTGTTTGGACATTTATTTGAACATTCACTTCACTTCATTTTAAGTCCAAAAATAGCATGTTGTAGAGCAACTCATTTTCTATGTAATGAGCATTTATTTATATTTTTGTGATCAATGGATTATTTATTAAAATTAATTTGGTGAAAAATTGCACAGTTTACCGATTTTAAACTCTAAATTTTTATTTATTATTGACTGATCTAAAAAATCCCCAAAAAATTCACAATAGGTAGATTTTCTATTATTGTAGATTTTCTGTTGCTTTACTTTTTGCCCAAATTTCATCACATTTGCACACATATTGAGGTCACAATAAACAAAATGGAGAATTTAGTAATTGATTTTTAGTTAAGTCCACACTTAGCATTTTTACGAACTAGAAATTATTCTGGATATCTCTCAGATAGACCTATCTAGGATATATTAATTTCTAGATAATATTAACATTTGGTATTTATTAAAATTAATTTTCTCAAAATTGCCTAGTCCACATTGATCATTTCATAATTAATTCATTTTGCAGTTGAAAATTCAAAAAAATATAGTAGCCTAATTTCATCATATTTCACATTCTAGTAAAATTTTAGGATTTTTGGACTTAATATTATCATAATTTGAATTTTAGTCCCCTAACTTTGACAAAGTTGCATTTCACTCATTAATTGCATTTAAAAATACTAGAAAATTGCTTACTTAAAATCTAACCTCTAGATTGACTATAAATAAACCTTAGGAGACAGTGGCCTTCTTGAGTTCGACCTTGGGCTTGCAAAAGTAAAAAAAATTGATCGCTCGCTTGAATGGGACAAATAATTAAATTTACGATTTTTGATTAATCTGAATTTTCCCGACTGCAACGAACAAATCTATGCTAATTCCTGCAAAGTAACTAGGGCATTTTATGGTTCTCCAAAATGAGCTTCTCACGTGCATAATCGCCTCTTTAATAATAAGGAGTTGTAGTATAGGAGATGAAATTTGGTCGATCAAAAGCCACACCTTTCAATATGTGGAAGTTAATTTACTTGGTAAGTGTATCAAGGTCGAACACATGGACACAAGCCTCTTAGTCTATTTATCGTTATTTAATTAATGAGTGATCATTTTCTATACCTAAGTCTTCATACACTTATGCGGATGCAATGCACATCATAACATGATATGCAGATATATAATGCAAATAAAATGATGCAAAGATTAAGTGGTATGCAAAGGCGAATATGATGCATGTGTTTTTATTTGGTTTTAAGTGCAACTAAAAGAGATGCCATATGAATTATATGCATGCATATATGTATGTATAAATATACCCCAAAATAAACAAATTATTGAGCAATAAAATGAGGGTTGATTTTAGGTACAAATGGAACATCATAATTAATATAAAGCATCTATTAATGGAAGAGATCTATAGAGAAAAGGATACTATATATCATCAAATATTAGCACATTTAATTAAGCATTAAATCATGAATTAAACTATGTTATATATAGAAAATGAAATATACAGCACAATGAAATTGAAATCATTCAATTTGGATTTAAAATGCTCAAGATATGATTAAAACAATGCTAGGGGCATATATCTAATAAAAATTCATGGAAATAAAATATAAATAATCACGAAAATGCTCATGTAGGGGCATTTTCATAATAAAAGAAAGCTAGAGGGTCCCTTCATAATCTTCCTTTTACACACAGGGGCACTTCTATATTTTTCCACTATCAGCAGTACTCTTGTGTAAAATACCCTAGGCACACATGTGAGGCACACGCCTGGAGACCTCATTATAATTCTCGAGAAGGCTAAGGGTATCTCTGCAAATTACCCAGCCCCTCACATACATGGCATGCGAGGGTTTAGGCTTGGGTGGCTGTAGCTTCGTGTGGACACATGGCATGTTCAGATGCTTCGGATAACGGCTGGGTCAACCTGAGCCTATTAGATAGGCGTGGAGGCTCGGGCCTTCATCTAGGCCGTCCGATCAATCTGGTCTGATGACAACTGCTTCATCAGGTTCATCAGCTCTGGCACCTCCTGCAGCTGACTTGGTGGGGATCCAACGAGCCCTATCATGCTTCGCCATCTTCCATTCATAATCCTGATGATCGAAGAAAATCCCAGAAGCATTGGTGAAGAATCTCATATGGTGGAGGCGGTGCAAGGAGGCTTGGAAGTTGTTGTCGATGGTGCTATACTAGAGATGACGTCTAAGAACGGAGCCCCCTCGGAACATATGTCTATTGAAGGACTTTGGGCCTGTAAAAGTTAGAAATAGTCGAGGCGGTGGTGTGCGTGTGTACATGAGGTGAACGAAGGCATGTGAAAGGGCATAGAGGTTAGAGGCCTTAGGCTTCCACCGCCTTGACGATGGAGGAGATGGGTTGGAGCACAGAAGGGTTCTAGAGAAAGGAGGAGGTGGCATGAAGATCGACGAGTGGCGAGGCTTCAGAGATGGTCGAGGAATAGAATGGATGCAATTAAAGAAACACGATGGAAATGATGGTGAGAAAGGTACCTGATTAGAGAGGACAATTGGGTGGAGGAGTTGGCATGTGCTGAGGTCCAAGGGACCTCGGGTCATCGCTCGACAAGGCCGACCTTGCCTTGGTGCTCGTGCATCCGTTGAAGAGGTGGATCATACATGGTGATTCGCCATGGATTGCACCTTGTATGTGTGGTCATCGTCCGATTGACACCGCCATCCGATTTCACTAGAGGACAGAGGAAGCTGGGCCACAACCCCATGAATGGTGGATGAGATTTACCATAGGTGGAGTGGGCGTTTTATAGGTGGAGGAGTTTGACTATTGCTGGCAGTGGTTATGTGTTTTGCAATGGCTGACGTGGATGTGTGGAGTGATGATGAGGTTCATCGATGGAGGCACAAAGATGACGGGGCTTAGGGCTACATGGAGGTGGCACTTATGAAGGAGGAGGGTGACTAAAGTGGGAGCTAAAATAGAAGGGGAGTTGGGGTCATAAGGTGCAACGAACAAGGAGGGGGAGACGTTGGAGGTAGAAGACAAATCTCAACCATTGGATCGAGTGATCCAATGGTTGGTATTGGAGCACAAGTGAAGGGACAAGATCAGATGAGAGGATCTGATCCGACGACTGTGGGAAAGGAGGAGATGAACAACTAAGATGTGGAGTAGTAGGACATATCAACAGTGGAAGGAGGGAAGATGATGTGGCGGCTTGTGAGACACTAGATGCGGTTAGATCGGGTGGTCCAAGGGAACTCGGGTCATCGCACGACGAGGTTGACCTTACCTCAGTGCTCGTGCTGCCTATGCTAAGGTCCAAGGGATCATGGAGATGACGTGGCTACTTGTGATGAAGCTGACCTTGCGTCGGTGCTCGTGCATCCGTCGGAGAGGTGGAGTATACATGGTTATTTTCCACAAATCACACCTGGTATGTGCGGTCATCATCACCTTGACATCCTCCTCTGTTGTCACCGAAGGGAAGAGGAAGCTAGGCCACAACCTCGTGAGTGGTGGATGAGGTTTACAATAGGCGGAGAGGGCATTTTATAGGCGAAGGAGTTTGGCCGTTGGGTGCAGTGATGACATGCTTTGCAACGATCGACATGGATGCATTCAATGATGGTGAGGCTCATTAATGAAGGCGTGAAGATGGAGGGGCTTAGTGCTACATGGAGGTGGTCATTACAAAGGAGGAGGGTGACTGGAGTGGGAGCTAAAAATGGAAGGGGAGACGAAGTTGTGAGGCATAACGGATAGGGAGGAAGAGGCGTTGGAGGTAGAGGACAAAGCTCAACTGTTGGAATGAGTGATCCAATAGTTGGCATTAGAGTGAAGGTGAAGGTCCTAGATCAGATCAGAGGATCTGATCAAACGGTTGTGGGTGAGGCGTAGATGAACAGCTAAGATGTGGAGCTGAAGGACAGATCAACGGTGGAAAGAGGGGAGATGATGTGGCTGCTTGTGAGACATAGATGCGGTTAGATCAGGTGGCTGGGAGTTAGGCGCTAAGGAACGATGAAGATGCGATTTGGAAGATGGATCTGAGGACTGAGAATCATCTAGAAGTGGGTGGTTGAGATGCAAGCGCCTAGAAGATGATCACACGATGTAGAAGGGTGGCAGGTAGCAGGTAGCGCAAGGAGGTGCGACCACATGGCCAGCCTAGAGGGCGCTACGTGGCTGCACTAGAAAATTAAAAAATGAATAAAATAAAGAAAAATAAAAAAGAAATAGCATGAGGCTGAAGTGGAAAAAGGTCAAACATGAAATTGTAAATCTCGATGAGATCTACAAGTTTTATGTTGGTCAAAAATCCAAAAGAGGTCATTCATACAACGAAGAATTTTTGAAAATATTTTTATTGATTAAAAACACTTTAATTTTGTGGTTTTGATATTTTTTATTTTTAAATTCTTTTTTAAGCTAATAAATATATACAATATTTAATCTAAATTTTAGGGGTTTTTATAATAAAGAAAATACGGATAGTAATTAATATAATAAATAGGCTTAGAAAATTAGTGTTAATTACAAGAGATGGGTTTATTCCCAAAGACGCAGAATTACTGAAGATTTCTCAAGAGGTTTTTATTTTTTAGGATAAAAAGAGAGAGCTGTGACGATGTATCTGAGATTCATCATCCCCCTATACTTAAACTATGCTCGTCCTCCAACATCTAAAGAATGAAGGAGTCGAATTAATTCTTGACAGTGCATGTGAAATTTTCAAGGCTCAATTCGTCAAAAACCCTTAATTTGAGTGATCCTAAAATTACAGGCTCAACCATGCTCTAGTCGAATGGAATCCAACTTCTTTAATTATCAGATTCTCTGTTTGTAAATAAAATATAATGACATGACAATTAGTGCTACAATCATGACAGTCAAATCGATATGTCACCAAAGGTTCCAGTCCAGGAGACTGTCCTCTAGACCTAATCCTCAACACTACGGAATAAGCGAGTTCTTTCTTCAATCAACCCTCTCATTAGTTTATCAGACTTGAAAGTGTAGATGGACGACCAAATGATGGAGATATCGTTGCAACCCAAAGAATACCACAACAAAAAAATATCTATTCTCAAGTCGAACAAAAATGTAGCAAGAGAATTTTGTTATTTAATTTGTCTGTATAGTAACGGGATCGAACTCAGGGAGGTTATAAATCCTGAGGGTTATTTAATAATTGAAAAATCAATAAAAGAATAAGGAATCTTAAATGCAAACTATCTTGGTTTTTGTGAGAATTTTATCTCTTTATTATTTTGTTTTTAATTTTTATATATTTTTTCTTTTCTAATTTTTAATATTTAGTGATTTTTAATTTTTATTTTTTTATTTTTCAAAAATAATTAAATTTCCAAGCAAATTTATACACAAAAGAAATGTAAATTTTTATATTTTTAAAATATGATAAAATTTATAAAAAAATGCCTATTTTTTATGATAATTTTTTATTTTATAATTTTCAGAGATTTTTCGATTTTTTAGGATTCTCAAAATGAATAAAAATAGTGAATAAAGAAAATAGTGAACAGACATGACTATTTTACAAATTAAAAATATCAAATTAAATAAAAAATTATTACATTTATTTTCCTAAATAGTAGAATGAATTATCCACAAATAAGAAGTGAAATCACTATTTTTAGAATTTTCTGTAATTTTATATGAATTTTCTAAGATTTTGAGTATTTTAATTTTTTTGGTTTTAAAAATAATTAATGCATGAAATTTTCATAGAAAATAAAATGCTTAAAGATAAAACTATTCTATTTTTTGGAATCTTTTACGCAATATTTGAATTTTTATGATTTTTCAAATGAAAAAATGTGATGTTTTTGAATTTTTTCTTATAGCAAATAAAAATAAATTACAATTAAAACTTTATGCTATGAAGAGATACAATTCAGGAACATAACATGATTTTTGGAGAATTTATTTAGTATGAAACATATTTATTTTAATGATAAAAACAAGCAATTCAAGGTTTGGATATAGGGGCTGAAAAACAATTTTTAGTTTTCTGCATTGAAAATTAACAATAAATAAACTTATGGGGGAAAATCATAATTTACCTAAGATAGGGCACGTGTTTGGATCTAAAGGAGACTTTATTGCAATATTGACATTTTCAAGGGGCGTTAGTGCAATATTCCCATAACATTTAGGGTTAACTTTGGATTCTTCATTTGTTCTTCTCATGCCCAAAAAATATGGCGGCGTCGCCCCTCCCTTCTCTTCTTTCTTGATTTCTACGCAAAGGGGGTGCATGGTTCGCGATCAGCTGATGGTGGTCCAGCTCCGAGGTGCAGGTTGAGATCGAGACTCCTCCAAGCGGAGGAGGTTCACAGGAGATGATTAATCAGGGCGATGATCGGCGGGAATTCGATCGCTCGAGGATGGGGTCCTTCGCCCGGTACTCCTTGAGATGAGGCAGTCGATGGCTAGTGCGGCAGAGATAGGCGGAACTATTCCTGATGGGTGGCAGGGAGTCGGTCGCTCGAGGGTGTGGTCTTTTTTTCTTTTTTTACACACGCGAGCCCTCGAACAAGGACCACTAAAAATGCACATGATACATTTTTTACAACAAAATTCATGAATGAAGAGTTGATTAAAGTTCCTTGAATCCTCCTTGATTTTCTTTTGTGGTTCCTTACAGCGGGAGCTCCCAACTCCATGCCTCCATGGGTATCAAGTGTCCTCGATGTCCATGGGCCCTGCCACAAAAAAATAATGTCAGAAAAATATCAAGAAATTTAATCATGCAAAACAAACAACACGATGAGGAGACCTAAAATTTTGAAAATATTCACATAAAAATAATTCAATAAAATTCAGCAAACAAATGAAGATGGGCAGTGTCCCTGGTAACGACGCCATTTGATGAACGCATAAAACACCTCTTTAATAATAAGGAGTTGTAGTATAGGATACAGAATTCGGTCGATTAAACACCACACTTTCGAATATGTGGAAGTTAATTTACTTGGTAAGTGTACCAAGGTCGAACACATGGACGTGAGCCTCTCATTCTATTTATCGAAAATTATTGTTTAATTAATGAGTTATTATTTTCTATACTTAGACCTTCATATGCTTATCCGGAAGCAATGCACATCACAACATGATATGCATATATATAATGCAAACAAAATTATGCAAATATTAACTGGTATGCAAAAAAAATATGATGCATGTGTTTTTGTTTGGTTTTAAGTGCAACTAAAAGAGATGCCATATGAATTATATGCATATATATATATATGTGTGTGTGTGTGTGTGTGTGTGTGTGTGTAAATATACCCAAAAATAAATAAGTTATTGAGCAATAAAATGAGGGTTGATTTCAGCGACAAATGGAGCATCAAAATTTAGATTAAGCATCTATTATTGGCAGAGATCTATAGAGCAAAAGACACTATATACCAAATATTAACATATTTAATTAAGCATCAAATCATGAATTAAACTATGCCATTTGATAGAAAATGAAATATGCAGCACAATAAAATGAAATCATTCATTTTGGATTTAAAATGCTCAAGATATGATCAAAACAGTGCTAGGGGCATAAATGTAATAAAAATTCATGGAAATAAAATATAAATAATCACAAAAATGCCCTTTTAGGGCATTTTTTAATGAAAGAAAGCACGAGGGGCCCTTTCATAATTTTCCCTTTGTGTTGTAGACACTTCTGTAATTTTACACAACCGACGAGACTCCAATGTAAAATACCCCAACCGTGCACGTAACGCATGCGCTTGAGGACCTCATTATAATTCTGGAGATAACCAGGGGTATATCCGTAAATTACCTAGCCCCTCCCATGTATGGCATGCGAGGGGCTATGCTTAGGTGGATGCGGCTTTGTATGGACAGAAGGCGCATTTATGTGCTTCGGATGGCGGTTGGGTCAACCTGAGCCTATTGGGTAGGTGTGGAGGCTCGGTCCTTCACCAGTACCGTACGATCAATATGATCGGATGACAACTGCTTCATCAGGTTCACCAGCTCTGCCTCCTCCTGCGGCGGACTTGGTGGGGCTCTGGCGAGCTCTATGACGCTTCGTTGTCTTCCATTCACTTCCCTGATGATTGAAGAAAATCCCAGAAGTGTTGGCGAAGAAGCTCATACGGTCCAGGGGGTGCAGGGAGGGTCTTAAGTTATTGTCGATGGTGCTACGCCAGAGACAAAGTCTGAGAACGGAGCCCCCTTGGAATGTCCTACCATTGAAGGACTTTGTGCCTGCAGAAGTTAGAAATAGCTACGGCAGTGTTCTGTATGCCTATGTGAGGTGAACGAAGGCTTGTGAAAGCACGTAGAGGGTGGAGGCCTTAGGCTGCCTTGATGACGAAGGAGATCGGTCGAAGCAAGGAAGAGCTGTAGAGAAAAGAGGAGGTGGCATGAAGATCAGTGACGAGTGGCGAGGCTTTGGAGATGGTCAGTGTACGGAATGGATGTGAGTGCGAGTGGAATTAAATTAAAGAAACATGATGGAAATGATGGTGAGAAAGGTAACTGATCAGAGAGGATAATTGGGCAGAGGAGTTGGCCTGTGTTGAGGTCTAAGGGGCCTCAGGTCGTCGCATGATGAGGTTGAGCTTGCCTCAGTGCTCGTGCATCTACCGAAGAGGTGGAGCATACATGGCGATTCACCATGGATCACACCTGGGATGGGTGGTTGTCGTCGCCTCGACAACCACCATCCGCTATCACTGGAGAGCGGAGGAAGCTAAGTTGTAGCCTCGTGAGTGGTGGACAATGTATACAATAGGAGGAGCGGGCGTTTTATAGGAGAAAGAGTTCGGTCGTTGCTGGTGGTAGCGACGTGTTTTGCAATGGCCAATGTGGATGCATGGAGTGATGGTGAGTCTCATTAATGGAGGCACGAAGATGGAGAGGCTTAAGGCTATGTAGAGGTGGTCGTACGAAGGAGGAGGGTGACTAGAGTGGGAGCTAAAATGGAAGGGGAGACGGGTCATGAGACATAAAGGACGGGAGGGGAGTGTTGGAGGTAGAAGACGAAGCTCAACCATTGGATCGAGTGATCCAACGATTGGGATTGGAGCGCGGGTGAAGGGCCTAGATCAGATCAGAGGATCTGATCTAGCGGTTGTGGGCAAGGCGGAGATGAGCGCCTAAGATGTAGACCAGAAGGACAGATCAACGGTGGAAAGAGGGGACTGCCTGTGAGACACGAGATGCGGTTAGATCATGTGGTTGGGAGTTAGCTGCTAAGGAACAATGAAGATGCAATATGGAAGACAGATCTGAGGGCTGAGAATCATCTAGAAGTGGGTGATTGAGATGCAGGCGCCTAGAAGATGATCGGGTAGTGTAGAAGGGTGGCAGGTAGCGCAAGGAGGTGTGACCACGTGGTCGGCCCAGAGGGCACCACGTGGATGCACTAGAAAATTAAAAAATGAAGAAAATAAAGAAAAATTGAAAAGAAATAGCAGGGACTAAATTGGAAAAAGGTCAAAACGTTGAAGTTGTAAATCTCGATGAGATCTATAAGTTTCATGTTGGCCAAAAAATTAAAAGAGGTCATTAATACAACGAATTATTTTTGCATGTATTTTAATGATTAAAAACACTTTAATTTTACGGTTTTGATGTTTCTTTGTATTTTTAGATTCTTTTTAAAGCAAAAATAGATATATACAATATTTAATCTAATTTTAGGGGTTTCTAATAATAAAGAAAATAAGGATAGTAATTAAATGCAATAAATAGGGTTAGAATATTAATGTTAATTACAAGATATAGGTTTATTCCCAAAGATGCGGAATTATTGAAGATTTCTCATGCCGTTCTTATTTTCGAGGATAAAATGAGAAAGTTATGATGATGTATCTGAGATTCATCACGGACCAACCACCCAGTCGCTTCACCTTAATCCGCACTTCTGTCTGCCCGCGAGCCACCTTTATCCCCTACATGTGCTCTGCATGAGAGGGCGGGGTCAATTGCAAAGCGAGTCCCGTGATTTCCCTCATATCGCATATGCGCCCCTCTCCAGAAGGGCACATGCAAGGTACATATGTCAGGGGTGTATTTGCAAGAATGCCCTGACCATACAGATGTGCTTCAGTGAAAAATTGTGAGAATCCCGGTAGGGGTCTGGGTAATTAACTTTTTATCCCTATGCGTCATATTTTTATTCATTTTAAATTTATATTTTGGCATAAAGACCCATGTGCTCTCCATTTATTTTGAACTGCATTTCGACATTATTTTATTTATTAAAAATAGGCAATTTTTCCTTCAATTAATTCTTAACATTGTGGCATGTGATTTATATTTTTATTATCTTTGGTTAATTAATAATTAATATTTTGGCTAAAATTGCATATTTTACCCATTCAGTGTTCTGAAATTCATATAAAATTGATCATATCTCTAAAAATTACCAAAAATTCATAGTGACTTTATTTAATTATATTCTTCATTATGCTAAAAAATCCTTACATATTTATGCATATTTTGTTCTGTAAAATTCATTTTGTGTATGGTAGTAATTAATTTTTAATAAGTATAAAACTCTTCATTTTTAGGGTTTAGGATTTATCACGTAGTGATATATCCTAGATAACTTAATTCCATGAAAATAAGTAGGTTTTTATATATCATAATTAATTACCCAGATTCACATTTTCTGCATTCATAAATTCATTAAACATTCATTTTGCATCAGAAAATTACGAAAAATTACAGTGTGATCATTTCTTCATTTTCTGCATTCCGACCAAATTTCATCATTTTTGAACCATGTATAATCTTTATTTGCATTTTAATCCATAAAATTGGCATGTTTTGCATTCGCATCCTTAAATTGCATAAAAATACAAAAAAAGTCCACATCAAAAACCACACATTAAATTTAACAGACTTAAATCTAGGTTGTTTCTTTGCCTCCTTGAGTCGACCTTGGGACTTGCTCCGATTAAATAAACATAAAAATCAGCATTGCTTTAACTAAATTAATTAACTGTGGTTTATTTATTGATTGGTTCCTATTACCCGACTACAATGCTACACATATACACCATTTAATTTGCAAGAATTAAAGAGGGTTAGTTAGGATTCAATCAGTAATCTTCACAGGGACTTTAGCACTCGGTTTGATTGGAGTGCTGATTGGCCATATTACCATGAGTGATAATTATCATTTCTAATTAGCAGATAATTAGATGATGACATTGCCGGAGACACGGCTTCATTTATATAGTTAATTAAGTTTAATATTTTTTATTAAGTTTATTCTACATTATTTAGGTCAAAATGTATTGTATTGATTTGTGCATTATTTGTGTGTTACGTTATGTTTTATTTTCATTTATTTTTTGGTGTCTCTTTGATGACTAATCATATGATTTTGTGGAAGGGCATGCAAACTGAGGATGCTTGGAGCAAAGAGGTCAAGAACCTCAGTGCTTTAGCTGAGAGAAGCCGCATAATTAGCTTGAAAAAAATTGAAGAGCAACTACTATATTGTTTATTACTGTTGTTGTATTTGTGCATATTTCTGTAATGTGGACTTCGACAATATTGTTTGTATGTTGAGTCTATTTCACCCCTAACCTATGTGGGACTCAAATTGAGTGTTTGATTTAGGGTTTAGACACAACTCTTAGAGTATTATTCATGTTATATTTTAATGTGCTTGAATCATAAATTAGGACACACTAACCGCATCTCAAGAGATTCACATATCTCTTCATATTCATATACACACCTAACCTGCACTTGACTTAGCCAATTTAAATCAATTCTACCCTGCTAATAGAACTCATGTTTAGGTGTGTCTTTATATCGTCTTGCATTCATTTTGATATAAATTTTAATTTAGTCTTTCATCCACATGGAAGGAGCTAGGATGACTGTAAGTATATCTTAACATAAGCATGCATCATGGTTTTTCATCTGCATTAGCCTTTTCTTAATCATTTATCTCATGCTTTATATTTGAGGTCTAAAGGAAACGAGAATGGATGGTAAATGATATGTTCTCATACATTTAAATATTTATAATTAAGCTTCTAAAAATGGGACGTTAAATGCAAGTTGATAAATTTAAAATGGAGTTAAGATCAACCTTGTATTGGGAGAGCAGCCTCTCATTATTTTCAGGTACATTATTCATATTTGAGAGGTGAGGATGGATCCATAGGATAGTGCCCAAATCCTACTTTCAACATGTATGTAATGGATGTCAATAGTAGATTCTTACCAATAAAATATACTAGATAATTTGACCACCATTTCTTGGTCTTCATGTGTGAGTTGGTGAATCTATTGGGATTGCTTGTGCTTGATTGTGAAATTGCTGCAAGTTTCTCTCAGGAACCCTAGAACTCCATTTTTCATCTTCTAAGATTCATCCATCTAGATAGATTCAGTTAATTCTAATTGTGTCTCGGTTCCCTGACCCTTATATCTACATTCTCAAACTAAGGCTACTTTTTAGCTTAATTATAGGGGGAGACATGTTGTTTCTGATTGTTTACATCATATCCCTTGATCTCAATTTCATTTCTTTTTGCGTAAGCTATTTCTCAGCTTAAGCATAGGGGACCCTAGTCACTGTATTCTAGTAACTTATTCTTTTCACTCATTCGTACACCCTTTCTTCTTGGTTTTAGTTCTGTACATTTCTTTGTATTAGTATGCGTTATGGCTTCATATTACTTTGTACTATACGGACTTACCACCAACTAAGTATAGGGTGTGTACTATATATATTTCATATAAGCTTTAGCCATAGCTCATATTTTTATTTTTTTCAAACTTTTTGGGCTACAAGTAACGTATTATTTTGGATTCGATTTCTTTAAAAATGATTTCTAAATGATTTGATAACTTTTATATGCTTGTTTGACATGGTTTTGGAAAATATTTTACATTGGTTTGTAAAAATTGAGTGTTACTTGTTTTGAAAAATTATTTTATAAAATGGGTGAAAATTATATTATGAGACTTCATTTTCTAAAATATGTTACATAGGTTTGAAAAATATTGTTTTACTTATTTTGAAAAATCTAAACTATTTGGAAAACCTTTACATAAGTGACATGTTTTATAAAGTAATTTTCAATTTTTTTCAAAAATTAAGGATGTAATTGATATTAACAACTATTTTGTAAATAAATATAAAAACCTTACCCAATTCAAAAATAAAATAAACAATGGAAAAAAATAAAAATCACAAAATATTGTATAAAATACACAGTTTATAGATAAAATACAAGAATAAAGAAAAGAAAGAAAAATAAATAAAATTCCAAAGGTATTTTATGACCTTAAACCCCAAGACCCAGGTGTCATGATGACTGGGTCGAGAAGGAATAAAGTAGGGGAGATATGCGCCAAATGCACAATAAAACCCATGATTTTTAGCCTTCAATATTGCATTTTTTGGAGCCATTTTATTCTTTATTTTTTATACCTCAAATAAAGAAACTTTGTACATGAAAGTTGTAGATATAATTATATAGAAAATACAAAATTTACTGTACAAAAAAATAATACAAATAATACCTTCTATACTATGAATAAAATTCCGAAAGCAAAACTTCCCATGCCCATATCTTCTCCATATGAACTCAAAATGCACCAAAAACACATTTAGTTATATATAACTTTTAATAAGCTATTTAGTGAAGTGATTTCATTTAGTTTGGAGTTAAGATCAAAAGATAGGTTTAGACTCCTACTGTATAATATATCTAAATAAAATATTCATTTTATTCATTATTTATATTTTATATATTTTATAATTTTTATAATTTTGTAAATATTTTTTATAATTTTTGTAATATTTAGAGTACAATAAAACATAAAGAAAATAATAAAATAAACTAATATAAAAAATACAAATATGAATATACCATACTTATACTATAAAATAAATATACATATTTATTTAAGTGCATAAATAAAATCATAAAAATTTAACAAAAAACTATTTATGTATATTTAAATAAGCTATAAATATATAAATTAAGTATACAAAATAATAAAGTATAAAATACATAATAAAAAGAAAATGCACATAACAAAGGTAAATATACCTATAAATATACTTGTAAAAGTAACTTATAACAGATAAAATCATTAAAATAAATAAAATCATATTAAAATATTAAATAAAATAATAAACATTTTTTAAGTTTTGACTAAGAATTACATAAATCATTTACTAATTTATTTTTAATTATTTTTGAATTTGAATTCTGATTTGTCTTTTTAGGGGTGACATGGCCCAATCAGGGCTCGTCACCCATAGACTTGGGTCAACTTCTATGACCCAAGTCGTAGACCTGTCAGACTACATTTGACACCCCCCTCTTCTTTGATTTTTGCCACTAGATTCATTCATCTTTTTGGATAGACTCCTTCATTGACTTTCTTCCTTGATCTAAGCTCTTTCATGCGCATGCATTTCCTTGAGCACTGCATCATTGAATCGAGTCGTTCACCTCGATTTTCCTCCACCAATCCTCACCTATACATAAGCTATGCCCTCTCCTCCTTCGATTTTTTGAATCTCTTTTGATCCTCTTCAGCCCTTCTTGTTGTACTCTTCGGCTACAACATGGTGACAAGCAAGCACTCCCATCCTTTTTAAAGGGGCAGGCGGCATAAAAGGTCGATCCCAGTTCATCTCCACCGCTCACCGGCATGAGGTTCATCTCGCAGCTCCGACTACTTGAGGTCAGTTTCTTTCACTTTTTAGATAGATTAGGTGTTGCATTTGATATCTCATTTTTAGTTTACTTTTCAATTAATAGGTTTATCTTAGATCTAAGGTTTAACTTTTTTGGAGCTCATATGCTCCAGTCAACTTTTTTCCGTTGTGTTTCCCTGCTCCAACAACCATTGTTCACCCCATTTTCTAGCCACTTCGCTTCTCTGCTAGACACGCCTCACCATCCACCCAGATCTCCTCAGATATGGTCACTCGAGGTCCATATACATTACCCTGTCGTACCTCATTTCCCTTTCACCATCACACCTCCACTCGCCACCAATAACAGTCAGGTACCTCCCCAGAGCATCGTCATTCTCTTTATTTTTCTTACAGGCTCTGAAGAGCGCATATGAGGGTTGTTTGATTCTAGAAGAAGCCCTAGGTCCTTCGCCGAAGACATCCACCTCCAGGGCTTGCTTCTTAATCTCTGGACCTTCTTGAAGGATCGAGGAGGCTCGTAGAGTCAGTAGGAGCTAAAGGAGCAACTCGAAGGAGTTCCACGAGGTCGGAGGTGAAAGCTGTGCTCGATCAACCCTAAGGGCGAGTTCATCCCTTGTTCCTCCAGCATCTTCAAACGTCCTTCGATCATCACCCTCCACCCAGATTGAGTACCATGCCTTGAATCAAAACGAGGCTTCACCATCGGATCCTTCCCAAGGATCTAATCTAGACCGTAGCTGTGTATGTCAAAGTACCCCACAACATGACACGTGTCAAAGTGAGGCACCAACGATCGTTCGATTTGCACCTTTAGGGGGTACTTTGCATCTTTGACCCCTTCTTTTTTGTTTATTTTTAAGTAGTCATGTAATTTAAATCATATTTAATATTTGTTATAAAATTGCAATGAAACCCTTGAGTTTCTTTAATATTGCATTTGGGTCCAATCCAGCTCAGCTCATGTGTCATCCCGCGTGAGCTGGGAATTTTACGTGGAAGTGCTTGTGATTTTTTATATTTCAATTTAATATTAAAACTTTAAATATTAGTTATAAACTTTTGGGTAATTACCTTTGACTTTTATTTTAATTACAAATATACGCTTGTCAATTCAATCATTTTTGTGATTGTTCACTATTTTTTATAAATATCATCCGTGCTCTAAAAAATATGCAAAAATAGTATTAAGTGCCTACTAGAACATTTTTAGCCATAATTTTAGTTATGTATTTCATGCATTTTCCTGTTTGTTAAAAAACAAAATAGCATGGTTTTATCCCTATTTGAATTTTAAAATATAAAAAGTATAAAACCTTTTGATCTATACCAATTCCCAGTGACCAAGATTGAGAAACTTAATGATCAAACCATGAAGATGACAGTGTAAAAGTGATCTTTAACTTCAGAATGATCATATGTCTTCCAGTATGTAGGATGTACAGGTATTGGGAATACCTGAGAGTGATGTGATCGTAAACGATTGTATATCCATGACGCTTCCATTCAGAGGGAGTGATGAAACAGGTTTGGATTTTAGGGACTCCTCTCATTAGAGAAGTGACCTAATCTTAGTCCATAAACTGGACATTGATCTGAATGAGATTCAGATGCAATGAGAAGATTAGGTCTACGGTCTTGATTTGATCAAGCATCTGTGGGAGGTCCATGGGATCTGGATTTGAGATATGATCTCAACATCCAAGTCACTATATGTGGAACAATACAATCACCGTGTCCTTATCTCCAAGTATCCGTGGAGAAATCGCATTATTCTTGAAGGGTTCAAGAATAATTCCATAAGATCTAATCAATGAAGAAATAATTATTAAATGTGATTTAATCATCTTGATGTGTGTAGAAATTATCCAATATAATTAAATGTGATTTAATTATTATGGATAAGAATAATGTGGATAGAGATATCCAATTATTCATAATATATTATAAATATGATTTATAATGTACTAGAGAGAGCTAATTATAATTTATATTTGTTGATTAATTATTATGTTTATTGGATATACATTGTGTAATTAATTGATAATGTAAATTATATGTTGTTTTGGGTTGTGAACGTGATTCACAATTTTTCAATGGCAAGATTGCAATATTCTCAAAATCAATTGTGAATTATTTTTTGAAGAATATATCACAACAAAATTGTTAGAAATAAATAATGAGAGATTTTCATGGAAATATGCAATCTCATGAAATCTCATGAGATTTCCTCCACATGGAATGGAGTGGGCGGCACCCAATTCCTAATTAAAATGGGTGGCCGTCCACCTTGAATGTACATGGAGATGTAATCTCCATGTATATTCTCTCCTTATTTGGATGATGTAATTTAGGATTGATTTATATTTGATTTTCTCAAATATATTTGATCTAAATTAAATCATAATTTGTTGGTTTTTACCAACAACAATCTTGACCATTGGATTGGACATAAACCAATCTCATCCATTGATTTTATATGTCCCATGGATTGAGATCCATGGATCCCAAAACCCTATAAATAGAGATGCATACCATGCTCTCTAGGGCTATGCAATATTAGAGCAAACTCTCTCTCTCTCTCTCTTTCTTCTCACACGCCAACCCTCTCTCCCTCTTCTTGGTGGTCGTCCACCAAACCCTAGAGGAGAGGTTCGTCGATGCCATCGCCACCGCACCGCCGCTTCGACGTTCTTCGGTTCTTCATCTTCTTGGAGTGCTACGCTCACGAAGAAGATGTTCGATATCGTACGACGAGATCATGAGCTAACCGTGCTTGGATCAACTTGTTGGATTGCGAGGATCACATGATTCATCCCCGCGCTCGCAAGCAATCTCTCCGACGATCGGACTTGAGACAAGAGGTCTCTTTTCTTAGAGACTCGATCAACCACGCTCCAAGAGGTATTCCTTTATACTTGTTGTGGTTATAGATGAAACGATCCGAGAATCGTTCTTGGATCATGTGGTTTCATCGCATGAAAATTTTTTAAATTCCGCTGCACAGAACAACTAGTACTACTAGTCGTTATGCGTCGTATTCGATACGACGATCATGCTTCCGTGATGCGCTTGAGGATAATACCATATCCTTCAAGTGGTATCAGAGACAGATTGAGGGTTTCGAATATGATTCGCAAACCTAGGACGGCTTGGGTTCGTTAAGGTCGCGAAAGTTTTTTGTCGCATTTGTTTTTCGCAGATCTGTTTAGTGAATAATTTCGGCTTTGTTTAAAATGTTTAAGCACAAATTATTCACTTGTATTTTGTTCCCCATTAAATAAGGAAACCATAAGATCTGAGTTTATGTAATTCGGATTCCGTTTGCTCAAGATATGGTTGTTTTAATGAACATGTATGCACTGTTGCGGGAACTGCAAATCTTAACATGATTAAAGAGTTAATTACTGTTTTGATCTGCCTCGAAATGCGTGAAACATCACTTGGGATCTGTCTTAAATCAAGTTATCAATCTTTGAAAATTGAGTTTGTCTAATTTTGATTTTAATTGATTGAGATATGTTAATTTTAGTGAGTAGGGGTCACTATTGAAATTGCAGTCCTAATCAAGAACCATGTGATTGTCAATTAGTGAAATTAATTGTTAATTTCATGAAATAATTATGGAAAATATTTGTGAAATATTGAAAGATGATTATTTCCTTAATTGACTTGACCTCAACCAATTAATTGATTATATTTGATCTAGATCATAATTGGAAACACAATCATCAAGCTTGATGCTTGAATAGGATTGGGAATTTGTGTAGCAAATTTCCTTATAATAAAAAATGTTTTGATTATTACTATATGGTATAATTTTGATTAAAGAACCGATGATCATCTCAAGTACAAATTGATATATTTGGCATTATGCTTTCCTGAGGTGGATATGGTGTCTAGTCGGAGAGCATTGGGGATGCGGGTTGCAACGTATGTGGTCCGTCTCACTCTCGTCGGTACTGTCCATGATAGCGGGCAGGGACTCGATAATGCCGGAAATCAAGGTGTATTTTCTAATTATTAAAATTCGAATTAATACGTATTTTGAGATATTACCATATATATATTCAAGTAAAATAATCAAGTTTGTTGATTGAATTGGATTGATAATTAATTTAATATGATTAAGTTGATTATGTCCAATTAAGACACTCTATTATAAATAGAGTTGATGTTTCCCTTGGAAGAATTAATTATATGAATGTGATTCATGATAATTAATTAAAATTTGAATATGAAGTGGAGGATCACATAAGTGACATCCATGGTCTCCCGTCAAGGCGAAGGGTTCCGACGCCAGGGATTGCATGTGGGAGAGGCATGTCCGAAGTGACAGCTCCTGTATACAAGCGCATCTGGATCGGGCTCTTTGCTTCTCGAAAGAGTAAGGCCATATGCGTAGTGACCCCAATATCGGATCCTCATATTATTGGGGCGATATTGTATTGCGCACAACGAGTACTATTCCTGGGATGGTTGGTTCAATTAACAACGGGTCAACATCGCCTTAGGGGTGGTGGGCCCGGGTGTTAAAGACCGAATTGGGAAATGCAAGTTGGACTTGCAAGGCGGAATGTGTTCCCGCTTCTCTTTATTGGAGTCGCAGATTCTCATATTATTGGGATGGGACAAAGATAAAGAGGAGATCCCAATTCTTGCTAGAGATATAGCGGTAAGTATATCTCTTACTTTGAAAGTGATTAAGGGAATGAACTTTCAAAGTCGACAATGCAAGAATAATTTGATTTAATATACCTTAATCAAATATCATAAATTTGAATATATGTTCATATGTTCTAATATAGTGCATTCTTAATTTCAGAAAATGAAGTCCTTGAACCCACTAAGCAGGCTTCTTGAAGTCAATCAGTTGACCGATCCAAATTACTCGGATTGGATCCATAATTTGGAGCTTGTTCTCTCTGCTGAGTACGTAAGTTATGTGCTCTCCGAGGACAAGCTTGAAAGCCCTAAATCCAAGGAAGAAAAAGCATACAATGATAAGTATTATGAAGATCATGTCTTGGCTAGATGCTATATCCTGGGTTCTCTCTCCAATGTTCTTCAGAAGCAACATGTGGAGATGAGCACATGCCAGGAGATTATGCAAAATCTGAAAGATATGTTTGGTGACATTAACCGCACCCAGCGTTACAATATTATGAGAGAGCTCGTTCGCTGCAAGATGCAGGAAGGAACTTCGGTTCTGGAGCACGTACTCAAAATGTTTGGGTACTTGTTTGGATTGGAGACTCTTGGGGCCAACATGGATGCAGACATGCAAGCTGACTTCATTCTGCTATCCTTGCCCAAGTCTTTCAATAATTTTGTGATTTCATTCCACATGTTGCATAATTATCAACATTATTTAATTCAACAAATAAATTAATAAATACAAGATAATAGGATAATAATAAAATGAGATGATAATTCACCTCAAATAGATGGGGTGCCATCTCATTTGGTGGTGTATTATCCATCCCTTTTTTTATTTAATCCAATTATCTCTTATTTGTTTGCAATATTATCCACCAAATTAATTCCCAATTAATTAGTGTATATCTATTGCAAAATTATCCACCAAATTAATTCCCAATTAATTTGTGAATATTTATTGCAAAATTATCCACTAAATTAATTCCCAATTAATTAGTGAATATTTCAATCATGCCATTGAAAATATGTGAATCATATTCATAGCCCAAACTAAATTGTAAATTACATTTCAATTAATTGCTTAATGTGAATCCAATTCACATTAACAATTAAAAAATGTTATTTACAAAGGCGCTCTCTTTTTACTATATTATAAATAACATTTATAATATATATACTCATAAATTATGGATAGCATTATCCACAAATTGCATATCCTTGATAATTAAATCACATTTAATTATCTTGGATAATCATTCTCTTAATATGAATCATATTATTCTTGATAATTAAATCTCATTTAATTATGAACATCTTGTTGCTTGGATATATATATATATAATTCATCAAATGAATTATTCTTGAACTCCTTCAAGAATAATGTGCTTCTCCGCAGATACTTGGAGATAAGGACAGGGCGATTGTATTGTTCCACGTATAGTGACTTGGATGTTGAGATCTCATCTCAAATACAGATCTTACGGACCTCCCATAGATGCTTGATTAAATCAAGACCGCAAATCTAATCTTCTCATTGCATCTGAATCACATTCAGACCAATGTCCACCACTTGGACCAAGATCAGATTGCTTCTCTACTGAGAGGAGTCACTAAAATCCAGACCTATTTCATCACTCCTCGGAATGGAAGCATCATGACTATACAATCGTTTATGATCACATCACCCTCAAGTATTCCTAATACCTGTACATCTTGCATACTGTAAGACCCATGATCATCCTGAAGATTAAGATCAATTTTACACTGTCTTCTTCAGGGTTTGATCACTAAGTTTCTCAATCTTGGTCACTGGGAATCGGTATCGATCATATGCTTTCCCAAAGCATATATCATACCTTCAAATTCATGTCATGCTTCCGAAGCAAGACGACCGTGCATGGAATTTGATCGGTCCCAATACCTCATGAGTGAGCTCTTGTCTTCTGATTCATAAGTGAACCTGTATGATCCATTTGAGAGATCGTATTGCTCATATGCCCTTATATGTACACCAGCTCGCCGGTGTATAGACCTTGGTTAGGCCATCAACCTATCGGTCTGCCAAATGTACATACTCAAACATATAGCAATACATCTGTCTCCGGTCAGAGGATGCGTGCCTATGCTATGACAGCATTCAACATAGGACTTAGGTTATCTCGATCTCGTTAAGTCAACCCATTGACCTAACTAATCTGACACCTCCGAATCACTATTCCCATGCAGAGGACCTGCATCAAGAGGTCGGTCAGATATCAGCCTATGTGAGAAAGGATTGCCATCTCCTACTCAGACTGGAGATCATCTCCTAATAATCATTTGATAGTGCTTGATGAGTCCTCTATCTAACTTCTTAGATATTCATCCAAACACCAGCCTCTATGATTCATTTAATGAATCAACAGCTATATGATCATCAAGATGGCCATGGTACATAACCCTAATAGTACAGAGGGACCTTTTATGCAAATTATTTATTCTTCAATTCAGATCAGGGAATGATATGTGCAATAACATTTATTGCACAATGGCTCGTCGTGGGCTCGCATGTCCAACAACTACATGTTATCTAGGATGTCCTTGCTAGAATGAAGATGTAAATTGTGAAGACTGACCATGATATTGTTACTGTTGTGGAGGAGTCCGAAATGATGCGCCTTGCTGGTAGTGCTGGTGACACACATACTATTGTCTTGTTTGCTTGGAGTGGTAGGCTCTAGGGCCGAGCTGTATAGAAAGGGGTGTAGGGGTGAAGCTGGTGTTGTCGAAAGTAGGGAGATGCTGGTAAGACTGACAGTCCCCTATTCATGTCTATTTTTTGGCATGATCTAGGGTATATTACACACCATTCACCTCCCAGTCCTGAGGAGGCTCCTCAAAATTGTCTCTTATGATGGTTGTTGTTGGCAAGGCTGAGAAAAGGAGTGGTCTTCTACCCATGATTGGGGTTGCCCTGACATCGGTTTCTCCTGAATATGATTCACTCGGTAATTAGGAGCATCATATGTAGAAATGACAGGTACCTTCATGTTAGATACCCTCTTAGCTAAATCCTTCATCTGCTTCAGAAGCTTGGACCAACTCTCTAACTCATTCATCCTCTTATCTATACTCCCAACTAATGTTAACTTGTCTACTATGATTCCCATTCTAGGAATCAAGTAATCAACGAGATCGACTACAACTTTCTTTGGATAGGAGTGAAAGAGGGGACTCAGTATACGCCCTGCTAGTACTCTATGAGCGGTTCGTCTTGACTATTTGCTCAAATACCTTCCATATGGTATCCGTACAACGTGAAGTATGAAGGATATGGTATTATCCTCAAGCACATCACGGAAGCGTGATCGTCATATCGAATACGACGCAGAACGACTAGTCGTACTAGTCGTTCTGTGCAGCGGAATTTAAAAATTTTTCATGCGATGAAACTACATGATCCAATAACGATTATCGGATCATTTCATCTATAACCACAACAAATATAAAGGAATACCTCTTGGAGCGTGGTTGATCGAGTCTCTAAGAAAAGAGACATCCTATCTCAAGTCCGATCGTCGGAGAGATTGCTTGCGAGCGTGGGGATGAACCGTGTGATCCTCGCAATCCAACAAGTTGATCCAAGCACGGTTAGCTCCTGATCTTGTTGTACGAGATCGAACGTCTTCTTCGTGAGTGTAGCACTCCAAGAAGAGGGAGAATCGAAGAACGTCGAAGCGGCGGTGCGGTGGCGATGGCGTCGACGAACCTCTCCTCTAGGGTTTGGTGGACGATCACCAAGAAGAGGGAGAGAGGGTTGGCGTGTGAGAAGAAAGAGAGAGAGAGAGAGAGAGTTTGCTCCAATATTGCATAGCCCTAGAGAGCATGGTATGCCTCTCTATTTATAAGGTTTTGGGATCCATGGATCTCAAACCATGGGACGTATAAAATCAATGGAAGAGATTGATTTATGTCCAATCCAATTGTCAACGTTGTTGTTGGTAAAAACCAACAAATTATGATTTAATTTAGATCAAATATATTTGACAAAATCAAATATAAATCAATCCTAAATTACATCATCCAAATAAGGAGAGAATATACATGGAGATTACATCTCCATGTACATTCAATGTGGATGGCCACCCATTCCAATTAGGAATTGGGTGCCGCCCACTCCATTCCATGTGGAGGCAATCTCATGAGATTTCATGAGATTGTATATCTCCATGGAAATCTCTCATTATTTATTTCCAACAATTTTGTTGTGATATATTCTTCAAAAAATAATTCACAATTAATTTTGAGAATATTGCAATCTTGCCATTGAAAATTTGTGAATCACATTCACAACCCAAAACAACATATAATTTACTTTATCAATTAATTACACAATGTGTATCCAATACACATAATAATTAATCAACAAATATAAATTATAATTAGCTCTCTCTAATAATTATAAATCACATTTATAATATATTATGGATAATTAGATATCTCTATCCGCATTATTCTTATCCATAATAATTAAATCACATTTAATTATATTGGATAATTTCTACACACTTCAAGATGATTAAATCACATTTAATCATTATTTCTTCATTGCTTAGATC
The DNA here is from genome assembly GCA_037367405.1 of Ottelia alismoides. NCBI lineage: Eukaryota > Viridiplantae > Streptophyta > Magnoliopsida > Alismatales > Hydrocharitaceae > Ottelia > Ottelia alismoides. Next base: position 365,224 of record JAZKJV010002736.1, read on the forward strand.
TTATGAAATTATTCTTGAACTCTTCAAGAATAATGCGATTTCTCTGCAGATACTTGGAGATAAGGACATGGTGATTGTATTGTTCCACTATAGTGACTTGGATGTTGAGATCATATCTAAAATCCAGATCCCATGGACCTTCCACAGATGCTTGATCAAATCAAGACCGTAGACCTAATCTTCTCATTGCATCTGAATCTCATTCAGATCAATGTCCAGTTCATGGACTAAGATTAGGTCACTTCTCTAATGAGAGGAGTCACTAAAATCCAAACTTGTTTCATCACTCCCTCGGAATGGAAGCATCATGGTTATACAATCGTTTATGATCACATCACCCTCAGGTATTCCCAATACCTGTACATCCTGCATACTGGAAGACCTATGATCATTCTGAAGATAAAGATCACTTTTACACTGTCATCTTTAGGGTTTGATCATTAAGTTTCTCAATCTTGGTCACTGGGAATTGGTATAGATCATATGCTTTCCCAAATCATATATCTTACCTTCAAATTCATGTCATGCTTCCAAAGCATGACGACCATGCATGGAATTTGATCAGTCCCAATACCTCATGATTGAGCTCATGTCTCTCGGTTCATAAGTGAACCTGTATAATTCCTTTGAGAGATCGTATTACTCACATGTCCTTACATGCACACCAGCTCATCGGTGTATAGACCTTGGTTAGGTCATCAACCTATTAGTCTGCCAAATGTACATATTCAGACATAGAGCAACACATTTGTCTCCGGTCAGAGGATGCATGCCTATGCTGTGACAGCATTCAACATAGGTCTTTGGTTATCTCGATCTCGTTAAGTCAACCCATCGACTCAACTAATCTGACACCTCCGACTCACTATTCCCATGCAGAGGACCTACATCAAGAGGTCAGTCAGATATCAGCCATTTTAGAAAGAATTGCCATCTCCTACTCAGGCTGGAGATCATCACTCAACAATCATTTGATGATGGTTGTTGAGTCCTCTATCTAACTCAGATATTTATCCAAGCATCAGTCTCTATGATTCATTCAATGAATCAACAGTTGTATGATCATCAAGTTGGACATGGTACATAACCCTTATTGTACAGAGGGACCTTATAGAGCATTCATTCATTCAATCTCAAAAAGGGAGTGAAAAATAATCAATAACTTTCATTGATAATTTATTTGTTGCAATAACATTTATTGTAGGAATGGTTTGCCCGAGGCTCACATTGCTAACAATCTCCCACTAGCCCTCAGAACCATTTAGGTACAATCCTTAAACCCATACTCATTACATGTTGGTCGAAAACTTTCTTTGTCGGAGGTTTGGTAAGAGGATCAGCAACGTTGTCGGCAGAGGCCACCTTGGTGATGATGATGTCATCACGCTTTTGTATCTTCCGAATGATGTGGTATTTCCTTTCTATGTGCTTGCTCTTCTGATGCCATCTAGGTTCCTTTGCCTGGGAAATGGCTCCCGTATTATCGCAAAGTAACGGGATGGGAGTATCAGAGGAAACTACGCCAAGCTCCAGGACGAACTTGCGTAACCACACCGCCTCCTTTGCAGCATCCGATGCGGCAATGTATTCGACTTCTGTTGTTAAATCTGCAGTAGTGTCATGCTTCTTGCTTCTCCAGCTCACAGCACCAAAATTCAACAAGAACACAAACCCTAATGTCGACTTTTGATCATCTACATCCGATTGGAAGTCAGAATCTGTATATCCCAAGACTTGGAGATCACCATCTCCATAGACCAAGATGTAATCTTGTGTTCGTCTTAGATATTTGAATATGTTCTTTCATGCATTCCAGTGTTGTTCTCCATAGCAAGATTGGTAACGACTTACCGCTCTCACTGCATGGCAGATATCTGGCCTAGTACACATCAAGGCATACATTAAGCTTCCCATGGCTGATGCATAAGGGCATCCAGCCATGGCTTTCTTTTCCTCAACAGTTTGAGGAGCCATTCCTTTAGACAGGTGGATACTATGTCTTAAGGGTAGGAATCCTTTCTTAGAACTATCTATATGGAATGGTTCAAGAATCTTCTTAATGTATCCATGTTGTGACAATCCCAAAATCCTCCTTTCTCGATTTCTGAACAACTTCAGGCCTAAGATGTAAGAGGCTTCTCCAAGATCTTTCATCTCAAAGGTATGGGACAACCAAATCTTTACACTGGTCATCATCCCTGTATCATTCCCAATGATAAGGATGTCATCTACGTAAAGCACGATGAATACAATGGCGCTCCCACTAAGCTTCTTGTATACACAAGGTTCATCAGGATTCTGCACAAAATCATAACTCTTTATGGTTTCGTCAAACCTGATGTTCCAGCTACGAGAAGCTTGTTTGAGCCCATAAATGGATTTCTTCAGCTTGCATACTTTGCCATCCTCAATTATGAAGCCCTGGGGCTGCTCCATGTAGATATCCTCCTCGATGTATCCATTGAGGAAAGTCGTCTTGACGTCCATCTGCCAGATGTCGTAGTCAAGATATGCAGCTATAGCTAGCAATGTCCTGGTGGATTTAAGCATAGCCACCGGAGAGAATGTCTCATCGTAATCGATGCCTTCTCTCTGTGTGTAGCCCTTGGCTACGAGTCGTGCCTTTAAAGTCTCTACTTTCCCATCAGGTCCCCTCTTTCTCTTGAAGATCCATTTACACCCAATGGGTTTTACCCCTTTAGGTGGATCCTTTAGGGTCCATACACCATTCTTATGCATGGAGTCAATTTCTGACTTCATTGCTAGCATCCATCTATCCATGTCTTGATCCGCGAGTGCTTTATCAAATGAAGTAGGATCCATGTCAGTCTCACTTGACACATGGAATCCATACCTTTCAGGTGGTGCAACCACCCTCGAACTCCTTCGAAGAGGTATGCGTGTTTCATCTTTATTTATCTCCAGTTTCTGGTCCAGGAAGATCAGAATCCTTAGGGGATTCAATGAGTTCCTCTACGTCATTCTTGTCTTGACCTTTAAGGAAATCATTCTCCAGAAACTTCACATCTTTAGAAACAAAAATCTTTTGGGTCTCAGGGTCATAAAGCTGGTATCCAATACCATCTTTAAGATACCCAATGAAGTAACACTCACGAGAGCGAGATTATAGCTTACTTGCGTCCACATTTTTCGCATGGACCAAGCAACCCCAAACCCTCAAGTGATTAACACTAGGTTTGGTTCCATACCATAGCTCATGAGGAGTCTTACGTACATATTTCCTAGGAATCTTATTCAGGATATATATTACAGTCTCTTCTGCATATCCCCAGAAACTAAGAGGTAAATGTGCTTTGCTCATCATTGAACGGACCATGTCCATGATGGTCCTGTTGCGTCTTTCAGCAACACCATTAAGTTGGGGAGTTCCAGGAGGAGTGAGATTGGAAACAATTCCATTTTCCTTAAGGTATTCCTTGAATTCATCTGAGAGATACTCGCCACCTCGATCAGATCGAATCCGTTTAATCTTCTTATTGGTTTGGTTCTCAACCAAAGCCTTGAACTCTTTGAATTTTTCAAAGGTTTCAGATTTATGATGTAATAGGAAGACAAACCCGTATCGTGAATGGTCATCAATAAACGTCAAATAATATCGATATCCATTTTGAGTAGCGGTACTGAAGGGACCACATACATTGGTATGTATTAGGTCAATAATACCTTTGCATCTTGTAACCCTGTTACGGAAAGGTGTCCTAGTCATTTTACCCTGAATGCAATGTTTGCAAGTAGGCAAAGGTTGAACCTGTCGAAAATCTAAAGGTCCATCCTTTATCAATCTATTGATCCTATCAACAGATAAATGACCAAGCCTTTGATTCCAAATCTCATTTGAGAGAGTTCCATCCTCCCTAGATCTTTTAGGGTTTTTATTAGTGGTTGTAACATTCATGATACATTTATCAATGCACAACTCATAGAGTCCACCAGAAGTCAAAATACCATCCGCAATATATTTATCATAATGATTTATGACTAATTTATTACAAAAAATGAATGAATATCCACTTCTAACAAGCTTAGATACAGATATCAAATTCCTTCTTACTTCGGGTACATAAAGACACTCTTTAAGTATAAGGACTCTACCACTAGATAATGATAGTCGACAAGTCCCGACGGCTACTGTTGTAACACTTGCATCAGATCCCATCTGGATGACTATCTCCCCTTCCTCAAGATTTCTAGTTTCCTGAAACAAATGCAACAAATTGCATACATGAACAGAAGCACCAGAATCTACAACCCAACTCCCTTCTCGTCCAACGAGAAAGCTAGTTTCAATGATGAAAGTAGATCTCATACCTGCGGGGGCTTTACCTTTGTCTGATGACTTCAGGTATTCCGGGCAGTTACGCTCCAGTGCCCCAGCTTTTTGCAGTGGTAACCGATGTTGGATTTCTTCAACGCTATCAGTGTGGATGCACTAGAAGATGAGCCCACACCTTGACTCTTTTTCTTTCTCTTCTGGGCCAGGCCCTTCCGAGAACCTTGCTTCCGACTGCGCTTCCCTCTGACCTGTGCAACCCTTGCACTGCCAGCGGGACCATCTGGCCCAAATTAAATCTAGGACACATGCTTGATCTAACACCATTCGCCCCTCTTGATGAACTGCTGAAGAACAACGCCCGAGACTACTTTGATATCCCCATTCTCCATCCTCTGGCATTGAGTCCTTGATCTAATGGCGAACGGAGATAGCTAGTGATCATGTGCATGTGTAGGTGGGCTTCGATGATGGAAAGAGCAGTTGAGGGGCTCAGACGACCCCAGATTAACTAGAGCTACTCCAGGTGCTCGCTTAGGTTCCAAATGGCCTACCAAAGGTCATGTCATGTACCAAAACGCTCCTTGGATTGAGGGGAATATCCTCGACCAAAGGGTTAAGCAAAAAGTGTTCTGGGATAAAATGGAAATGGAGCTCCGACGAGTGGTGGCGGAAGGAGCTTCGACTCCCAGATTTTTGATGGATCTAGGGTGGATAAGAAGGGAAATCTATGGAGAATATGAAGGGAAAGATAACGGTGGTGAAGGTGGGTCGAGATACAAGCAGATTCACAGTGATTTGGCTTGGAGCTCCAGCTCCAAGCGATTTAGAGGTTTTCAAAATTAAGCCTAATTGAGCAATTGAAAGCGAAGTTAAAGGCAGATATTAAATCTATGGCTAAGTTATTACCTAGGAAGCAGAAGAAAATGGCCTCAAGTCAATCGAGGAGATTGATCGGAACAAGAAATATCAGCTCGATCAAAGACGTGGGCAGATTCAAAGATATTAGATCGGTATTTTTCATTTTTACCATTGGGCCAAAGAATGAGTGGATTCAATGGCAAAAAAGGGAATAAAACCTGGGTCTGACATACTGACACTCGAAAAAGAGAGAAGGGGATCAGTTGACAACGGTAGGAGGAATCTGGTTGGTCCACGTGGACCAACCAGAAAATTCTCAGGAAGAAATCCTTGTAAAATCAATGATAAATAACAAATGATTTAATTAAATTTTAACTAAAACATAAAAAATGTTTGTAATTTAGTGTAGTTTTCTGTACATATTTTTATTTTCTTTTATGAGTCTTTTTATTACAAGTTAATATTTACATGTAAAATATAAGTAAGTGCCTGTACTTGGGCATTTTTATTTTGAAATATATATTTTATTATTTTATATAGTTATTTTGTCACTTTTTAATTTATTTGTATACACATTTAGATATTTTTTGTTGTATTTTTATGAGTTTGTGTGTGTACTTAATTAATTAGGTATATACACATTATAAGTATATACAAGTATATTTTACCAATGTATTTATATGTATTATTTATTTTGATTTTATTTTAAAGGTTTTATTTTATTTTAATTGTGTACATGTGTTTTAAATAATGTATACAACTTTATAATAAATGAATTTTAAAACTACAAAGAATAAATATATTGAATAAAATATACAGGTATCTTGCACAATATGGGCCCAAAACCTAAATTTTGCATCTTAGTTCAAAAAAAATGAAACCACCTTTATTAAAGAGCTTATCAAAAGTTGCATACAGTTAAGGATTTTGGTCTATTTTGATACAATGTGGAGAATATACATGTCAATGAAGTTTTTATTTTGTGTCTTGGGCACACTGTGTATTAATTTTCTATGAACTCAATTTTGTATTTTTCTTTGTATTTTTATCTACAATATTAATGTTGATAGTTTTATTACTTGAGGTATAAAAATAATGATATAAAATAGGTTCCAAAAAGTGTTTATAGATGAATTAAAAATTAGGGTTTTTATGTCTTTTCTGTACAATTCATCTACCCTATCTCCCCCTACTTTTTTCCTTGCCGACCAAATCATCATGATGACTGGGTCTCAGGGTCTAGGGTTAGTCAACACCTATGGTATCTCATTTCTTTTTCTTTTCTTATTTTAGTATTTTATTTTGTAATTAAATACAATAATATATAATGTTTATACAAATTATCATGTGTTTATTTTGATAAATTAATGATACATACATGCATTTAGCTGGGGATTTAAGGTCAAAATGAAAGAATACAGGTGATGAAATGGAGGTTCATCACCCCCATATACTTGCTTTTGCTAGTCCCTAGCAAACTCTTATTCTTATAAGTGCATAAAAGAGAATAAATAAAAAAGTAACTTAATTTGATTATAACTTTTAAACTTGTCCTCATAATATCAAAGTTTGGATCTCAATCAAACCCTTACATTTTTAGTTTGGTCGAAACCTTGCTTGGGAACCAAACTTGAAACATAATAATAGCCTTTGAGAATCACAAAACTCTGTCCAAATTTCCTTAAAATCCATGTCAAAACAAGTAGATGTCACATGCAGTCCCTTATGACTTTGAATCTATCTTGTACATTGTATGTCATTTATAGATCCTCTCGGCTGAAGTAGTAAAAGTTAGTCTTCTCCAATATGGTGACCCTAATTCCCTAATCCAATAACTCCTTCTTCGAGAAGTGAGGTATTCTCTTCTAAGTTAAAGTGCAACCGGCTCAAGAAGATGAGGTGAAGAAGAGAGTGGATCGTAGCCAGTGCAGCTACCTACCCTACGATGCTTGACAAGTGTAGCCAAGTCACTCGACTGCAGGCTATAATACATATTTGACTTTGAAGTTAAAGCTTGCTTATTGACGATATACATACTTTGGCGAAAATTGATTTTTCTTGAACTTGTCCCATCTATTTTTTTGGAGTTTCTAACTTTTACATTTTTTAATGTTATTTATAATAGAATTTACATAGACTTTTTCCTCAAGCTAGTAGACTATCCCTTTTTTGAAGCATTATAGAAACTCACAGCATTCTGTCATGAGATGTCATGGCTACTGGATCGGGTTGGGGTATAATGGTCACGAAATTGTGACTTCTAATGTTTTCATTAACTACAAGCAGAGTACCCAGAGGGGATGGTCAACGACCGTCCTCATTCCTACACAAACCGTCCCTTCTGGTCAGAAGGGACGTGCACGAAACCTTCCCCTTTAACACCATCTCATTTGACCAAAAGGGACGCTAATTACGAATGTCCCCTTTCTCCAACCATTGGGGACGGTTACGACCATCTCGTCTGCACTGAACAATAGGGACAGTGATGCCCGTTCCTTATAGATCGTCCCCTACGTGCATACAATGCGACGATTTAAGCCATCACATCAAAAACTAGAGGGGACGGTCGCAATCGTCCCCTATGCTCAAATGTTTTTTTGCGATGCCCACAGAATCGTTTCGGGGACAGTTTAGATTGTCCCCTTTAGGCACCGTGGGAAATAACGAGAGACAACGAGGCGCTATCAAACAGAGGCGACGGTCATAACCGTCCCGGATAATTACAACGACAACGGTCGTCAACATCCCCTATGCTCAAAATGTCTTTTCACGATGCCCACAGAACCGTTTCGGGGATGGTCTAAACCGTCCCCTTTAGGTCACATGGGTCGTAACGGTAGACAACGAGGAGCTATTAAAAAGACACGACGGTCGTAACCGTCCCATCTAAGGATCAACGGAGACGGTCACGACCGTCCCCTACGCTCAAATGTTTTTCGTGATGCCTACATAACCGTTTCAGGGATGGTCTAAATCGTCCCCTTTAGTCCCTGAGGGCCAAAACGAGAGGCCGTGAATTATTTTGTTACAAAGGGGATAGTTTTTAAGAACAAGAGGAGACGGTTAAATCCGTCTCCTATGCTTTTATTCTCTTTTGTGGCGCCCACAGAATGGTTTCGGGGATGGTTTAGACCGTCCCCTTTAGTCCCTGAAGGCCACAATGAGAGATCGTGAACTATTTTGTTACATAAGGGATGGTCTTAAGGAATAAGAAGAGACGGTTACAACCATCCCTGATACCCTCTGAAAGAAAAAAAATAATGAATTGTTTGGTGTTTATATCCTTCTCCTGCTGTAAAACCACATAAATAATACAACACACTTAAAGAAATCAAATTTCTTACATAATACTCAACAACAAAATAGTTTTCCAGTTCTACATATTATAAATTACAACAACCTAAATATTTAATATACTACTAAAATATAATATACATATTCTACATCGCACGTAATCTACCCTGATTCGTCACTTTCATTGCTCTCTTCTTCACTTTCCTCATCATCACCGAGTTGTGTAGGTTCCACTGGTCGCTCGGCCTGGGTTGATAAAGGGAGTGTGCTCATCCATGTGCTATCTAGTGAGGTGGTGGTAGAGAGCCTAATCATTTCTTCCCGCATGCATGGATACATATATTATTTAAAAAAATTAATATAAGATATTCTCTAAATTCATAATATAAATTACATACATGAATTGGAGGCGTAGGTGTCATCATCCCACTGCACTTCTCCTCCTACATCTCTTCTCTTTGACCCCGCAAAAACCTCAATTCAGGTCATTTCTCTATCATTATCCCTCAACTAAAAAACATAACTAAAATAATTTTTAAATTTTCTTCCAATATTAGTCACATTTATAAATTTGTGGATGCCTACAAATTCATCCTTCAACTGGTTTGTGTTCTTTCTTCCCATCTTGTGGGTGGACTTAAAACCTTTTGAGCGGTTCGAAGTATTTTTTCAAGATATCTCTTATTATTAATAAAAGTTAGTACAAACATAAAATAATTAATTAGAAAAATTTTACATAACATGAATTCCTTACAGGATCAAAAATTGATAAAGTCCCTCCACTGATTTGGTGTAACACCTAGTGAGATGTTTTGCACAAGCTGCTCATATGGAATCGGGGGGTTGTAATACTATTAACGGGAAAAAATATATCATAAGTGTTCAAATTTTCCTTTAGATATATATACATATCTTGTTACCTTCACCTTTATGCATCCCTTATATCGACGCAACATCTCAACCGCATGAGAAAGAATCTGGGAATCGACGTTGGCATTTCGTTCCCATGTAAAAACAACCTTATACAAGATGGATAAAAAATTTGAGTATATTAAAATAGTGCAAATAAAAATTCAGTTATAGAATATCTCCAAATCATATAGTATGGTAGCCTTGACAGCATAAGGAAGCTGTCGAAAGTCATGCGTCGTGATGAGGACACGTGCACGAGCAACCTGACCAAGGTAGCTCTGAAACTCTGTAGAGTTCTCACCCACTGCATCTCCTCCAATGATAGAAACATGTAATGTATGTCCGGGTGCAAGACGATCCAGGACCCTACACTGAGACGGTCCCCGTCATCTCTGAGATCCGCCACTGCCGGCATCAGAAGATCCTCCCTGTGGCTTATGAGCGAATTCAGAAACTCCCTGAATACACCTGGGTCTAATAGCCATATCTGCATTTCAATAGCATATAATTTAAAAAATATATTTAGATCGATTACAAGATAGCAATTATTTGAACATAAAATAAAAAATAACATTACCTCGCGTTGCTAGTAGCAATGTCGTTGTCTACTACATCCGGAAAAAAAATCATTTGAAATATTCTGATATGCAACATCATTATTTAATGTAAGTCTCTTGGTGTTGTCCTAACAGGTATAATTCATCCATTAATAGAGTTGTCTGGTACATACAAGACCTGTTCTACCTTACTGGAAAGCGCATAAGGCTTATTTGTTTGTAACCGACCTGTTCTCTTTAAAGAGAGAGCTCCATTTGTATATTTCTTGTAACCTGCTACAATGCGACCCACATTGAACCAAATGCAATGAAATAGAACACACCTTGCATCATGTGTAAAACTGATTTCTATTATATCAATAGTTTCGCCATAGTATCCATCAATTTCAGATGAGAGTTCGGCCTTCACTATCACTCCAGAAAGTTGTGTTGCATTATTCTCATCAATTGACTTTTTTTCAAAATATGAATCTATTAATGGTGTAGCTAGAATGTGACACTACTACTGAGTATGGACTCCTATGGATATTATCAAGATTCCTGCTCCACCGTTCATCTTTTACAACTTTAAATAGTTCAATACTTTCCCTGAATCATTTAAGAAAGTTTGATTTCTTAATACTTGTTGACTGAAACTCTTCAAAGAAAAAATCAACCTCATCTAATTGCATCAAGATATAATGAATAGCGTTTCTTTCATTGTATAAAGTACTTTGACGGATACTCTTTAGACTAGCTCGTCCATTTTGTTGAAATATCCAAAGTTTGTTTGGATCTATAATCCACAACTTGCCATCATTATTTTATTCGAATTGATTGAATTTGATACTCTTGCCATGACTCATATACATGTCACAAAATGTAATACATTCTTCACATAAATACCCCTCGGCAATGCAACCTTCAGGTGCAACTTTATTAAACATCATATTTTTTAATTTCTTAGATATTGGATATATCCATCGATATTGTACGGGACCACATATTCAAGCTTCGCTAGCAAGATGAACAATTATATGTATCATTATATAAAAAATTTAAGTGGAAAGAGCTGCTCCATCTTACATAAAGTGATAACAATATATATCTCTAATCGGAACAACACTTCAAGATCTAAAGTCTTTGAATACAGGACTTTAAAAAATTGGCTGATTTCGATTAATGGTTGTATAACATCAGGATGTACAACTCCCATGATGGCCAACGAGAAATTAACTTGCATCAATACATGGCAATCATGAATTTTTTGATATCTTTCTTTCCACCAGATTTATACATCTGCTTATTTGTGATGAGAATCCATCCGATACTCTAATTGATTTAATAAAATTGAGTATCTTATCTTTGTCATCACTGGATAATGTATAAATCGCTTCAGGAATTGTTACTCTAGAATTATCTGACTCTATCAGATGTAGATCGGGTCGGATACCCAATTTTATCAAATCACGTCTAGCTCGCAGATTGTCTTTCGCGGTACTAGAAAAATTTAAAATTCTAAGAATATTTTTCATAACATTCTTCTCTATGTGCATCACATTTAACTTATGACGGACATGTAAAGTATGCCAGTAGGGAAGTTCTCGAAAAAATATACCTTGTTTCCGCCATCTGTCGGATAACTTCCTCTTAAATAATTGACCTAGAGAGAAGTTGTCCAATTTTTCTTGTTCCGCCCACACTGTGCTACCAGATCATCGATTCAAACTGATCCGGCATCCAAACAACTGCCCATCAAACTTGTAATTATTTTCACTTTTCAGCCATCTATGATTCACAGGTAAGAAACGGCGATATTTCAAATAACAATGTTTCATACTCACAGTTAGCCATGTTGATTATGTTTTATCCATACAAACTGTACATGCGAGTTTACCTTTTGTACTCCAACTTGATAAATTAGCGAACGCCGGAAAATCATTAATTGTCCATAATAAAGAAGCACACATTGTAAAAAACTCTTTCTTTACCGCATCATACGTTCTCACTCCAGAATTCTATAAAATCTTTATTTCATCAATCAAATGTTGCTTATAAGTGTCTATCGCATTATCTGACCCTTTTGGACCAGGTATCAATAAAGACATCATCATAAAAAAAGATGCCATTGACATCTAGGGTGGCATATTATATGTAACAAGTATTACACGCCAAATAGAGTAACTCGTACTCATATTTCCGAATAGATTAAAACCATCGGAAGCGAGATCTAATCTTACATTTCTTACTTCTTTAGAGAACGATGGATATCTTTCATCGAATTTCATCCACTCTTCGATATCTGACGGATGTCGTATAACACCAATTATATATTTTTTTAGTATCACGGTGCCATATCATCATTCTAGTTGTTCTTTCATATGAATATAGTTGCTGTAATCGGGAAATCAAAGGAAAGAACTGTAAAATCTTCTCTGATTTTTCCTCTTTGAATCATGACTCGTAGTCTTATATCTGCTAGTTTTGCAGTTAGGACATGTATCTAAATTTGAATATTCCTTCCAATATAAAATGCAGTCGTTTAGACATACATCAATTTTCTCATAATTTAGTCCAAGTGAGTGGAATCTTGACTTAACGTCCTTCCAATCTTTTGGAAAACCTTCAGGATTATTTAATAATGTCCTAATTAACTGCAAGACATCTATCATCATAACTGTTGTACATTGATTCTTCACTTTTATCTTAAAAAACTCCAAAAGAAAATGCAAACGAGACATTTTGATTCCTGAGCATATAGGATTTTCTGCATCTTTTATCTTTTCATGTAAAGTATCCTGAAGTGATTCCATCCTTTCATCAACATTATGCTCTCAAATATTGTCTAACATCTCAAACATACCACTACAGTCATCTGTTTCAGATAAATCTCTTTCATTATCAACTGAGACATTATTGACTTCTGCAAATATGACTCCTTCACCATGATACGTTCAATTCATATAATGAAGGTAAAAATATTTTAATATCAGATGCTCGTAAACTACGGTTCGATTTTGACTCAGAGTGTTCTTGTATCTCATGCAAGGACAATGGATCCTATCTCCTCCACCTCCTACAATATGATAGAGTGATTCACACTGAAATGCCAATCTAAGAACCTGATAACACCTTTGTTATATGTCCGATAATTATCGAACCTTTTATTCATCCAACTTTTATCTATTTTCTAAAGGTAAAGATCCAAAGATAAAACAATGTTAATATCTATTATGAATCTCTTGTACACTATCTTTCCTATACTATAAAAGTTTTAATTACAACATCATATTTAATCTTGTGCACTATCTAAAGATAACAACAGGGTTAAAAACTAAATATAGTTAAAAACAAGCATATTTCAAGTATTAATGTATTACATTATTAGTCCTAAAGACTAAGCTATTAATCCTAAAGACTAATGTATTACATTCTTTTCATTAATCTAAAAAACTAAGCTATAATTTAAAAACTAAACAAAATTAAAAACAAGCATATTTCAAGTAATAATGTACTAAAAGTAAAAATAGTTGGAAAAAACTCACCACCAAAGAAGAGGACTCTGTGTGTCATCAAATGAGAGTCGAAAATGGACTCGACAACGACGATGGAGGCTTCAAAAGGGAGGAGGAGCTCGGGCAACGGCGGTAGTGGACGAGGAGGCCGGGGCGGCGGGTATGAGAAGTTTTGAGCAGAATGAGGAAAGGACTCGGGCTGAGAGGGATATAAGACAATCGGTGTAACATCCCAACCCCAAACATAGTGTCATACCTAAAACTCACGAAGTAGTGGTGGGGACTACTACTTGATAACTTGGGCTTAAGCATTTTGGGTGGTTGTCAACGGGTCCAATTGGGCCCGAACCCAACAAGTTGTCCGGGCCAGTTTTCCTCAATAACGGACCGGGGACCTAAGCTCGGGACGTTACAAATGGTATCAGAGTGGGTTCCCTCTGATGGTGGAAAGGGCTACCTGAAGGGACCTAAGCCGGGAGCGTGCACCCGCCACTGTCACTGGGAATAAGTGAATGGGCCATGTCGCAACCAGGACGTTGCGAATATAAGTGGTGGAGGTTGTAACACCCCAACCCCAAACATAGTGTCATACCTAAAACTCACGAAGTGTGGGTGTGATATATAAGTGGTGGGGACTACTACTTGATAACTTGGGCTTAAGCATTTCAGGTGGTTGTCAACGAGTCCAATTGGGTCCGAACCCAACAAGTTGTCCGGGCCAGTTTTACTCAATAACGGAACGGGGACCTAAGCCCCGGATGTTACAAAACTTATATTCGCAACGTCCTCGTTGTGACATGGTCCATCACTTATAACAGTTCTTTCCAAGGAATGTCTACCGTACACATTCCAATAAAAAGTAAGGAGACTTCGGATAACCCAATTCAGGTTGATCACACAAGGGTTGGCACATCTACAAAATTTACTATGGGGGAAGACTTACACACACTTTATCATCTAGTCTGTACACATGGAAAATCCACATGAGCAATTAATTAGTGATGGATATTATTCAACATATGGACAGTGGTTACAGAAGATATCATATCTCCCTACATAGGCATATGATGCATCACGAGATAACATATTCATGTTATTGACAAAATATGAAGGGCACAACTGAGAATAGAAGCTATGATACTCTCCAAATTTAAAGCTTTATATAATCCTATGCAAATCATATATCGGGGAGGGAGATCAAACATAATATATGTATAGAACATAATATATGTATAGAAGAGATACTATCAAACATGATGGAAAGATTAACTATGAGTAGTCTATGGCTACAATATAAGAAGCAGATCTATGGATGAAGGATCCTGATATATGCCTTACACTAATATACTTTAATGTCCCTTTTAATCCTCTCATAATATAAAAACATATACAAAATTTTAGTTCTCACGGAACATAGGAAATGTGAGATAACTAACTTTCCAAATTTTGAAAACAAGATAAGATGGCTTTCGTGTAGAGAACTCAAAGAATATCATAAGAATCAAGATAACTATTTTAAAAACATATGTGACAATGTATTAGAAATAAAAAAATCCTTCTACAGGAAATCATATCATACTTGATGGAAAACAAAATGATTTGTGTGAAACCAACCCATCAGATATTGATTTCGGGCCATCTCGTGTAAAAAAAATTCTTGCGATGCTTCAACAATGTACGGAATTTCTACGTTGAATCCTAAAATCAGAATCGTCATAATAATAATACCCTATTATCCAAAACTTCCCAACAGAGGTTGGATCTAAGGATCTGCGTGATTTTAAAATACGACGACGATTTTCGGAGATTAATCCCTCGATATAGATCAGGTCCTCAATCATTTTTTTTAAATGATGATGGGAGCAATTAATGTGAAAATGATTTGATTCAGTTAGTATCAACAACAAGAGAAGATCCTGGGGTTAGGATCGGAAGCAAGTATTCAACCACAAAAGACAATCTCCGAAAAATAAAGAGGAGAGAGTCGAAGATCCGTTACCTATGCTCGTGCATGCCTTTGATCCACGTGCTCGATCGACCGATCACAAATCCGATGAGAGGGTTGCCTTTCCCTTGCGGTGGTGCTCCTCGCCTTCTTCTTGTCACGAAGCTACGTGGCTTCGAGAGCTTTTGATAATGGTGGTGGCATCGTTCTCTCCTTGATTCTTTAAAGAAGGAGAGGGGAAATTGATAAGAGAAAGACGTGTGGAGGAAGAAAAGGATGGATTAGGGTTTGGAAAGAAGTGGGAATGAGGGGAGATGAAGGATGGGGGTCTTAATATAGGTTAGAACTAAAACACTAGTTTTAGGATCTCTAAAATAGCCTTAATCCGTAATTAACTTATCTAATCCCGTAACCATTAATCTCCTCAATATTCATGACCCCTCTTCACTAAAACAGACATATCTCCCACATACGAACTCCGAATTTCGTATTTTTGGACTCGTTGGAAAGCTTGCGAAAAGACGCTTATTTTGGATATAATATTGAATAGGTTTTAAGACTTCAAAAAAATAGAAAAAAGGTGGAGTGTTACATCATAACAACCTTAAAATCAGTCTCGTCCCCGAGACATATGATGCAAAGGTAAAACATAACAACCTTAAAAAGGTTGGACCCTATCGATCAAAAGATAACAACAAAAAAATTAAAGATTTTAGATTACCTTCAAAAAGGTGTGGATAGTCACGCCGCATATCCGCCTCGGGTTCCCATGTGGCCTCCTCAGAGTTGTGTCGTTGCCAAAGGACCTTCACTAAAGGTATCTCCTTATGCCTCAACTTCTTCACTGAACGATCAATGATCCGGACTGGTTCCTCCGAATAACTCAGGTCAGTATCCACGTGAAGATCATCATAATTAATCACATGTGATGGATCATGCACATATTTTTCAAGTTGGAGATATGAAAAACATCCTGCACACCAGCAAGGTGAGGAGGAAGTGCAATCCTGTATGCAACTTTACCAATCCTTTCGAGAATCTCAAAAGGTCCGACAAATCGTGATGCTAATTTTCCCTTCACTCCAAACTGCTGAACTCCCTTCATGGGAGAAACTCTCAAGAAGACAAAATCTCCAACCTCAAAACTAAGATCCGTGCGTCATCTATCGCTATAGCTCTTTTGCCTACTCTGTGCAGTAAGCAATTTCTCCCGAGCTATCTTGATTGCCTTAGCAGTCTCCTCCAAGTACTCTACCTTATGTAAAAGGTTATGTCCAACCTCCTGCCAGCTCAGAGGTGTAGAACATCACCTTCCGTACAACGCTTCAAAAGGAGCCATGCCTATGCTGCCATGGTAATTGTTATTGTATGTAAACTCTGCTAATGGCAGGTGGTCCTTCCACGACCCTTTCCACTCCAGCACACATGCTCGAAGAAGATCCTCTAGTATCTGAATCGTCCTCTTAGATTGTCCATCAGTCTGTGGATGGTAAGCAGAACTAAGGGATAGTTGCACTTCTAAAGAACTCATGAATTCTCTCCAGTAGTAAGAGGTGAACCTTGGATCACGATTATATACAATCTGCTTCGGCAACCCATGAAGTTTGACAATCTCCTTAATAAAGATCACCGCAAGCTGTAAGGGAGTGCATGTCATACTCACGGGTATGAAATGTGCTGACTTAGTAAGCCTATCCACCACGGCCCAGATGGCATCATGACTACCAGTGGTCTTAGGAAGTCCCATCACAAGGCCATAGATATACCCTCCTACTTCAACTCAGGAATAGGAAGGGATTGCAAAAGTCCAGGTGGCCTCTTATGCTCCGCCTTTATTTGTTGACACATTAAGCATTTTTCCACAAACTTGGCCACATCCCTTCTCATTTGCTTCCATTAGAAGTTCTTTTTCAAATCCTTATACATCTTGGTACCACCAGGATGTATCGACAAACGTGAACTATGTTCCTCACACATGATCTCTTCCCTCAATTGTACATCTGTTGGGACACACAATCGATTCCCATTTTGTAGCACCCCATCTTGATAAGAAAAGCCAACTAAGGTTCCTGTAATATCCTTCTCCTTGAGTCTCTGCATACTCAGGTCTTCATGCTGCTTCTGGATGATTCGCTCAACTAACTCTGGACGTGAAGGGGATGGAACTATGACTGTTTCTCTACTACTCTGAAATGGATGCCAATCACTGAAATCTGCAAGAAGATCCCATACTTTAAGCTGAGGATGGGATTCACTTGAATGATGCCTACGACTAAGGGCATCAACGAACACATTCGCCTTACCAGGATGGTAAGAGATGGTGCACTCGTAATCCTTTAAAAGCTCCAGCCATCTCCTTTGCCTCATATTAAGCTCCTTCTGATCAAAAAGATGCTTGAGACTCTTGTGATCTGTGAAGATTTCGAAAGCAACACCATAAAGATAATGTCTCCACATTTTAAGAGCAAAGACAACTGTTGCTAGTTCCAAATCATGGGTTGGGGTGTTACAATCGGGGACGGTCGTATGACCATCATCTATAATAATGATCGGGGATGGTTATAAGTGAACTATCCCCTTTAGTCACAGATATTTCTATATGTCCCGCCAGTACAGACACATCGGCGACGATTATGCAATCATTCCTTATACCTATATATAAGAGACGGTTGCGACCATCTCCTAAAGATAGGTATACGCGACGTCAACAGTAGCGTATAGGGGAGGGTTACGACCGTCCCCTAATGTCCCCTTGTACAGAAGAAACAAACAGAAGTTGTACTCATAAGGGACGGCTATGTAACCGTTGCCAGCAAGTCTATCATCCGAGATGGTCAATAGCGACCGTCCCTTGTACTTACCAGAGGGGAAGGTTGTTCTCCGACCGTCCCCTCTGATTCTCTAGGAGATGGTTGTTTTCCGACCATACCCAATAAGCGTCCCAAAAGATCGATAAGTTTGTAGTGATTGGCTTATGTCTCATGCTGAAAAATCCAGCCCTCTACCATTTCAACTAAGATGAGAAGAGTGTAAGGTACATGTATGCAAGCTAGGTCACTATCGAAAAGAGTCATGTGTATGTTCTGAAATATTCTACTTAGGCAGTCAAGAGGACATTGGACCATTTCTTGCGGTCTCAAATAATTAAGTGTAGTAGACCTGAAGTGCCTCAATTCCATTTCCCAAAGATTCCTATGGTTAAGTGGATTAAGGTCCAACCAAGCTCCACCTCAGATTTTATTTAGACTCGTTCGATTATCATTGTCAATCCCAAAAATGCAAAATACTATGCAATGTAGAAAATATTTTTGTGATGTAATTTTCTGATTTTGAAATTTCATGGAGTTTTTGAAAAAGGTTTGTCAAGTTTTAAGCAGTTTTTGAAAATAGTTTGCAATTTTTAATAGATTTTTTATTTTGCAATTTTTTATTGATTTTTGAAGAATATTTGTTGCAAATAATTATGTGAAAATATTTACAGAGGAGTACATTTTTTATTTACAAGAAGTTTAGGTGAAGAATTTACACAAGATTCTTACAGGTTTATGTACAAAGTTTGTAAAGAGTTTTTCGCTTGAATTATATGCAGGGTTCTCAAAACAATTTGAAAATATTTTCTCAATCATTTTGAAAACTTTATTTTGAAATAATATGTTGATAAATAATTTTTACAAACATTTACAAAATCTGAAAACCATTTTGCAAAGATTTTTCAAACAGTATGTATAAATTTTTCAAACTATTTTTGCAATCATTTTCCAAACCATTTCCAACTAGATTTTCAAAACATGTTACTCAAACAAAAGAAAGAAATTTTTACAAACAAATCATTTTTACAAAGGTTTGAAAATATTTTGAAAAATATTTTTGAAATGGTTTTATAAAAGAGTTTTCAAAGCAATTTTCCAACCATTTTGAAACATTTTACAAAGCATTTTTAACTAGTTTATTAATTTTACTTACGAAGACTTTCGGTGTGTTTGAATTTTATTAATTATCCATATTATTGAAATACCCAAGTATGAGTTATGGCTAAAGTATATACTGAGTATATGTGACCACCTTGTATCGAGTATGTCGTTACAATCGTGATCATTCATCTAATTTGCTTTGGAAGCAACATATCGAAGTGGATCGTAATTGTTAAGATCCTTATATGATATGAAGGAGATGTATTTTTGACAAAGTTATGTGCTATCAACATATGATCATGAAAGATAAGGTTCACTATATTATGTAAAATGGTGGCTCCATAAGGAGATGATGCACTCAAAATATTTTAGTACATGCTCGAACCGAATTCGTAAGCATCTAGATGGACGTGAATATGATGGGTATCATCATTCTACTATCTTTCATCAAATCTTTCATAAAGATTTATGCTATTCATATGCGTATTGTATGAATAGGATAAAGTAAGTGTATATGTTGAAATATTCTCATATTGAAATCTTTTGAGGACATGTTCAATTAATGGGATCTTTTATCTTAGTAAATGGTCGTTTAATGATCAAGAAAGTACATTGGAAGTATGGGACATACCCATAGAAGGAAGAAAGGTCCGAGAATTGATCATGTTTATTCAACTTCCACATCCAAATAGCTAGATGACAACCAATACTGAAAAAAGTCGATATTTTGATAGTATAAATATCCAGACTAGATAGAATCCTTAAAGAAGGACTCAGATAGTGTATCGACTTATCATACATCTACATATCATCATTGAAATTGAATTACTTATTAATTAATCTTAAAGTTTGATAATTATATATCATTATTCTACTAACATTTATAGTTCATTGCATTTGTTTTAGAAGACTATTAAGATTGATCTAAAGGTTTATAGTCATATGCATGAATTTTGATGCAATTATTGCAACAATCATCATTGGATGATAAGACTACCTGATTCCAGTGGGAGAGACCTTAGTCTTAGATAAATGTCTCTTTGGCATAGATGTTAGAAATGATTCACTGTAAGGTTCTAAATTTGTTAGAAATGACATACATTCTGAGATAGATCTATCATAAAGTGTTATGATGAATATGGTTCAAAAGGTAATCTAACATGAAAAGGACTATGAAATTAGAATATTAATGAATTGTTCATTAACATTTCTAATATTAGGAACTAAAAACATTTAAAGATGAATGGAAGATGAAGACCATTTGTTAGGCATTAAGACTTGTACACGTGTCTATTGATAAGATCAATAAGACTAGAAAGAGATGAACCTCTAGATTATGAGTTCAAAACTTACCTACTTCTGAATAATGTATTCAGAATAGCATATTCAAGGCACCCTTGTTCGGGAATGGTGTAAGATGCAAAGGTATTCTTAACCCCATACATGTCTATGTATGTGGAATCTCTATACCATAATGACCATTAATGATGTGTGATATCCATTGATGTTTATTCATGGTATGAGATTTCTTACTTCGACATTAGAAATTTTTTGAAATATTCAAAGATTTCATAGTTTTGATTAAAAACCAAAGTTTAAAGGAAGATGAAAAGAATTTAATCAGACTAAGGTAGCTAGTAACTATAGGATAAATTAAGAGAATACCTTATAGATAAAGGAATATTGTTTCCATCTCACTCCTCCTTATACCTCAGCTCAATAGAGTTGGGAGATGCAATTGGATCATGTTTGACATGATCCGATTAATGATGAATCTTAAGCATAATTACCTCTTAGTTTTACGATATGAGCAATAGAAACTGGAACACATGCTAATAAGATTCCAAGCAAATCTGTACTCAAAAACCTCATGAGGTATGGTTTGGAACCAAGTCTAGTGTTTGACACTTGAGGATTTAGGATTGCTTGATCCATACGATAACATGGATGCAAGTAAGCTAGAATCTAGCACTACAGAGTGCCACTTCATTGGGAATGTAAAAGATGATATAGGATACCTACTTTACAACCCTAATATTCATAAAGATTTTATACTTGAGAATACGATTCTTCGAGGATGACTTCATTAAAAGTAAAAATAAGAATGAAATAAAAAGACTCGGTAAATCCTAGAAGGATAATGAGGTCCATCATATTGGAAATTAAAATATAATTAAGGATGAAACACTCATACCTCTTCAAAATCAGTTTGAGGGTGGTAAGACCGCCTAAAGGGTATGGAATCCATGTGCCAAAAAATCTGACAATGATCAGACTTCATATGATGAAGCTTTTGAGGATCATAACATGGATAGATTGATGTTAGAAGTAAATTCTAAGGTAGAATTCATGTACAAGTGTTGTGCATGGACCCTCACAAATCCACCTAAGGGGTTAGACCCATTGGTTATAAATGGATCTTCAAGAGAAATCGGGAACCCGATGGGTATGTAGACGCCTTCAAAGCATGGCTTGTGGCCTAGGGTTACACAAAGATAGAAAATACTATTTATGGTGTGATGTGCTATCCTGTGGCCATGCCCATCAGGACATTGCTAATTATAGCTACACATCTTGACTATGATATCTAGTATATGGAAGTTAAGATTGCATTCCTTAATGGATACCTCAACAAGGATTTCCACATGAAGTAGCACCGAGGCTTCATAATTAACGTAGGCAAAGTATGCAAGATGAAGACTCCAGCTATGAGCTCAAACAAGCCTCTTTACTTAAAATCATCCTATTTGATGAAATCATAAAGGTTGTGATTTTAGACAGAATATATATGAACCATGTGAACTTAGTGGGAGTTTCATTGTGTTCATCATGATAAATGTAGATGAAATCCTAATCATTTGGAATGATATAAGGATAATGAAAGTGTTTAAAATATGGTTCTCCCATATCTCTAAGATCAAAGATCTCAACTATGTCTCTTCGATCTTAGTTTTGAAAAAAGCAAAGATAATAATGTATTGGGATCATCACATCAAGGGTACATCTTGGATAGATCCCATACGGGAAATTTCAAGGAAGGCGTCATTTCCTCAAGATATAGTTATCTAAAGAAATTGCACCTCAAAGTGTTGAGGGTTAAATTCTATAGTTGTTTGCACTTATGTATCAGTTATAAGAAACCTTGTGTATGCCATGATGTGTATGAAAACCAGATATCCACCATTTAGTGAGAGCGGTAAATTTTGTCAATCTTACTGTGGAGATAAAATACTTAATTGTAGTAATAAAACATCTTCAATGACTTAAGACTATAGAGATAATGATATCTAAGTCTTCAAATACCTTAAAAGACTTATGAATTTATCTTAGTCTAAGGAGATAAAGGATCTCTATACATAAAGTAATTTAATGATGACAATAGAAATTGCATACTAGTTATGATAATTTGTGAAGTTGTGGTGCCAAAAGCTAAAATTAGCGGGGCATTATGATAGCTTTGACAAGATTGAGTATTGGTTGCATAAGATGAAACATTTGCATTAGATGCAATCACTATTTCGAGTGATACGCAAGTTTGTAAAAGGACCTGACATAGTCTCTCAGAATAGGGAGACTGATCAACTGACCAAGATATTGCTTATACAGCAACATGGTTTATTGATTAGCAAATGGGTGTAAATTTAATGATTAGCCTTTTAATGGCCCTTTGGGCTAGTGGAAGATTGTTGGACATGTGAACCCATGACGAGCCATTTTGCAATAAAAGTTACTGCAAATCACTATCTAATATGTAATAAGGAATAATTATTTTGCATATAAAGTCCCTTAGTACAATTAGAGTTATGTATCGTGACCATCTTGATAATAATATAGTTGTAGATTCAATAGTTGAATCATAAAGTCTAGTGCTTAAATGATATCTAAAGACCTAGATTGAGGACTTATTTAGCCCCGTTAAATGATTTTCAAGAGAGGATCTCAATCCTAAGAAGGAGATGGGAATCTTTACTCCGAAGGCATATATCCGATTATCCTCTTGATGCAAGTCCTCTGCATAGGAATGGAGATTCGAAGTTGTCAGATAAGTTAAGTTAAATAGTTGACTTAGCTAGATCGAGAGAGATAAGACCTATACCACATGTTGTCACAATATAGGCATGGATCCTTTGACCGAAGACAAATGTTTTGTTATATATCTGAGTATGTACATTATGCAGATCATTAAGTTGATGACCTAATCAAGGTCTATACATCAACGATATAGTGTATATACAAGGACATATGAGTAATACGATCTCTCAAAGGGATCATACATGTTCACTATTGAACTAGAAGACATGAGCTCACTTATGAGATATTGGGACCAACCAAATTCCATGCATGATTGCATCGCTTTAGAAGCAAGACATGATTTTTAGATATGAAATATGGTTTTGGAATGCATATGATCGATACCAACTCCCAATGATCAAATGAGAAACCTAACGATAAAACCTAAAGAAAGTTCAAATGAGATGAGAACTTTGGCTTTAATCTAGGTCTTCTAATATGTAGGATGTACGTGTATTAGAAACACTAGAGGATGATGTGATCTTAAACGATTGCTTTTATAACCGTGATGCTTCCATTCCGAGGGAGTAATGAAACATGTTCGGATTTTAGTGACTCCTCTCATTAGACTAGGTATCCTATCTTGGCCCAATTGTTGGACATTTATCTAAACATGATTCGGATGCATTGAGAAGATGGAAATCATGTCTGACATAATCCGACATCTCTGATTAGTCTTCTAGATATGGATATGATATTGGATCTCACTATCTAAGTCACTATACATAGCATATACAATCGCCCTGACCTTATCTCCAAGTATCGGAGAAGAAGGCATACAATTCTTGAAAGAGATTGAGAATTGTTCCATGAGGAATTTTATCTAAGCAGTGAAAAATGGGATAATCAAATAGGATTTAGTTATCACAATTAATGTCTTCAGAGATATCTAAGATAATTAAATTTGATTTAATTATCATGGATAGGATTAATATAGATAACACTATCCACAATAATGATGGATAACGTGGATATGACTCACAATATTTAGGAGAGAGTTAATTGTGAACGAGATTCACAATTTATATGTTAACATGAATTGGATTCACACTACATAATTTAATGTAAAAATAATTTGCATTAAATATTGGATGTAAGAATTTAATTCTCAATAGTCAATGGTATAATAACAATTGTCAGAAATAATTTGGAATTATTTGGTGATAATTAAATTCTTAAATTAATTAATATAATAGATAAAATTTATTTTGACCCATTTTGTTACTTAGAGTGGATGCCCATGGGTTGTTAAACCATCACAGGTGTCTACCCTATTTTTAGTAAATAGATGGAGCCTCTTTTTAGTTAAAATCACTTATCAATTAATTGATATAATTTGAAAAATATTTTCAAATTATCTTTTTGTGTTTTCTTTTATGTTTATTATAAACTTAAAAGAAACACAAATCAATATAAATCATTGATTAGTGAGAACACATAAATTGAGATCCATGGAAAGAAAAATAAATCAATCTAAACCATTGATTAGTGTGAGTACACGAATTAGGATCCGTGGACTTCCAAAATGCTATAGAAGAGAGGCCAACCATAGCCTCTTTACAATAGTGAGTGCAATTGTTGCATTAATAAAACACACTCTCTCTCTACCCATGCCCACTCTCCCTCTCTCTCTCTCCACAACCTTGGTGGAGATCGAGATCATCAGTGTGGTTACCTTGTACTGCCAAATTAATCATTCGAGGAACTTGGTCTTTTTTGGTACCTCATGCTCATAAAGAAGATAACAGATTTCATGTGAGGAAATTAACAGGTTCCTTGCTTGGATCGTTGCTCGTGATTACAGGAAGCACACGACTCATCATCACGCCCGCTAGTGCACTCTCGTCAGATCAAACGTGAGTCTAGAGGCTTCTTCCTTTAGAAGATCTAAGTATGAAAACCACTCTTTAAGAGGTAAGCCTAAACTCATGTGGTCTTGAAGAAATTATATGGGAAAGGTTCCCCTGCCATGTGGTTTCATCTTTAAAAAAAATTCCGATGCCATGCCAACTAGTACGACTAGTTGACCTAGATCGGATTTGATCTGATCTCCATGCTTCTGTGATGCATGAGGCTAACATTGTGACTTCATTCTAGTGCCCAGACGAAGCCCATTCAACCCTCTGCTTTGACATATCTTCCAGCCCCTCCATCTTCATCACATTATCCAACAAGAGGTGGTTAAAACCACCACCAAACAGCAACCTAAAGGAGATCAAAACCTTATCCTCCACCAACTTCCAATTTAAATGCCCTTATGCGCGAGAGAGAGAGAGAGAGACCGGGCATTTAAATCCCTCTAGTGATAGTGTGTGTGCGAGATAGGATGCGAAGAAGGAGCTTCTTCTCTGATGAGAACCTTGTCCTCTGATCAAGTCGTAGCAAGAATTCTTGTTGTTGGAGCTTCCAATCCTTGCTGCATTGGTTGAGTGAAGATCATCCTTAAGGCTCTATCCCTAAGCCCTTGAATCATCTTTTATTTCTTTCTTTTTCTCTGGGCGATCTCAACTCCATCTTTTTATGTGTTTTTTTAATTCTTCTTCACATCTTCATACCCACTCTCATTATTCTGATTACTCAAAGACCTTCATCATTGCACCCAACCTTCGTGTACACACTTCATGTCACCTTCTTCTTCTTCAGACCCTCTTCCATCTTGATCCACTTCACTTCATTGCAAAGGAAGTGAACCCATTAAGGCCCAATGTCTGACCATCCTAATAGCCCTCCATTCACCATCATTCTATCCCAAATCCATCTTCTAGAGCTTTGACTATTTCCTAACACTTGCATGAACTCAAAGAAGCTTCAGTGGTTGGAACTTCTATGGAGCCACTTTGAGCTCCTCCGCCTCTGATAAGACTACACATCAAGCTACTTCAAAGAGTTACAATCTCTCCCCTACCCTCATCAGAGGAGAAGGATCACGGAGGAGGTGCTAAAAGCTCGTTGGAGTGCAGCCTTGATGCCACCGTTCGTAGACGAAGGGGAAGACCTTCACGTATAATTGTCATCTTATGATTTCAATCTAACATCTCTGATCCACTCTGAACCTCACATACAGACATGCAACCTCGGGTGACTCGAATCTCACTCATACCTTATGCCGAGCTCCACATTTCCCAACCTACCTGGAGCTCCGAGACAAGCACTGAAGCTACATGTGAAGACCCAAAAACACGAGCAGGGACTTACCGTAAAATTCAGATGGATAGGGGCTTAATTGCAAATATGCCTTTATTCCAATATCTAAAAATTTTATTCGAGTAGTCTATCGCATAGTGCTCGTCAAGATCTTTCAATGAATTCAAAAACGTAAAAATCCGACTTCAAGAGCTCAAGTTATGACTATTTTAGCAAAGACGAGTCCAGGTCATATTCGGATCCAAACCCAGGTTTCAACCCAATTAAATCAATATCTCTCATCCAAAATACTCCCAAATCTCTTCCCTTCGACCAGCAGCCCTTCCCCCTCCCTTTTCCCTCGTTAGAGCACTGCCGGAGATAACCAGAATGTCTTGGATCGACGACCCAAGATCAACTACGCGTAGAGGAGTTCGAGGTCACCATCGTGTGCAGTTTCGTATCATGAATGGAGCACCGAGTGTGTCGTTCTTCATGGGTGAAGAAACCAAGATCGCAAACTTTTCAAGGTACGATCTCCCATTTCTCTTGTTGTGGGTTACACACGATTCAGTTCTTATGTGTATGAGGTAGAATCCCTATAGAACCATGGACATCATTGTGATTCGATTGGTAGAGTCACTCAATATCCCCATAGTGAAATATGGTGAGCTTATTAGATACTTTAAATCCTACAATTTCTATATTCCGATAGTGAGCATCCCTCCGAAATACATATTTTAATTTATTAGTAAATCAACAGGGAATAATAAGATATGAGGGAGAAACTGGGACGAAATTGGGAGAATTATCAAGTGAAGGTGCATGCGTAGAGAGCTTTATGTTGTTAGTTGGAGTTCATGATAGCATGCAGGTCCTGATCTGTTGATAAGCCTGCAAAAAAATTATGGGAAATCGCAGATGAGGGAAATGGACCTGGAAACCCAACGACCACGCTTATCTACATGCATTTCATACCATTTTCTCCATTTAGTGTTCCTTTTGAAAATTAATGGCCTACAGATGGCTGCAACGCAACATGAGGTGACCTGAATACGTAATCGGTTTTGTCAAAAACACATGCAGTTATTGTTGGTTTTAGATTTTATTTCAGAATCTTCTGTGAATCATAAAGGCTAACTATGGGTGAAGAAAAGAACAAAACAACAGTGATAAAGACGATAAATACATAGTCGGGAATTAGAACTCATGAAAATGATTTTGTTAGAGCCTCTATATATGGTAGAATTGGGATCTACCTCTTAACCTTGTTGCTATAATAACAATATCTGATTCATAAGTTTATCACAGTACTGGTATTGGACAAGGAGATTGTAGACACGGAATAAATACATAGAAGTATAATGGTTACTGTTGTTGATGGATATCAGTACATGTTACATGAAAGAATAAATATTCTCTTTCATTCTTGACCTCCTGGTAATATGATGGTGGTTTGACCTTCGACCACATAATTTTTTTATGATAAACAAAACCGGAATGAAGTTGTGATTGGATATTTTGACATATAATTAGTTTTCCAATCAGCATATTCTCATGGAGATTCTCAAATTTTGAAACTAGAGTGTATATCTTTTGAAATGTCTCAGGATTTAGCAGCATATAAAAGAAAAGGGGGATCTCTGCAAATGCTATGACATTGCATCAACCCAACGCCTTTATTCGAGCATTGTATACTATGCTCATCGAGGGAGGATTTCCAGCTTGGTAGTTGTTTGAGCTGCAATTGCATTTGCCACTTTCTTGCTCCGTTTTACTTTGGCATCTCGCATTATGCCCTTTAGGAGGATAAGAGCAATGAGAATGGGTTGTATCATAGTTATACTACACTCCAAAGGTAGGTTGAATTCATAGAATAATGACATCTTGGTGTGAATTGTTAGAGGTAGATTCTTAGTTTAGAAGGCTTAGACATATGTTGCTCTAGCTACTTGAAGTGAATATGGATAGGAAGATCAAAAATGTGATATCATGGTGATCGGGCAGTGGAGTAGTGCTGCCAAAGGAGGGGCATGCACCCTTGTGGCCCTAGATAGAAGCCTAGATGACTGCGATCCCAACTGTTATTGTAGCTGCGATTATTGGGGGACATGTTGCTTGGCATACCGAGGTGCTAATCTGAAGGTGTTAGCCTCGGCACTTGCGTGCTTTAGCATGGTGCTCGAGCACAGGCCAAGTAGTCTTGATTGGTCGGCTAGTGTTTCATTTGTCACTTAGAGTTAACACTCATGTATGGGCCAATGTAGGCCGCATTGGTTGGTATTCCAAGTGGGAGAACTAAGAGGGGAGTTCTGGGAAATGTGGTTAATGAATTGGGTTGCCGCGATTATTCGTGAGTTGGAATCTAAATTGTGAATCGGAAGTATCATTGGGAAGTAGGGTTAACTGTTGGACATGTGAGCCCACGGCGAGCAATTATGCAATAAATGTTATTGCACATATCATTCCCTGATCTGAAATGAAGAATAAATAATTTGCATAATAGGTCCCTCAGTACAATTAGGGTTATGTACCATGGCCATCTTGATGATCATATAGTTGTTGATTCATTAAATGAATCATAGAAACTGGTGTTTGGATGAATATCTAAAGAGTTAGATAGAGGACTCATCAAGCACCGTCAAATGATTATTAAGAGATGATCTCCAGCCTGAGTAGGAGATGGCAATACTTTCTCACAGAGGTTGATATCTGACCGACCTCTTGATGCAGGTCCTCTGCATGGGAATAGTGATTCGGAGGTGTCAGATTAGTTAGGTCAATGGGTTGACTTAATGAGATCGAGATAACCTGAGTCCTATGTTGAATGCTGTCATAGCATAGGCACACATCCTCTGACCGGAGACAAATGTGTTACTATATGTCTGAGTGTGTACATTTGGCAGACCAATAGGTTGATGACCTAACTAAGGTCTATACACCAACGCGCTGGTGTGCATGTAAGGGCATATGAGTAATACGATCTCTCAAAGGGATCATACAGGTTCACTTATGAAGCGGAAGACATGAGCTCACTCATGAGGTATTGGGACCGATCAAATTCCATGCATGGTCATCATGCTTTGGAAGCATGACAAGAATTGAAGGTATAATATATGCTTTGGGAAAGCATATGATCGATATCGATTCCCAATGACCAAGATTGAGAAACTTGATGATCAAACCCTGAAGAAGACAATGTAAATTGATCTACATCTTCAGGTTGATCATAGGTCTTCCAGTATGCAGGATGTACAAGTATTGGGAATACCTGAGGGTGATGTGATCATAAACGATTGTATAACCATGATGCTTCCATTCCGAGGGAGTGACGAAACTGTTCTGGATTTTAGTGACTCCTCTCAGTAGAGAAGCAATCTGATCTAGGTCCAAATATTGGACATTGGTCTGAATGAGATTCAGATGCAATGAAAGAATTAGATTTGCGGTCTTGATTTAATCAAGCATCTGTGGAAGGTACGTAAGATCTGGATTTGAGATGAGATCTCAACATCCAAGTCACTATACGTGGAACAATACAATCGCCCTGTCCTTATTTCCAAGTATCTGCGGAGAAAGCACATTATTCTTAAAGGAGTTCAAGAATAATTCATTTGAAGAATTATGTATCCAAGCAACAAGATATTGATAATTAAATGAGATTTAATTCTCAAGAATAATATGAATGGGATTCATATTATGAGAATGATTATCCGAGATAATTAAATGTGATTTAATTATCAAGGAAATGCAGATTGTGGATAGTGCTATCCATAATATCTATGTATATATTATAAATGTGATTTATAATATATTACAGAGGGAGCACCTTTGTAAATAGCATTTGTTAATTGTTAATGTGAATTGGATTGACATTAAGAAATTAATTGAAAATGTAATTTACAATTTAGTTTGGGTTGTGAATATGATTCACATACTTTCAATGGCATGATTGAAATATTCACTAATTAATTGGGAATTTATTTAGTGGATAATTTTGCAATAAATATACAATAATTGATTTGGAATTAATTTAGCGGATAATGTTGCCAAATAAATAAGAGATAATGATATAAATTAAAAAAAGAAGATAATCCACCAAATAACAATTATCTTTTTAATTAATAGGTGGATAATTATCTTTTTAATTACCATATCATTATCTTGTGATCATTAATTAAATTTATTGAATTAAATTATGTTGATGATAATGCAACATATATTTAATTTAATATAAATTAATATGTTGTTGTTTATGAACAACAATTATCATGGCCATTGATTTAATATACATATCAATCTAACCATTGATTTTTTTATACCATGGATTGTGATCCATAGACTTCCAAACTAATATAAAAGGAGGTCAACCCTAGCCTCTTGAAGATACATTAAGAATACATGCCTACTCTCTCTTTCTCTCTCATTCTTGTCCTCTCTCTCTCTAAGGTGGCCGTCCACCTTGTGCTTTGAGGGAACAAGCAATCGTCTACATGCCGTCGTGTTGTCGCTTCGATTGCTCATGGATATCCATCGACGGGTTTTGTTGGATGAAATCAGGAGATTCAAGGCTTGGATCTTCATCGAGAATTGCTGGAGGAACGTGTCTTATCATCGTGCCCGCAAATGCCATCTTCGTAGATCGGACTTGAGTCAGGAGAATCTCTTGCTTTAGAGATCTTGTGATCGCAACCACGCTTCAAGAGGTATTTCTAATACTTTGTGGTTTGATGAAACTATCCAAGAAATGTTCTTGTGATCATGTGGTTTCATCGTTTGATTTAAAATTTTTAATTTCCGCTGCATCTAGCGACTAGTGCGACTAGTCGCCTCGATCGCATTAGATGCGATCAACATGCTTCCGTGATGTGCTTGAGTATTCCTTGTATCCTTCAAGTGGTATCAGAGCCTTAGGTTGTAAAGGTTTTGGATACGATCTGTAAACCTAGGACGATTTAGGTTTGAAAAGGTTGCGAAAATATTTACTGCATTTCAATTTTCGCACCCCTATTTAATTGAAGTTTTCGGCACTGTTTAAATTGTTAAAACACGAAATTTTCAAATGGATATTGTTCCCCATTAAATAAGTAAACCATAGGATCTGAGGTTATGTAATTTGGATTTCATTTGCTCAAGATATGGCCCATTGAACAAACATGTATTCACTGTTGCGGGAACTGCAAATCTAAACATGATTAATGAGTTAATTACTATTTTGATGCGCCTCGAAATGCATGAAATATCACTTGAGTTCTGTCATAAATCAAATTACCAATCTTAGGAAACTGATTTTGCATAATTTGGATTAAATTGATCAATATATGTTGATTTTAGTGAGTAGGGGTCACCGCTGAAAATTGACGAATTTAATCATGAACCATGTGATAGTCATTCAAATAAGTTGATGAAAATTAATTATTAATTTTCTTAAATAATTAGTGATAAATATTTGTGAAATGTTTAAAGAGATAATTATTTCATTGAATGACATTTTCCTAACCACGATGATAAGATAGTTGATCTTGATCATTAATTGGTTGATATGAAATCATTAACCAACATTGTTTTCATGTAAAACCTTAGTTTATCCTACAATAATTGTAGGACAACTTTTACATGCAAAACCCTCTGGCTTGAATAGGATTGGAGATTTGTTTAGCAAATCTCCTTATAATATTATCAAAATGATTTTGATGAATATTATATGGTATAATTTCGGTTGAAAAACCGATGAGCATCTCAAAGTACATAATGATCTATCTGGCATTATCCTTTCCTGAGGTGAATATGGTGTATAGTCGGGGAGCGTTGGGGTAGCGGGTTGCACCGGATGTGGTCTGTCCCACTCCCGTTGGTACTGGCCATGACAACGGGTAGGGACTCGATAATGTCGGAGAAGTCAATGTATATTTTTCCAATTATTAAAATTCGAATAATAGATACTTTGAGATTATACCTACTATTCGAGTAATAATCAAGTTTTTTGATTGAAAATTAGATTGATAATTAATTTAATGTGATTAAATTGATTATATCCAATTAAAAAGCACTCTATTATGAATAGATGTGTATTTCCCTTGGAAGAATTAATTATGTGAATATGATTCACGATAATTAATTATTACAATTTGAATACGAGGTGGAGGATCACATAAGTGACATCCATGGTCTCCCATCAAGGCAAAGGATTTTGTCGCCATATGTTGTATATAGGAGACGTCTGTCCGAAGTGACAGATCCTGTATATGATTTATTTGGATCGGGTTCTTTGCTTCTCGAAAGAGTAAGACCGTATTCGTAGTGACCCCAATATCGGGTCCTCATATTATTGGGACGATATTGGATTGCGTATAGCGAGTATTAAGCTTGTTGACGGTCGGTTCAATTAACAACGGGTCAACATCATCTTAGGGGCGGTGGGCCCGGGTGTTAAAGATCGAATTAGAAAATGCAAGTTGAACTTGCAAAGTGGAATGTGTTCCCTCTTCCATTTATTCGAGTCGTAGGTTCTCATATTATTGGGATGTGATAAGGATAGAGAGGAGATCCCAGATCCTGCTTGAGATATAGTGGTAAGAATATCTCTTACATAAAGTGATTAAGGGAATGAACTTTCAATGTTGACAAGGCAAGATAACTTTGATATAAAAATTCCTAAATCAAAGTAAAACACGTATATATAATATATATATACCCTTATGCAAATTTCTTATTTCAAATAATCCTTCATTAAACCCACTCAATGTTATACTCAATAATAACCAGTAAAATATCATGGATTGGACTCATGATCCATGTATTGTACTTGCAATTGGACACATAGTGTATTTGGTTGCAATGTGCAAGTTTCCTCAACGTAATGAGGAATGACAATTAAATAAGACAATAAGACATCACCTTAGGGTTTGTATGTCTCTATAATCTTGATCTTTCATCGAGTGTACTCTGGAAGTGACATGTTGATAATGATCGCAATTGTCAAAATAATCCTTATAAAATCTAAGAAGATGTTATGGCATACATATGTGCTCTAGACATTTAATCATGAATGACATGGCTCTCTGAATTATACAGAATGGTAGCTCGAAAGAGATGATGTATTCAAATATTTGAATACCTACCTGAACCTAAATCTCTAGGAGTTAAGATGTATGTAGATATGATGAGTGTCATCATTCTACTATATATACTCAAGTCATTCATGAAGCTTCATAATAATCATTTTGTATGAATTTAATGAATCATGTATAAATGATGAAGTGCTCTTGTATTGAAATATTTTGAATTCAACATAAGAGATTCTTTGTCTTGAACAATGGTTGTTTATATATGAAGAGAGCACAGTGGAAGCGTGGGTCGAACCCATGTGAGAAGGAAAGTCAAAGAGTTTATTGTACTTCTGTGACTTCCATATGACATCCAAAGAGTTGGATGAATGCCAATACTGCAATAAGTTGATGTGTTGATAGTATGACTATCAAATTTGTAAATCTTTAGTGAAGGACTCAGATAGAGCTTCGAAATAATCTATATATAATCATTGACTTTGACTTAATTATTTCATAAGATAAAGTCTGGTAATCGTATCCTAATCTTCTAATGACACTTGCAATTGGTTGGATGTATATATTAGAAGATTAGAACTTTGATCTTAAGGTTTAGTGGTCATCTACCGGATATTGATGTAATTGTTGCGGCAATCTCTGTTGGATAGATGGACTTCATATTCTCAGTGGGAGAGCCCTCAGTCTTAGAGAATGTCTCTATGACCTAGATATTAGAATACACTCATTGTTTGTTTCTAAAATATTGGAAATAAACATGAATTCTGAGATAGAACTATCATAAAGAGTTATGGTGGATATATTTCAGATAGTAATCTAACATCTAGTGGACTCCCCAAAATTATAAAATTAATGAATGGTTCATTAAGATTTCTAATACTGAAAAGTAAAACCTTTATAAGATCAATAGGATAATAAAGATCATTTTACAATGATCTGACATCGAGTCTTGGACATATGTCTATTGATATGATCAATAGACTAGTAAGAGATGAAACTTTAGAATGTCTAAAATTTCAAATCATACATACTTATGAATATTGTATTCAAAATGTCCAATACACCCTTCTTTTGGGAAGGGTGTAAGATGTCAAGGTATTCAGGATCTCATACATATTGATGTATTTGGATC
Organism: Ottelia alismoides; assembly: GCA_037367405.1. Classification (NCBI taxonomy): domain Eukaryota; kingdom Viridiplantae; phylum Streptophyta; class Magnoliopsida; order Alismatales; family Hydrocharitaceae; genus Ottelia; species Ottelia alismoides. Next base: position 399,879 of record JAZKJV010002736.1, read on the forward strand.
ATCTATATCATAGTGAACATTGTGGATATGTGATATCTATTGATGATTATGTATGATATGAGATTTCTTCTCTTCACCTGAGAAACCTTTGAAATGTTCAAAGATTTCACAATTTTGTTTTAGAACCAAAGTTTGAAGGAATATTAAAAGAATTTGATATAACCAAGGTTGCAATTACCTATTAGATGAATTCAAAGAATACCTTATGAAGATATGAATATCATTTCTATCTCAATCCTCCCAACATACCTAAACTCAATGGAGTTATAGGCAGATACAATTAGATCATGTGTGACATGATTTGATCAATGATGAATTTTAGCATAATTATCCCTAGTTTCCATGTATATATGTGTAGCAGAGACTACAATATATATTCTTAATAAGTTTCCATGCATGTAAGCTAGAATCAAGCACTAGAGAGTGCTACTTCATTAGGAAAATAAAGGATGGTATTGGATATCTACTTTATGACCTCGAGATTCTTAAAAGATCTCATCTCTGAGAATGTGATTCTTAGAGGATTGAGACTCAAGATGAAAATGAAGTGAAGGAACTCATTTAATCTTGAGAAGATAATGAGGCTACTGAAATCGGGAACTAAATATTAAAGATGAAACACTAATACCTCTTCAAAAGAGTTTGAGGATGTATTCCATGTGTCAGTTAATGATCGGACTTCATGTGATGAAGCTCCTGAGGATCGTGACATGGAAAGATGGATATTAGCAATAAAGACTAAAGTAGACTTCATATGCAAATGTTGTATATGGACCCTTGAGGATCCACCTATAAGGGTAAGACTTGTTAAGGTGTAAATGGATCTTCAAGAGAAGAGGGAACCTTATGAGAAGTTAGATACCTTAAAAGCATGGTTCATAGCCATGAGCTACACACCGGAAGAGAAGACATTGCTTGCAATGAGACTTGCTCTTCGGTGACCATGCTTAAAATCATTAGAATATTGCTAACCTTAGCTACACAACTTAACTATTGCATCTTCAAGATGTAAGTCAAGATTGCATTACTCTAAGAATACCTCTCTGAGGATATTCGCATGAAGTAGCCGAGGGCTTCATGATTGGGGAAAGAAAGGTGTGGAAGCTAAAGAAATCCATCTGTGGACTCAAATAAGCTTCTTGTAGCTGGAACATACGATTTGATGAAATTATAAATGTTATAATTTCAGATATAATCTTGGTGTACCATGTGAAGCTTAGTGGGAGTTCCATTGTGTTCATCATGCTAAATGTAGATAATATCCTAATCATTTGGAATGACATAAGGATGATAATAAGTGTTTTATAATCTGGCTATTCCATACCTTAAGATATGATCTCAAAGATGCCTCTTGGATCTTAGTTCTGAAGGTGTTCATAAGAAAAGAAAAGAGGGTATTGGGACTGTCACATTTGTAGTACACCTTGGAAATGTTCCATTTTCTGGAAATTCCAAGAAACGCTTTCTTACCTTAAAATTGGGTACTGACCTATCTAAGGGGATAGCACCTCGAAGAGTTGAGGAAGTGAATTCTAAAACTGGTTGCCCTTTTGTGCATCAGTTACGAGAAGCTAAAAGTATGCTAGATGTGTACAAAAGCCAGATGTTTGCCATACAGTGGGAGTAGTAAACTGTTACTAATCCTACTATGGAGATAGAACACTTGATTGCAGTAATAATAATATCTTCAAAGATGACAAGGCTTTAGAGATGGTGATCTCTAAGTCTTTTTTTCAAGAAATTAAGACTTTATAGATGGAGATCTAAAAGGTCTTAACTGCGAATACCTTAGGAGATAGAGATCTCCAGGAATAAGGGTATTCTGATAAGAATAATTGAAATTACAGACTAGTTATAATAATAATTTTTGAGTTATAGTGTCAAGGACACTATCATTGACAAGATTGAGTATTGGTTGCATTAGATGCAACATTCGCATTAAATGCGAGCACTGTTACTGGGGATTGCAAATGACGTAAAAGGACTTGACGTGGTCTCGCAGGAACAGAATGACTGATCAGCTTACCTAGTTATTTTCTAAATAGCCTATGATTATTGCATGAGTGTGGGTTTAAAAGATTATCCCATTAATGGCTCTTTGGGAAAGTAGGAGATTGTTGGACATGTGAGCCCACATCGAGCCATTATGCAATAAATGTTATTGCACATATCATTCCCTGGTCTGAAATGAAGAATAAATAATTTGAATATTAGGTCCCTCTGTACAATTAGGGTTATGTACCATAGCCATCTTGATGATCATATAGCCGTTGATTCATTAAATGAATCATAGAGACTGGTGTTTGGATGAATATCTAAAGAGTTAGATAGAGGACTCATCAAGCCCCGTCAAATGATTATTAAGAGATGATCTCCAGCCTGAGTAGGAGGTGACAATCCTTTCTCACATAGGTTGATATCTGACCGACGCTCTTGATGCAGGTCCTCTGCATGGGAATAGTAATTCGGAGGTGTCAGATTAGTTAGATCAATGGGTTGACTTAACGAGATCAAGATAACCTAAGTCCTATGTTGAATGCTGTCACAGCATAGGCACACATCTTCTGACCGGAGACAAATGTGTTACTATATGTCTGAGTGTGTACATTTGGCAGACCAATAGGTTGATGACCTAACCAAGGTCTATACACTGGCACGCTGGTGTGCATGTAAGTGCATATGAGTAATACGATCTCTCAAAGGGATCATACAGGTTCACTTATGAAGCGGAAGACATGAGCTCACTCATGAGGTATTGGAACCGATCAAATTCCATGCATGGTTATCGTGCTTTGGAAGCATGACAAGAATTTGAAGGTATGATATATGATTTGGGAAAGCATATGATCGATACCGATTCCCAATGACCAAGATTGAGAAACTTGATTATCAAACCCTGAAGAAGATAGTGTAAATTGATCTATATCTTCAGGTTGATCATAGGTCTTCCATTATGGAGGATGTACATGTATTGGGAATACCTGAGGGTGATGTGATCATAAACGATTGTATAACCATGACGCTTCCATTCCGAAGGAGTGATGAAACAGGTCTGGATTTTAGTGACTCCTCTCAGTAGAGAAGCAATCTGATCTTGGTCCAAATACTGGACATTGGTATGAATGAGATTCAGATGCAATGAGAAGATTAGATTTACGGTCTTGATTTAATCAAGCATCGGTGGAAGGTACGTAAGATCTGAATTTGAGATGAGATCTCAACATCCAAGTCACTATACATGGAACAATACAATTGCCATATCCTTATCTGCAAGTATCTGCGGAGAAAGTACATTATTCTTGAAGGAGTTCAAGAATAATTCATTTGATTAATTATGTATCCAAGCAACAAGATGTTGATAATTACATAAGATTTAATTATCAAGAATAATATTAATGGGATTTATATTATGAGAATGATTATCTGAGATAATTAAATGGGATTTTATTATCAAGAAAATGCAGATTGTGGATAGTGCTATCCATAAAATCTCTGTATATATTATAAATGTGATTGATAATATATTAGAGAGAGAGAGCACCTTTGTAAATAGAATTTGTTAATTGTTAATGTGAATTGGATTCACATTAAGCAATTAATTGGAAATGTAATTTACAATTTAGTTTGGGCTGTGAATATGATTCGCATACTTTCAATGGCATGATTGAAATATTTACTAATTAATTGGTAATTAATTTAGTGGATAATTTTGCAATAAATATAGAATAATTGATTTGGAATTAATTTAGTGGATAATGTTGCAAGATAAATAAGAGATAATGATATTAATTAAAAAAAGAGGATAATCCACCAAACAACAATTATCTTTATAATTAATAGGTGGATAATTATCTCTTTATTATCATATCATTATCTTATGATTATTAATTAATTTTATTGAATTAAATTATGTTGATGATAATGCACATATATTTAATTTAATATAAATTAATATGTTGTTGTTTTTGAACAGCAATTATCATGGCCTTTGATTTAATATACATATCAATCTAACCATTGATTTTGTATATGCCATGGATTGTGATCCATGCACTTCCAAACTAATATAAAAAGAGGGCAACCCTAGCCTCGTGAAGATACATTAAAAATACACGCCTCCTCTCTCTCTCTCATTCTCGTCCTCTCTCTCTAAGGTGGTCATCCACCTTGTGCTTTGAGGGAACAAGCTATCGTCTCCACGCGGTTGTGTTGTCGCTTCGATTGCTCATGGATCTCCATCGACGGATTTCGTTGGACGAAATCAGGAGATTCAAGGCTTTGATCTTCATCGAGGATTGCGGGAGGAACGCATCTCATCATCGCGCTCACAAGTACCACCTTTGTAGATCGGACTTGAGTCAGGAGGATCTCTTACTTAGAGATCTTGTGATCGCAACCACACTTCAAAAGGTATTTATAATACTTTATGGTTTGATGAAACGATCCAAGAAATGTTCTTGTGATCATGTGGTTTCATCATTTGATTTAAAATTTTTAATTTCTGCTGCATCTATCGACTAGTGCGACTAGTCGTCCCGATCGCATGAGATGCGATCAACATGCTTCTGTGATGTGCTTGAGGATTCCTTGTATCCTTCACTAACTGGACGTGTTGGGAACTTAGTTAGGTTGCATTGCACCCTATCGCATGCCTACAAAGGCACTCCGACCTTAAGGCATCCTTTTTCCCTTAGAGTTATAGTGTGAGCTCTCATTAAGACCAAGACCACAAACTATCCACGAAGCTTGGTTACTCATATCTATATCCAGGTCAAACAAGAATAAAATTGTAATTCTTTATGAGATCAGTTACCCAGTTGTTCCTTTGTACACATTTAAATTACATTTTGCTTATTGTTGTATAGTTATTTATATCGAATTGGGCAACTTTTCTCATAACGTACCTACATGTGGATCTCAGGTTCACAACAGTGACTAGTTGGAGGCATCATCTTTTGTGTAACTTCATTTTTTTGTGGTACAACGGTTGGTAGTTCTTTTACTGTTTCATGTGCTTAGTTTCTTTTTGAGAGACATGTCATGTAATGTAATGTATAATTGTGGATATCTATATTTATGCTTACATGTATATTTTTGTGGACATGGAAATGGACAATGGAATGAATTGCAACTGGCGTATGGAATGAATGAATGGAAATACAAGTTTTTGTGAACAGGTTGAATGCAAAGCAAGGAAAAATTTAAATTCCAATGCATGTTGCTATTTTCTTCTGCTTTGTGAATGTCAAATATTCAAATGTGGAATATATGTGTAAGGATTGGTTTTCCGAGTAACTGGATCTTAGATGGGGATGGGCGTCACAGTTTGGTGTCAGAGCCATGGTACCACAATACAATTCATGCATATCATTCCTCATTGGAAATTGATTACTGGATAGTGTGATGTCTTCTGACCCAACACGAGTCCAATAACACGATTGCATTTGTGTCCACGTGTATATCATAATATCTCTCTTAATAAAAGCAAGTACTAATGCATTGGTTCTTTTTGCAGAACTATGCCACCTCGCGTAGACCAGGATGTGGCGCAGCATTTGGCTCTCCTTGTTCAGGCGGTACATGGGATCCAATGGCGCCAAGAGGTGATAGAGCAGCCAGAGTATGCAGATGCTTTGTAGAAACATCAGAGCACTTACGCTGTTGATGAACAAGAAGATCGTCTCTTTAATAATGAGGAATTGTAATATAGGAGGTGAAAAATGATTCGTCAAAAACCAAAATCTTTGAATGTTATGAGATATTTTAACTTGGCAAGTCTACCAAGGTTGAACTCAGGGAACTTTGATTTCTATTTGCTTGGTTTTAAGTTACTTAAAATAATTAATTAATTGCTAAGTTAATTTCTGTGTTAGAAAATACAATAAAAATGTGATGATGCAATGCGAAAAATAATAGAGAGAATAATTCAACACAAGATTTGTGATTTTATGATATTTAATCCAAATATCGTTAATCAATATCCTCAAAGTGAAATCATAGATCAAATCAATTGAAATCCAGATGCAGGAAAGAGTCCAAATAAATCTATGAATAATCCTGCAAAAATAATCCTCAAATAAAGAAGGTGATCTCAAAATTCTCTCTGATTTAGTCCTCAAGTAAATCGAGTCTAATCATATAAATTATTGAGAATTAAATTCACCTATTCTCAATTGAATCTCCTACAAAAAATTAAATCCCCAAATAGTGATTCACAATAGTTAGAAGGGGATTATTCACTTTAAGCCCTTAATAGAATCTCTACAAAACAAATCATTAATTTTCTCAATGAAAATTTGGCACAAATATGTCAAAATTTAGCCTGCATTGATCAGATTGAATCTCCAATAATAATTATCAATTAATGTTCTCTAATCAGTTCATAAAGTATAGAATATGAGAGAGCATGGAATAAGCTTCAAAATCAACATATTATATGCTAAAAATGGAGTTCGCATGAGAAAATTATGATAAAGTAAAGATCCAGGGACTGAAATGTTAATAAAAATAATTATTTCTTTCTCAAAATAGTCGTTGGAGGACTTATCTGCAAATCGCAACTTCTAGGGAGATTTCTACAATTTCTCCACTATAGCATAGAGCACATGCCTTGGTTGATGGGGGACTTGATTGTAATTTCTGGAACTCTGGGGGGGGCTCGGAAACTTCTCCCCCAACCCCACATGCTCCTCACGCGAGGGGGCTGGGTAGGGGCGGTGACGTTACCCCTGAGGAAGGTCGTGTACTGTGGGTGGTGAGGGTGTAACAGTGGTGGTGGAAGATGCACTAGAGGTGTGCGGGCTGGCTGCGAGCACATGGGAGGCACATCCGGTGGCTGGAGATGCACGACGAGCTATTGGCAAACGGCAACCTAAGGGTATCAGGCGGAGGGAGATGCTGCGGCTTCAGCTCCCAAGGCAGGTTGTGGTGGAGATGGAGAGAGCGAACAGGCCAGCTGCATGCGGTGGTAGGCGCAGGAGGCAGCTGGAGGGGCAAGACATGTGATAGAAGCATGAGACGGAGGCAGGTGGCTGCTCCGGGCGGAGGCGTGTGCGGGGGAAGTCACCTGGGAGTTGGAGATGGCGCAGGCCTTCCTCCTAGTTATCTCTTGAGCTCCTCGGTGAAGGAACGAGCTCAGCCGTTGGTGGAGCAACAACTGCAAGGTTGGGGAATGACCATGGATCACATCGAAGGGCTTGGAGGTGACACGGAGGGGCTATTGTCACCAACCCTATCGCGAAGCTCTTGATAATGGTGGATGGGTTTAGAGGAGGCAGGAGGTGGAGCTTTATAGGAGATGGGTGGGTGGCGATTATGCGGGCGAGAGGCCGACCTCATAAGGGTTGGAGAAGGGGAGAGGGCGCAACAGTCGTTAAATGGAGGTGGAGGAGAATGGCGGGGGGCGTTCACATGACCTGGGGGTCTGGAGAGAGGAGAGCGGTGAGAGAGTGGGGTGCCACATCGCATGCCCAAGGGCTGCCATGTGTCACATCAAGAAAATTTCGAAACTAAAAGAGGAAGAAAATAAAAAAGATATAGAACGAGACCGTGGATCAAAAATTTTCCTTCATGAAAGTTGTTCGTCTCAATGAGTCTACAACTTTCATAAAGGACCCGGGAGCAAAGGAGTCTGTACAAAGTGGTATTTAGTTCTCCATGTCTATAAAAAATCGGATTTGGGGGATTTTGTAATTTTTAGTGATTTTTAAAGAAGATAAAAATTACAGAAAATACTATAAAATACAAGACATTAAACTACATATTAATCAAATTTTTGGATTTTTAATAAATAAGAAAATAGGGAAATAAAGTAAGAGTACAAAACAAGCAAATTTTGTACAGACCCACAGAGGTCACTCAATTACAGTTAGTTTCTTTGATTTCATTCTTTATCTAGATTTAGATTTTTATGTCGCTTGATAAAACTTTCATCAAAGAAAATAAATGAAGAGGAAATAAAATAAAATGAGTTAAATATGTACATAAAAACTCAGGTCAAAAATCGCAAAAAGATAAAATGCGCAAAAGATGCCCAAATGCCAACTTCACATATGAGCTTCGAATTTTATGAAATTGGTCTTGTTTTGAAGGTATTTGAAAATGGAGTACTTTAAAAGTGAGTTGACCAAAATTGGACATTGTATGAGGAAGATATGTATGTTTTAGTCTGTCTGATATGAAATTAGACTTAGAGTTTATTTGTCACTTATATGAGGTAGCAATTTTTTGTATGTTTTATTTATTCTTGTTACTAATATCTACACAATGGAGGTGGTTTTGGGTCAATCGTAGTTATTATGAATTAATTAAAAACTAAGGAACTTGGTTGCTTTTTAGGTCAATTTACATTTGGATTTTGGTTCCTTATTTCATGCAATTATGCCTGATGAAATGCGAATATTATTTACACATGTAGGAATGCTAATGATGATATATTAATGACTAAATGCATATGAATTTTGGGGAAGATGGCCTAATTGACCAATTTTAGCATGTTGAATATGAGATTCATCAGTCGCATACCAACGGACAGTGGTACCACAATTCTTTAGTACCACCACCCCCGACGACACCGAGCTATGGATGTCACAGGTTGCCAAAGGTCTGAAAATGGTATTTGCACTCGAGGACACATGGGTGTCATTTGCATAATACTCCCTGGATGGCTATGCATGGCGGTGGTGGAATGCCACCAAGGAGCACTTGACGGGATTCATCACATAGGAGACCTTCTTTGATGAGTTCCGTGAAGAGTTCTACCCATACCATTGGGTGGAAAATCAAAGGAGGCAGTTTGCTGAGTTGAGACAGGGGTCGATGATGGACTAAAAGTACCTAATTCGTTACACAGAGCTCTCTCGTCATTCCCTTGCTACGACAGCCTACCCCCGAGAGAACTTGCAGATGTTCATCCGGGGAATGCATGAGGAGATACAGAAGCGGCTTTCTACCTTAGACCTCACCTCCATAAAGGAGGCCACAGCAAATGCGACAAAATGGGAGGCGACACAACGTTGCTTAGAGATGAGTCAGTCACGGTTGCCTCCACCTCAACCTAGAAGGGATGTGCGGCGGGACTTCCCTCAGTTCCTTAGAGATCGCAACCACCACTTGACAGCAACATCATCACTTTCCAGACGGTTCACACCTACTTGGGATAGAACTTAATAGGATGCAGTTCAGTTTCTTCCCACCCCCTACACAGACACCGAGTTGTAGGCCTGGGGCTGGCAGTTTGGCTTCTAGAGGGAGTTTATCACAAGAAGATAGGTGTACTTGTTACCTTTGTAGACAGCTGGGCCATTTCAAGGCCTAATGCCCTTTGCGTGATAACAACTCAAGCACGACAATAGTAGAGTGGAAGACTAGTTGGGTCTTTCAGACAATTTCAAGGATCAGGATCCCGCCAAGGAGGTTGTGACTTTCAGCGAACCCCACAACAGACAGTCAGTGTTGCAGATTCTAGTGCACTACCAAGATGCTAGTTGAATGCAGTGACACAAGAGTAGGCTCATGCTTATGGATCGATCCTCAGAGGTATGATTTCAGCTCATGGGATATATTTGCATGCACGGTTTGATTCAGAGACTACACATTCCTTTCTTTCACATCATATGGTGCCCACATTGGGCAAGTTAGTGATGGAGGTTGCTTCTCCATACTACATCAAGGGACCATGGGGCAATTGTTCATCATACGCCAGGTAGTGGAGGATGTGGCTGTGTAAATAGGTGGGCATGAGATGCCCACGTTCTTGTTGTTGATACAGTTAGAGGATTTCAACCTCATTCTAGGCATGGATTGGTTAGAGAGGATACGCGTTCCTGGACTGGTTTAGGAAGATGGTAGTCTTCCACTTACCTATAGCGATGTTGTTTCAGTTTGATGGATGTACATCTAATAGCAGTATTGAGTGCATCTCTGCCTTCAGGGCACAACAGTTTCTTACCCAAGGTTGCGTAGGCTACCTTCACTACGTGGTGATTCAACGACATAGGATCAGATGATAGAGGATGTCAGAGTTGTGTGTGCGTTCCCTGATGTATTTCCAGACAAACTTCCAGGAGTACCGCTAGTACAAGAGATAGAGTTTGAGATCACATTATTACCAAATACACAGCCGATCTCTATCCCTCCGTACAAGTTTGCACAAGCTGACCTTAAGGATTTCAAGGTACAGTTGCAGGAGTCATTGGAGAAGAGATTCATCCTCCCCAGTACATCACCATGGTGAGCACCAGTCCTCTTCGTGAAGAAGAAGGATGGATCCCTAAGTCTACGCATAGCCTACATGAAATTGAACAAGAGAACAGTTAAGAATCGTTACCCACTTCCCAAGATAGATGATCTATTTAACTAGTTGTAGGGAGCAGCAGTATTCTCTAAGAATGATCTGAGATCGGGATACCATCAATTAAGGACAAAAGAGGACGATGTAATAAAGTCTGCATTTTACACTAGATATGGTCACTATGAGTTCTTGGTGATGTCATTTGGACTCATGAATGCACCTATCACATTCATGGATTTGATGAACCCATTCTTGCATCTGCATTTGGATAGATTTGTGATTGTTGTTAGCAATGTGAGCCCCGGGCGAACCATTCCTACAATAAATGTTATTGTAATAAATGATTTATCAATAAAAGTTATTGATTATTTTCACTCCTTTTTTGAGATTGAATGAATGAATGCACTACAGGGTCCCTCTGTACAATTAGGGTTATGTACCATAGCCATCTTGATGATCATATAGCCGTTGATTCATTAAATGAATCATAGAGACTGGTGTTTGGATGAATATCTAAAGAGTTAGATAGAGGACTCATCAAGCCCCGCCAAATGATTATTAAGAGATGATCTACAGCCTGAGTAGGAGGTGACAATCCTTTCTCACATAGGCTGATATCTGACCGACCTCTTGATGCAGGTCCTCTGCATGGGAATAGTGATTTGGAGGTGTCAGATTATTTAAGTCAATGGGTTGAGTTAACGAGATCGAGATAACCAAAGACCTATGTTGAATACTGTCACAGCATAGGCATGCATCCTCTGACAGAAGACAGATGTGTTGCTATATGTCTAAGTGTATACATTTGGCAGACCAATAGGTTGATGACCTAACCAAGGTCTATACACTGGCGAGCTAGTGTGCATGTAAGGACATATGAGTAATGTGATCTCTCAAAGGGATCATACAGGTTCACTTATGAATCGGGAGACATGAGCTAACTCATGAGGTACTGGGACTGATCAAATTCCATGCATGGTCATCATGCTTTGGAAGCATGACATGAATTTGAAGGTAAGATATATGCTTTGGGAAAGCATATGATCTATACCAAATCCCAGTGACCAAGATTGAGAAACTTAATGATCAAACCCTGAAGATGACAGTCTAAAAATGATCTTTATCTTCAGAATGATCATAGGTCTTCCAGTATGCAGGATGTACAGGTATTGGGAATACCTGAGGGTGATGTGATCATAAACGATTGTATAATCATAACGCTTCCATTCCGAGGGAGTGATGAAACAGGTTTGGATTTTAGTGACTCGTCTCATTAGAGAAGTGACCTAATCTTAGTTCATGAACTGGACATTGATCTGAATGAGATTCAGATACAATGAGAAGATTAGGTCCACGGTCTTGATTTGATCAAGCATCAGTGGGAGGTCCATGGGATCTGGATTTGAGATATGATCTCAACATCTAAGTCACTATACGTAGAACAATACAATCGCCATGTCCTTATCTCCAAGTATCTGCGGAGAAATCACATTATTCTTGAAGGGTTCAAGAATAATTCCATAATATCTAAGCAATGAAGAAATAATGATTAAATGTGATTTAATCATCTTGATGTGTGTAGAAATTATCCAATATAATTAAATATGATTTAATTATATGGATAAGAATAATGTGGAAAGAAATATCCAATTATTCATAATATATTATAAATGTGATTTATAATGTATTAGAGATAGGTAATTATAATTTATATTTGTTGATTAATTATTATGTGTATTGGATACACATTGTGTAATTAATTGACAATGTAAATTATTTGTTGTTTTGGGATGTGAATATGATTCACAATTTTCCAATGTCAAGATTGCAATATTCCCAAAATTAATTGTGAATTATTTTGGTGAATAAATCCCAACAAAAGTTGTTGGAAATAAATAATGGAGAAATTCAAGGAGACATGAAATCTCATGGAAATCCATGAGATTGTCCCTACTTGGAAGGTGGTGGGCGGCACCCAATTCCTATATGGAATTGGTGGTCGTCCACCCTATTTCTTGGGGTGACTTGATCTCCTTTGTAATCTTCTCCTTATTTGATTGATTTAATTTTAGGATTGATGTATATTTGATTTATCAAATATATTTAATCTAAATTAAATCATAAGTTGTTGGTTTTTACCAACAACAATCTTGACCATTGGATTAACATAAATCAATCTCATACATTGATTTTATATTTCACATGGATTGAGATCCATGGATCCTAAAACCCTATAAATAGAGAGGCATACCTTGCTCTCTAGTACATGCAATATTGAAGCTCTCTCTCTCTCTCTTTCTCCATACACGTCAACACTCTCCCTCTACTTGGTGGCCGACCACCAAACCCTAGGGGAGGTTCTCATCGACGCTCTCGCCACCACACAGCCGCTTCGACATTCTTCGATTCTCCATCTTCTTGGAGTGCTACGCTCACAAAGGAGTCGATCTCGTACGACGAGATCAGGAGCAACCGTGCTTGGATCATCTTCTTGGATTGCGAGGACTACGCGGTTCATTCCCGCGCTCGCAAGCGATCACACCGATGATCAGACATGAGACAGGAGGTTTCTTTATTTAGAGACTTGATCAACCACGATTCATGAGTTATTCCTTTACACTTGTTGTGGTTATAGATGAAACGATCCGAGAATCGGTCTTGGATCATGTGGTTTCATCGTATGAAAATTTTTAAATTCCGCTGCACAGAACAACTAGTACGACTAGTCGTTCTGCGTCGTATCCGATACGACGATCACGATTCCGTGATGCGCTTGAGGATAATAACAAATCCTTCAAGTGGTATCAGAACCTTAGGTCGACGGTTTTGAATATGATTCGCAAACTGAGGACGACTTGGGTTCGTTAAGGTCGCGAAAGTTTTTATCGCATTTGATTTCGCAGATCTGTTTAGTAAATAATTTCGGTCATGTTTAAAATGTTTAATCACGAAGTATTTACTTGTATTTTGGTCCCCATTAAATAAGGAAACCATAGGATCTGAGTTTGCGTAATTCGGATTCCGTATGCTCGAGATATGGTTGTTTTAATGAACATGTATGCATTGTTGCGGGAACTGTAGATCTTAACATGATTAAAGAGTTAATTACTATTTTGATCCGCCTCGAAATGCGTAAAACATCACTTGAATTCTGTCCGAATTCAAGTTAGCAATCTTTAAAAATTGAGTTTGTCTAATTTGGATTTAAATTTATTGAGATATGTTAATTTTAGTGAGTAGGGGTCACTACTAAAATTGCAGTCCTAATCAAGAACCAAATGATTGTCAATAAGAGAAATTAATTTAATTTCATGAAATAATTATGGAAAATATTTGTGAAATATTGAAAGATGATTATTTCCTTAATTGACTTGGCCTCAACAAATTAATTGATTAGATTTGATCTACATCATAATTGGAAACACAAACTTCAAACTTGATGCTTGAATAGGATTTGGGAATTTGTGTAGCAAATTTTCTTATAATCAAAAATGTTTTGATTATTACTATATGGTATAATTTCGGTTGAAAAACTGATGATCATCTCAAGTACAAATTGATATATTTGGTATTATCCTTTCTCGAGGTGGATATGATGTCTAGTCGGAGAGCATTTGGGGTTGCGGGTTGCAATGTATGTGGTCTGTCCCACTCTCGTCGGTACTGGCCATGACAGCGGGTAGGGACTCAATAATGCTGGAGAAAATCAAGGTGTATTTTCTAATTATTAGATTTCGAATTAATACGTACTTTGAGATATTACCATATATATATTCAAGTAAAATAATCAAGTTTGTTGATTAAATTGGATTGATAATTAATTTAATGCGATTAAATTGATTATGTCCAATTAAGACACTCTATTATGAATAGATTTATAATTTCCCTTGGAAGAATTAATTATGTGAATATGATTCATGGTAATTGATTAAAATTTGAATATGAGATGGAGTATCACATAAGTGACATCCATGGTCTCCCGTCAAGGCGAAGGGTCCTGTCGCCAGGGATTGCATGTGGGAGACACCTGTTCGAAGTGGCAGCTCCTGTATGCAAGCGCATATGGATCGGGCTCGTCGCTTATCGAAAGAGTAAGGACGTATGCGTAGCGATCCCAATATCGGGTCCTCATATTATTGGAGCGATATTGGATTGCGCATAGCGAGTTATATTCCTGTTGACGGTTGTTTCAATTAATGACGGGTCAGCATCATCTTAGGGGTGGTGGGCCCGGGTATTAAAGACCAAATTGGGAGATGCAAGTTGGATTTGCAAGGCGGAATGTGTTCCCGCTTCTCTTTATTGGAGTCATAGGTTCTCATATTATTGGGATATGACAAAGATAAGGAGGAGATCCCAGTTCTTGCTTGAGATATAATGGTAAGTATATCTCTTACTTTGAAAGTGATTAAGGGAATAAACTTTCAAGGTTGACAAAGCAAGAACAATTTGATTTAAAATGCTTTAATCAAATATCATAAGTATGAATATATGTTAATATGTTCTAATATAGTGCATTCTTAATTTCAGAAAATGAAGTCCTTGAACCCACTTAGTAGACTTCTTGAGGTCAACCAATTGACCGGACCAAATTACTCGGATTGGATCTGTAATTTGGAGCTTGTTCTCTCTACATAGCGCATAAGTTATGTACTCTCCAAGGACAAGCATTAGAGCCCTAAATCCAAGGAAGAAAAAGCATATAATGACAAGTATGATGAAGATCATGTCTTGGCTAGATGCTATATCCTGGGTTCTCTCTCCAATGTTCTTCAGAAGCAACATGTGGAGATGAGCACATGCCAGGAGATAATGCAGAATCTGAAAGATATGTTTGGTGACATTAATCGCACCCAACGGTATAATGTTATGAAAGAACTCATTCGCTGCAAGATGCAGGAATGGACTTCAGTCAGTGAACATGTACTCAAAATGTTTGGGTACTTGTTGGAGCTGGAGACTCTAGGGGCAACCATGGATACAAACATGCAATCTGATTTCATTCTGTTGTCGTTGCCCAAGTCTTTCAATAACTTTGTAGTTTCATTCCACATGAACAAGCTGGAATTGACAAGCGCTGGTCTTCTTGCTGCATTAAAGTCAGCAGAAGATGTAATGAAGAAAGATGGTTCCACTGGCACTGCAATGGTTGCACAGGTCAGAGGGAAGCGCGGTCGGAAGCAAGGTTCTCGGAAGGTCCCAGCCCAGAAGAGAAAGAAGAAGGGACAAGGTGTTGGCTCTCCTTCCAATGCATCCACTCTAATGGTGTCGAAGAAAACCGACGTTTGTCACCACTGCAAAAAGTCGGGGCACTGGAGGCGTAACTGCCCGGAATACCTGAAGTCGTCGGACAAAGGTAAAGCCCCAGCAGGTATGAAATCTACTTTCATCATTGAAACTAGTTTTCTCGTTGGATGAGAAGGAAGTTGGGTTGTAGACTCTGGTGCTTCTGTTCATGTATGCAATTTATTGCATTTGTTTCAGGAAACTAGAAGTCTTGAAGAAGGGGAGATAGTCTCCAGATGGGATCTGATGCAAGTGTTGCAGCAGTCGCCGTCGGGACATGTCGACTATCATTATCTAGTGGTAGAGTCCTAGTACTTAAAGAGTGTATTTATGTACCTGAAGTTAGAAGGAATTTAATATATGTATCTAAGCTAGTTAGAAGTGGATATTCATTCCTAATATGTAATAAATTAGTCATAAATCATTATGATAAATATATTGCAGAGGGTATTATAACTTCTGGTGGACTCTATGAATTGTGCATTAATGAGAATGTCATTAATGTTACAACCACTAGTAAAAATCCTAAGAGATCCAGGGAGAATAAAAATCATTCGAATATGATTTGGCATCGAAGGCATGGTCATTTGTCTATTGACAGAATCGACAGATTGATAAAGGATGACCTTTAGATTTTCTACAGGTTCAATCTTTACCTACCTGTGAACATTGTATTCGAGGTAAAATTACTAGGATGCCTTTTTGTAACAAGGTTACAAGATGGGAAGGTATTATTGACCTAATACATACCAATGTATGTGGTCCCTTCAGTACCGCGACTCGAAATGGATATCGATAGTATTTGACGTTTATTAATGACCATTCGCGATACGGGTTTGTCTTCCTATTACGTCATAAATCTGAACCTTTGAAAAGTTCAAAGAGTTCAAGGCTTTGGTTGAGAACCAAACCGATAGGAAGATTAAACGGATTCGATCTGATCGAGGTGGTGAGTACCTATCAAATGAATTCAAGGAATATCTTAAAGAGAATGGAATTGTTTCCAATCTCACTCCTCCTGGAACTCCCCAACTTAATGGTGTTGCTGAAAGACGCAACAGCACCATCATGGACATGGTCCGTTCAATGATGAGTAAAGCACATTTACCTCTTAGTTTCTGGGGATATGCAGTAGAGACTGCAATATATATCCTAAATAAGATTCCCAGCAAATATGTGCCTAAGACTCCTCATGAGCTCTGGTATGGAACCAAACCTAGTATTAATAACTTGAGGGTTTGGGGCTGCTTGGTCCATGCGAAGAACGTGGATGCAAGTAAGCTAGAATCTCGCACTCGTGAGTGTCACCTCATTGGGTATGTTAAAGATGGTATTAGATACCAGCTCTATGACCCTGATACCAGTTTCTGGAGGATGATTTCCTTAAAGGTCAAGACAAAAATGAAGTAGAGGAACTCATTGAATCCTCTGAGGATTCTGAGCTTCCTAGACTAGAAACCGAAGAGATAAATAAAGATGAAACACCCATACCTCTTCGAACGAGTTTGAGGGTGGTTGCATCACCTGAAAGGTATGGATTCCATGTGTCAAGTGAGACTGACATTGATCCTACTTCATTTGATGAAGCACTCGTAGATCAAGACATGGATAGATGGATGCTAGCAATGAAGTCAGAAATTGACTCCATGCATAAGAATGATGTATGGAACCTAGAGGATCCACCTAAAGGGGTAAAACCCATTGGGTGTAAATGGATCTTCAAGAGAAAGAGGGGAACTGATGGGAAAGTAGAGACTTTCAAGGCACGACTCATAGCCAAGGGCTACACACAGAAAGAAGGCATCAATTACGATGAGGCATTCCCTCTTGTGGCTATGCTTAAATCCATCAGGACACTGCTAGTTATAGCTGCATATCTTGACTACGACATCTGGCAGATGGACGTCAAGACGGCTTTCCTCAATGGATACCTCGAGGAGTATATCTACATGGAGCAGCCCCAGGGCTTCATAACTGAGGATGGAAAAGTATGCAAGCTGAAGAAATCCATCTATGGGCTCAAGCAAGATTCTCTTAGCTGGAACATCAGATTTGACGAAACCATAAAGAGTTATGATTTTGTGCAGAATCCTGATGAACCTTGTATGTACAAGAAGCTTAATGGGAGCACCATTGTGTTCATCGTGCTTTACGTAGATGACATCCTTATCGTTGGGAATGATACATGGATGATGACCGGTGTAAAGATTTGTCTATCCCATACCTTTGAGATGAAAGATCTTGGATAAGCCTCTTACGTTTTAGGCCTGAAGTTGTTCAAAAACCGAGAAAAGAGGATTTTGAGATTTTCACAACATGGATACATTAAGAAAATTCTTGAACGATTCCGTATGGATAGTTCTAAAAAAGGATTCCTATCCTTAAGACATGGTATCCACCTGTCTAAAGGAATGGCTCCTCAAACTATTGAGGAAAAGAAGGCCATGGCTGGATGCCCTTATGCATAAATTGTAGGAAGCTTAATGTATGCCATGATGTGCACTAGGCCAGATATCTGCCATGCAGTGGGAGTGGTAAGTCGTTACCAATCCTTCTATGGAGAACAACACTAGAATGCAGTAAAGAACATATTCAAATATCTAAGACGGACGCAAGATTATATCTTGGTCTATGGAGATGGTGATCTTCAAGTCTTGGGATATACAGATTCTGACTTCCAATCGGATGTTGATGATCGAAAGTCGACATCAGGGTTTGTATTCTTGTTGAATTTTGGTGTTGTGAGCTGGAGAAGCAATAGGCATGACACTACTGCAGATTCAACAACAGAAGACGAATACATTACCGCATCGGATGCTGCAAAGGAGGCGGTGTGGTTGCGCAAGTTTGTCCTGGAGCTTGACGTAGTTTCCTCTGATACTCCCATCCCGTTACTCTGCGATAACATGGGAGTCATTGCCCAGACAAAGGAACCCAGATGGCATCAGAAGAGCAAGCACGTGGAAAGGAAATACCAAATCATTTCAGGAGATACAAAAGCATGGTGACATCATCATCACCAAGGTGGCCTCTGCCGACAATGTCGCTGATCCTCTTACCAAACCTCTGACAAAGAAGGTTTTCGACCTGCATGTAATGAGTATGAGTTTAAGGATTGTACCTGAATGGTTCTGAGGGCTAGTGGGAGATTGTTAGCAATGTGACCCTGGGCGAACCATTCCTACAATAAATGTTATTGTAATAAATGATTTATCAATAAAAGTTATTGATTATTTTCACTCTTCTTCTGAGATTAAGTGAATGAATGCACTATAGGGTCCCTCTGTACAATAAGGGTTATGTACCATGGCCAACTTGATAATCATACAGTTGTTGATTCATTGATTGAATCATAGAGGCTGATGCTTGGATGGATATCTAAGGAGTTAGATAGAGGACTCATCAAGCATCGTCAAATGATTGTTAAGTGATGATCTCCAGTCTGAGTAGGAGATGGCAATCCTTTCTCATATGACTGATATCTGACTGACCTCTTGATGCAGGTCCTCTGCATGGGAATAGTGATTCGGAGGTGTCAGATTAGTTAAGTTAATGGGTTGACTTAACGAGATCGAGATAACCAAAGACCTATGTTGAATACTGTCACAGCATAGGCATGCATCCTCTGACCGGAGACAGATGTGTTGCTATATGTCTGAGTGTGTACATTTGGCAGACTAATAGGTTGATGACCTAACCAAGGTCTATACACCGGCAAGCTGGTGTGCATGTAAGGACATATGAGTAATGCGATCTCTCAAACAGATCATACAGGTTCACTTATGAACCGGGAGACATGAGCTCACTCGTGATATACTGGGAGTGATCAAATTCCATGCATGGTTGTCATGCTTTGGAAGCATGACATGAATTTGAAGGTAAGATATATGCTTTGGGCAAGCATATGATCTATACCAAAACCCAGTGACCAAGATTGAGAAACTTAATGATCAAACCCTGAAGATGACAGTGTAAAAATGATCTTTATCTTCAGAATGATCATAGGTCTTCCAGTATGCAGGATGTACAGGTATTGGGAATACCTGAGGGTGATGTGATCATAAACGATTGTATAATCATAACGCTTCCATTCCGAGGGAGTGATGAAACAGGTTTGGATTTTAGTGACTCCTCTCATTAGAGAAGTGACATAATCTTTGTTCATGAACTCTCATTAGAAGCTGAATATAAGGCAAAGGCGGTGGATGGAACTACTAAAAGATTATGATTGTACCATTTCCTACCATCCTAGTAAGGGGAATGTGGTAGCATATGCCTTGAGTAGACCACCATACGCTGAGGGTTCGACAGCCCAGTTGCAGAATTGGGATGTGCTCACTACACTTACTGAGTGACATCCATTTGAGGGCACATCTGATGCAGTGATAATGTCAGCCAAGTATAGCAGTTTGTGGGACAAGATTGTTCAGGGCCAACAGATAAATCCAAGGAGCTAGGAGATTTACCACAGGTGCTTGAATGATGAATTTTACGGATTTAGAGTCCGTGAATCCATCGTATGGAATGGGGATCATATGTGTGTCCTAGATGACAAAGAGTTGAGGAGAGAGATCATAGATGAGGTGCATAGCTCAAGACTTTCCATAATCCAGGTGGCACCAAGATGTATAGGTACCTCTGCCAACACTTTGGTGGAAAGGCATGAAGAAGGACGTAGCTGAACATGTCAGCAGATGCCTTACTTGTCAGATGGTGAAGACAGCCTCTTCCCATACCAGTGTGGAAATGGGAGAGCATCTCTATGAATTTTGTCACATCATTGTCGCACATCTCTAGAGGGCATGATGCGATATGCAAAATGGGAGAGCATCTCCATCTTTGTAGAGCACGAAAGGAATCATGATTTACTATAGCCTCTTCCCATACCTGTGTGGAAATGGGAGAGCATACATATGGATTTTGTCACATAATTGTCGCACATCTCTGGAGGACATGATGTTGTGTGACGAATCCGAAAATGTGCTTGTTAAGAAGATGTTTTTATTTGTCGTTCGGGTTGAAATGATTAGTCGTGCGTTGTAGGCGACAATCAGAATCGGTCAAGAAAATAACCACAAATAATTTATTCAATCTTCAATCTTGTGGTTTTATGTTTATTTTACTTGGGCAAGTCCCAAGTTTGATCACAAGGAGGCAAAGGAACAACCAAGAATTATGTCTATCAAAATTCATGCGCGGTTTTCGAGGTGGTATTTTTTTGGAATTTTCAATGCAATAAAGGGTGTAATATGCAATTTTGGCCTATTTTAGGGACAAAAATGAAAATTACGTTCAAAAGATGTCCGAAAAATATGAGACTTGGCCACAATGCAACATATGATTAAATGAATGCACTGTAATGTTTTTGGAGTTTTTGGATGCAACGTGAATTTTTTTATGAATTTTCAAATGTAAATAGAATAAATTTAAATAATTAATTATCATAAGTATTAAACCAAATTATTTTCAAGGAATAAAATTATCTAAGATCTATCACTAGGTGATTGATCTAAGAAAAATCCAAAACCTTGAAAATGTAAGATCTAATACGTATTAAAAATCAAACACTGAAATTTGCAAAATAAGTTTTACAAGGCAAAGTATGCATGCAAATGCAATTCTTTTTGGGCACAATGTCAAGCAAAATTAACTCTACAATATGTGATTTTTCGAGGATTTTTAGAGCAACGGTTAATCAAATAAGAATTTCAGAGCAAGAAATGGGCAAAATATACAAGTTTCCACAAAATAATTAATTATTAATTAACCATTGATCACAAAAATTTCCACAAGGTGTCAAAATGTAGATAATTAAATGACGAACATCATGCTATTTTTGGATAAATAAAATAATGGCAAATAGAGGTCTAAAATAACTGGGGAATATAGGGGTAGAGTTGCAATAAATAAATAAATAAAATCAAACTACAGAGGACTGATTTACAATATTACCAAAAACTGGGGATCTTCTCGCAAAAATGTCCAAGGGATCACGTGTCGAGCACGTGACCCTCGGTCGGCAGGTCCTGAAAGGCGAATATGGAAACTTTGCGTGTTTTTCTGTAAATTTCCCAGCTGTACTGCAAATA
Organism: Ottelia alismoides; assembly: GCA_037367405.1. Lineage (NCBI taxonomy): Eukaryota > Viridiplantae > Streptophyta > Magnoliopsida > Alismatales > Hydrocharitaceae > Ottelia > Ottelia alismoides. The sequence goes on from JAZKJV010002736.1 coordinate 421,545, forward strand.
GCTGGAATAGCAGGGGGGTCTTTAGCAAATTGCCCCCAGGCACGTGCGTAACACGTGACCCGGGGCTGACGTACGTGCTGACGTTCCCCCGCCCCCACGTGCGTGGCACGTGGCAGGGGCCTCGGGCCTAGGGCGCCCGGCCGAGCGGTGGAGCACGGCTGATACGATGGCTGAAGGCGGAGCTCCGGCCGTGCTCCTGTGGTTGAGGCGACAGAGCGGTGGAGCCAAGGTCGATGAAGAAGGAGACATTGCTGGCAGTCGATGGCTCGACGGAGAAGATGGCGGAGGCGTAGGCGATCGTTGGAGATCGGGGCCAAGTCATCGAAGTTGGAGGGTTTAAGTCATCGACGGTGGTTGACGAGTGCGGGGTCGGAGGTGAATCGTGGGTTGTTGGCTCGACGGCTGACTGGAGTCGATGGACTCGAAGTTATTGGTCGTCGATGGAGGCGGTGGCAGTCGAAGTTGATTGTCGGAGGAGCTCGAAGGTGGCGTAGAGACTGATGGAGGAGGCCGGTGATGGTGGAGGAGCAGAGCTCCTGGCGGTGGTTGTCGATCGAATATGGTTGGGTGGAGATAGAAAGAGAGAGAGAGAGTACCTGGGAGGAGATAAGGTAGGGTTCTACGACGCGGATGCCGGAGCGAAGCAGCGGCGGATGGCTGGGTTGCGGCGAGGAGCGGGGAGCTTCTCGGATCACACCGATCCTTGATTGTCACGATCAGAGGGAGACGCACAGCAGATGGTCTTTGGAGGTCGGCGGTGACGGTTCTTAAATAGGGCACTTGGGGGTGGCCGGACATGGAAATATATGCGAAATCGGGGACGATCGGGGAAGATTTGATTTGGCGAGATGCGTGGGGAGACGGCGCGAGGTGATGGATTGGGCGGGGAGATGCGGATCGGAGATGGTGGTGTGAATCGCGAGGCGGCAAAAGGAGATCCTACGCGCAAGATTCGTGACAATGATGGAGGGGAGGCGGAGCTAACGAAGGAGGAGGTGCCGATTTGGGAAGGAAGCTCTGGTGAAGATGACGACCCCTGTCCGTCCGATCGACCGAGATCGGGTGGCCAAATGCGCTCCACGTGGTGCTAGGAGGGAGAGAGAGGGTGCACGTGCGGAGCACGTGCCTTGGAGGCACGTGCGACGCACGCGCGTTCATTTTAATTTTATTTTTTTGTTTTTTTATAAAAATGATAAAATAATATATATACAAAAATGGCTGACACGTTGCGGCACCAGGTGCTGCCACGTGTCAGCACCAGAAAAATCGGAAAATAAATTTTTTGTAAGATACGAAATAAATAGTAAACGACCTCGGATTGAAAAAGTTTCTTCACAAAAATTGCTCGTCTCAATGAGATCTACAACTTCCATGAAGACATCAAAATCAAAATCGATCAAATGCACAAAGTGAATTTTTGGGGTATCCCATGTACATAGAATACCTTGATTTTTTGAGTTTTGTAACTTGTATGTCATTTTTAAATCAGATAAAAAATCGGGAAAAACTATGGTAAAATCAAAGGTAAATAATTACACATTACTCTAATTTTTTTGAATTTTTATTAATAGGTTAAATATGTACATAAAATATTAGGTCAAAAACCGCGAAAATACACAAATGTACAAAAGGGGCCCAAAACCCAACTTTCATATATGAGCTCAGATTCACTTGAACTTGGTCTTGTTTTGAAGGTAATTGAATGTACATTAGTTCAAAAGTGAGTAGGATTAAATTGAACACTGAATGAGGAAGATATGAAGTTTTTAGTCCGGAAATCCTGAAACTAGGGTTTTGGTTTTTGGTCCACTTATTTGGGCTAGTTATTTTTTTGTATTTTTTCTTTATTCTTGTCAGTGATATGTACACAGTGGAGGTGGTTTTGGCTTATTCGGAGTTAGCATGAATGAGTTAAAAATCAAGGAAGTTAGGCTATTTACAGGTAATTTTGCCTTGGATTTTTGTTTTCTTATTTTGTGCAGAAATTATGGATAAATTGCAATTCTTATGAAAACGTGCATGAATGCTAATTATGCAAAATAGATGCAGAAATGCTGTTGATTTAGAGTGATGGATCTGATATTCATTATCCCCCTATACTTAAAGCATGCTCGTCCCTGAGCATCAAAAAGAAATGTCATGAAGTGAAATGAGATAGGTTTCCATACCAAGATCATGAGCGGAAGGTGAAAGTGAAACTAGACTCGACCTTTGGATTATTAGTGTGGCAGAACTTCTGTGAGACTTAGAATTTTAAAATCAACAGCCTTCAAGTTCTACATATCATTGCTGCAGTTTCGGCTCAGAAGTCATCTTATATCAATCCTCTTTCCAAGGCATACCCTATGAACATTGAACAATCGACTCATGTGGGTGAACGGTTTTATCTCTTCCCACCCAGAATGTCAGACTACCGCGCAAACCTCCTCTCCAGTAACTCATCCTCGGGGAGTCAGGTATTTCCTTCTAAGGTCTGTCGCGTTGTGTTTACAATCGAATTGGGAGAGAAGTTAGAAGAATGAGAAAAGAATTGGAGGGTGGCCAGTGTAGTCACCTCTCCTTGTGAAGTGGCCAGTGTAGCCGAGTCTCCACCAAGATCTGCAGGTTTCTTGAAGCTTCGACCTTTTTGGTCAGATATTTATTTGGTAGAATGCTTCTTTGTATTTGGAATTTTTGGTGTTTCTGCTTGGATCTTGTTGTGCCCCTACGGATATAGAATCTTTTGTTTCCGTACATTTTTTGGGGTCTTAGAGAAAATTGTGCCCAGTCGTCCATCCTTTTTCTGAAGCTTTATTTCAACCCGTACTCTGGTCTTTAGATTTCCACGTTACTAGAAAAGAAACTCACACAGTCTTTCAACATCTTGTCTGAGTAGAGCTAAGTGCATAGTGTGAGAGTACAAATTAACTCCTTATTCCAGAGTTTGTACCCAGAATGAAGAGACCAGGTTAGACACTAAGAATCAAACTCTACACACTTTCACGTGGAACTTAAAGAATTAAGTCAACGACCTGAAGTTTCTAAAATCCTATTTCTCGGTGAAGTTCCTCTGAAAATTAGGTGGATTAAGGTCAAGTCCAGACCACTCTCGGTTTCGGCTCATGACTCAGTTCAGAACCCGATGACTTTTCACAGATGCAAATGAATGCGGTGCTGGATGAAGTGCAAGTATGTGGAATGCAAACACATTTGTGTTTTGATTTTTTATGCAAAAATGAATAAGAAGCCATTTTTTCAAAATTTTTGGGTAAAGTCAGTGTTAGCGGCAAAACTCTTCTTTTTTTTATTTATTACCCACCCCGTAAATACATATAGACTTATGCGGAAGTACGAGGTATGGCTAAAATATATACACAGTATATATACAGACCCCCCTATACTTAGTGAGTGTTGTGTCCTCAGAGCACAAGAAGCGTAAAGAAGACATAGCTCTGGCTAAGCGTAAGAGAGTAAAATTTTGATGTACAATGGTTCACCCCCCCCCCCCTCCTATACTTAGACTGTGAATAGTCTAAGTATAGAAGAAGAGTGCAAAAAGAGGCGGTCGAGATATGTAAATGAGGAGAGTATATACAGGTAGGTGTCGGTTCCCCCTACACTTAGGCTCTGGTCTGATAAATCTTCACTATCTTTGCTCTGTGTGAAATAGATGGCCTCAACTTGAACTGTCTTCTCTTTGGATGATTCTATATATGGCTTCAGTAATTGTCTATTCACTGAGAAAGGTTGTGCATCATCTTTGAGTTCGGCAATATCCACACTTCCATTGGTATGCACATCGATGACAACATAGGGACCTGTCCATTTTGATTTCAGTTTCCCATGAAAAATCTTTAACCGAGCATTAAGCAACCACACTTTCTGCCAGGGACAAAGGTTTTGTCTCGAATGTGTCTATCATGCCATCTCTTAACCTTGTCCTTATAGATTACACTGTTGTCATATGCTCGGTTTCGGATTTCAATTAGCTCATTCAAATTTAAGTCTCGACATAATTTCCCAAGGTGACAACTCAAATTCAACTTTTTGATTGCCCATTCAGATTTGTGAATCAATTCTGTAGGTAGGTGGCATGGCTTGCCATAGATCATCCTAAAAGGTGAAGTACCGAGTGGAGTCTTATAGGTTGTCCTATAGGCCCACAGAACCTGGTCCAATAGTTTTTACCAGTCCTTCCTATCTGGAAAAACCAACTTTTGAAGAATACCCTTCACCTCTCTATTAGAAACCTCTGCCATGCCATTAGATTGTGGATGACATGGGTTGGCTATTCTATGCTCAAATTTATACTCTTTATCCAAAGATCTCATTTCCTTATTCACAAAGTGGCTACCTCCACCAGAAATCAAAACTTTTGGTATCCCGAACCTTGCAATGATATTATCCTTGATAAACTTACATACGGTTTTGCTATCTGCGGTTCAGGTTGGAATAGCCTCTACCCATCTAGACAAATAATCAACCGCTAACAAGATGTACTCAAATCCATTGCTATTGGGAAAGGGACCCATAAAATCAATCCCCCATGCATCGAAAACATCACAGAAATTCATTGGTTGCCTGGGCATTTCATCTCTATAACCAACAGTCCCTCCCATCCTTTGGCAAATCGGGCAAGACCGTACAAATTCATTAGCATCATGAAATAAGGTCTGCCAGTAAAATCCACACTGGAGCACCTTGTGCGCGGTTCTCTTTCCCGAATCGTGTCCTCCAGCCTCGAGAGTATGACAATGTGTGAGGACACTCTGGTATTCTTCCTGAGGAATACATCTTCGCCAGACATAATCCACTCCATAGAAAAGGAAAGGATTGTCCCAATGGTATTTTCTCGATTCCGACTTTAGTCGATCATCATTCTCTTGGTCCAACCAAAGGGAACCTTCTTAGAGACAAGATAGTTCACGATGTTGGAATACCATGGGGTTGAATCAATAACGCAAACAAATTCGTCTGGAAAAGTCTCCTTAATAGGTCCAGTGTCAGGATAATCATTTTTCTCAATTCGGGAAAGGTGATCAACAACAACATTCTTTATTCCAGGTTTATCCTTGATCTCGAAATTAAATTCCTGGATTAACAAGATCCACCTCAAAAGCCGTGCTTTGGCATCTTTCTTATCCATGAGGTATCTAATTGAGTATGATCAGTGAAAATTGTCACCTTGGAGCCTAATATGTATGATCTGAATTTTTCAAGGGCCCAAACAACCGTGAGCATTTCCTTTTCAGTCACCGTATAATTTTTCTATGCAGGATCCAATACTTTGCTTGCGTAGTGAATCGCATAAGGGATTCCATCCCGTCTTTGTCCAAGCACAGCACTGACAGCAAAATCTGATGCATCAGTCACGATCTCAAAGAGAAGAGACCAGTCGGGAGCTTGTAATATTAGCGATTCACATATCTTATTTTTCATGAGCTCGAAGGCCTCAAGACACTTGTGATTCACAATAAACTCGGTATCTTTTCCTAAGAGCTTAGTCAGTGGGTGGGCGATCTTTGAAAAATCAGGGATAAATCTTCGATAAAATCCAACATGCCCTAGAAAAGACCTCACTGACTTGACGTTGGTTGCTGGCTCAAGTTTCTTGATCACATCCATCTTGGCAGGGTCAACCTCCATTCCCTTTTCGGAGATGACATGCCCCAATACGATACCCTCAGTCACCATAAAGTGACTCTTCTCCCAGGAGAGTACCAAATTAACCTCCATACATCTCTTGAGGACTCGGTCCAAGTGTGCTAAACATGTATCAAATGAATCACCATGGACCGAGAAGTCATCCATGAAGACTTCCAGAAAATCATCCACCATTTCGGAAAATACGGCAATCATGCACCGCTGAAATGTGCCTGGAGCATTACAAAGCCCGAATGGCATGCGCTTGAATGCATAGGTACCGAAGGGACATGTAAATGTGATTTTTTTTCTTGATCCTCGGGAGCGATAGCTACTTGATTGTAGGCAGAATACCCATCAAGAAAACAGAAGAATGCTTTCCCTGCAAGTCTCTCCAAGATTTGATCAATAAATGGAGGTGTAAAGTAATCTTTCTTGGTTGCAGCATTCAGGCACCTGTAATCGACACAGACACGCCACGACGTGGGCACTTGGGTTGTGATCTCTACACCTTCCTCGTTGGTGACCATCTGGATTCCCGACTTCTTCGGGACGACATGAAGGGGGGACACCCACTTGGAGTCAGAAATGGGGTATATAAAACCTACTTTGCACCATTTCTCTATCTCTTTCTTAACTACTTCCCAAAGATTGGGATTTAATCTTCTCTGAAATTCACGGGAAGGCCTTGCATTATCCTCAACATAAATTTGGTGCGAGCAGAGAGAGGGGTTGATTCCTACAAGATCCGACACAGTCCAATCGATGGCTTTTCGATTTCGCTCAAGGACTTCTAGTAGTCTGGATTCTTGGTCCATGGTTAATGATAAGCTAATGATCATAGGGAATTTATCTTTGGATCCATTAAGAAATGCATATTTCAGTGTGGGAGGGAGAGGTTTCAGCTCTGGCAAATCTAAATCATCAATCAAGTCTGGTTGAATGTCTTTTAAATCTGGCTCTGTGCTGGTTGGTGGCGAATCATTCTGTAATATGATAGCCACTAATCCTGAAGGAATGTGAGTCGGATCGCAAAGTAGTGCGGTAATTCGGCCAAAGCCGCGTCCGACTCATCATCGATTTTTCTTGATTTTCCCGAAGAAGATGGGATTGACAAATCCGAAAGGATTTCTGTGTCATCAAGATTATAATGGGTGTTTGCATACTAACTAGTGCATTGTTTCTTCTTCTATTGTGGTGTTAACAATCTGAAGGTCTGGCAGTTGGTCCCACAGTCCAGTAGTGCTGATGAGATTACACTCAGATGTTTCGGCATCTTCAGTGGTGGATTCGGAATCTGGTCTTTGCCACTTTATTTGTTTCATCTCCAGATCCACTTCTCCATCTAGGGAGTGGAATTTCATCATTCCTGTGCCGTAATCGAATACAACCTTGGCAGTTCTTGAGAATGGTCTTCCAAGAATTATTTACGATTCCTTCCAATGGTTCGGGGTCTCCATATCAAGGACAGTGAAGTCCACTTTGTATTTCGTACCCTCGACCATAATGATAACATTTTTCACTTCTCCCTTAGGTCTTTTAGTGGATTTGTCAGCGAATTGGAGTAAAGATAATGATTTCTGGAGAGGACCTAACTCCAATATGTAATATAAGGCTAAGGGAAGAAGATTGATGGAAGAACCATTGTCGAGGAGTGTGAGTGTGAACGCAATGCCACCAATGCGACTTTCCACATAATGAGCACCTAGATCCCTTTTCTTTCTTGGTAAATGTTGATTTCTGACGCATTTGGTAGTGGCCACTGTCAGGACATGAGTCTCCACAAATGATTTATTTTCTTTGTACGAGTCCTGGTGAGGTTACATTTCATTTTCAAGTATTTCTGAAATGCTAGATTACTAGCCACATACTGATCAAAGGGTACTTTGACTGTGATATTCTGTTGACAGAACTTTTCCATCACTGGATCATTTTGAATGTTTTTCTTTTGTTTTCCTTTCTTAAGAGTATGGGGGAAAGGAATGGAAGCATTTGAGACAGGAGAAAGAGAGCCAGAATCATAAATAAGATCATCTTTATTAGATTTGGAGTTCTTATTACAATCATGATTTTTTTTATAATAATTATGTTGCTGAAATGGTGACAAAGGTATTTTTGCAGCAATTAGAGGTTCAAGATCCTCTACGGTCTCCATAGATGCTTTTACTTTATCTCGAGCTGAAATCCTCGGGCATCCTTCTTCTTCATCCTCAGAAGCATCCTCCTATTGATCTTCTGAGTCTTGATGGTCTGATTCCCTTGCCCGATTAGGTACGACCACGATCCTTCCGCTCCTGAGTGACACGGTATTGATATTGTCAAACGAAAGGATCTCATGTTCAGATGTGGAAAATCTGAATAGTATACCTGGCCATTGTGTTGAGAGGATTGAGATCTGTTCAAGCTATTTGGGTTAGCTTGAACTTAGGCGAGAATGGCTGTGGTTGGGGCTGTCTGTTCATCCTTCCAACGGGATAAACGATTAATGTCTACCCATAGATCTTACAGCTCATTTCGAAAACTGCGAATTTCCTCCAGCATCTGTCTCTGGATGTCTACCGGTTCTTCTGGAGGTTTGGATGATTGAGATGCTTGATTTGGAGCTTGATATTGTTGACGATGTTGTTGAGGTTGGTTCGGACGGGTGAATGGTTGCTGCTGCCTCGAGTGCTGAGTTTGATGTGGAGCTGTAGGGAATGCGGCATTATAGAAGGTGGGTGGATGTTGATATTGCTGACGGTCCCCCATATTACCCTGTCGGGTATTATCCTGTGTGTACCAGATGCTGTTTATCTCGAATGTCAGAGGCGGGGCTTCTTCGACTGTCTCGGCTGGTGGAGGTGACTGCTAGGAAGGTTGGGTACAGGATTGGTCCTGAGCCCACAGTTGTTGTTGTCCTGATCCTGGCTGCTCCTAGACATGATGCACATGATAGACTGGAGCTGTAGAAGCAGTAGTTATCCTTATCTTGTATACCTTCTCAGTGAGCTCCTCCATTTGCTTTGGAAACTGGGAGATCTGGTTGTCGATGTCATTCATCCTTTTATTAATTTGATCCACAACTGTTAATTTATCTGCGATGATGTTCATGTTGGGAATCAAATCCTCTGCTATTTGCGCGACACTTTGCTTCCCTCCTTTGGCTTGAAAGTTGTTCAAGGAATCAGTGTAAGCTCTACTAGCGATTTGTGAATGGCTTGTCTCCGCCATCTGCTCCAGAATTTTCCAGACGGTCTCAGCTCCTCGGGATGTGTAATTTCCTCCACAGGTAGCGCTGACTAAACCCTGAGTCCCGTAGTTAAGACCAGAATAGAGTGATTGAACCAGGATGTTATTATCTAGGTCATGACAGGGACATTTTTGCAGCAGATCTTTAAATCTATCCCATGCATCACAAAGTGGTTCATTCGGCATCTGAGAGAAACTAGTGATGCGAGTCCTCATTTGATTGGTTCGACTCAAAAGGTATAATTTCTTCAAGAATAGATTTTTGAACTTATCATAAGTGGTCACCGTCACTTCCAAATTTTTCACCCAATAATATGCCTTACCTTTCAAGGTGAAAGGTAATACAGTGAGATGAATGTAGTCGTGGCTGACTTGTGGGTGCCTCTGATTAGAACATACTAGCTCCAAATCACGCAAAAATTCATATGGTTCTTCATTTGCATTACCATGAAATTGTGGTAATTGACTCAGGAAGTGTGGATTCAGTTCATGGTGAACCTCTGGCTGAGGTGGTTGCAAGTAATTTCTAACTCTATATTGCCCGGGATTGTATGCAGCTTCCATTGGTGGTTCTTCCTCTGCATTCAACCGTTCTAGCTGTTCCCTTATTAAATTTTGTTGCTGCTCAGATACGGCTAGTCTTGTGAGAACCATTTGCATTGGATCTTCATTGAGTTCATCTTCCTGATTGCTCTTCTTTGGAGGCATCTTTTGTGAGTGCTTCTTTTCACCTTCAGATTGTGAAAAATTGGAGTCAATAGTTTGGAAAATATTATAAGAGGAGGATTCAAGGGGAAGGTGTCCCTGAACCCAAGGTGGTTCTGAGTAAGAGTGACTCAGAACGTTTGAGACTGGAAAGTTTGTGGTGGCCAAAAAAAGGTTCGCTGAGTCCGAACAGAAATTACTACAATCTTCCATTCTCAAATCCAAGAGATTACAAGAGGTGTACAGTTTATGATTTAGGCACAAGTGTGCGGTATTCGATGATCAACTAAGTTCTACGCACAAATCAAAAATAATACAAAGTTTTGTTTCACCAACTCACTCAGTGAAGGCCGTAAGAGTTCGACCAGTTATCTTGTCGATTTTTAATTGATGAGAAGTCAGATTTTGCAAACCGTTTAACGAGCTGTTGGGTGCCAAAATTTCCTTAAAGACTATCCCGAGTTCGTACGACTAGTTGCATCCACTTTCAGCCAGTATATGTGTAAGTACGGACCGTAAAATGGCTACCCGTGTTACTTAAGGACGGAGCCTTACGCAGTGTCCTTAAAACCACCCACTCTGCTAAGGAAGTCCGGACTGTTTACCGGCTACCCGTATTCCTCACTGAGAAGTAGCTAGTCATTTTTAAAATCAGTAGTCTATATGAAAATCTTGGCTTGGCTCTATCCTAGTGTGCGTCTCTCTTCTCTCTGCAAGATAAAGACAAACAATGTCGAGGTTGCTCTCCCACAAGAATTCTTGATTTTATGGGTTCTTAAAAATCGGCTATATTTAGCAGTCCCAATTTTAATTTGGTGATCACTGAAGAATTTAAGTGAGTAGAAATATACGTCTACCATCCAGTCCCAATTTCCTTTAGAATTATGTGATAAAACAAGAGGGAGGAGTTCGGGAAAAGCTGATGCACGTGAAAAACTATGATGTATGCTCAGTTAGAAGACTTACAGTGAATCCTCGCAATCTCCATGTGGGATGCTAGACAGAATTTGAAAATTATTCTATATAAAATGCAAGCCGATGAAAAACCGCACCTAAGCTGAAAGTTCTATTAGCGGGGAAGAAATGAGTTAAATTTTGGCTAAATTGAACGATCTATGTATGTCTCAATTAATGTGAAGTGTGGCTTAAGCCTACAAGCACAATCAAAAAATTAAAATGCTCAGAGAGTCGTATGTGCAAGTCTAGTCTAATCACCACTCAAGTCGGGCCCCACCCTCACCGGAGGGTGAAATAGGATATGACACATCACAGAAAAAGTTAGAGGTCTTGTTACATACGCGAGACTCCTAACAGACATCGCTATAAATAAGCAATTAATTACAGAAATTTAAAAATTGTAGGAATTAAAAATCTAGACTCTACGCTCTCTCATGACTCGACTCGATCTTAAATTAATTGCGTCTTTTTCGGAAGTCGGTGAAGATGCTTCGGTTTATTGAAAAACCGCTCCACGTAAGCCATGTACCTTGCAAGAAAAATTAAGAGAGATAATATAAGAGAGTGACTCAAAAAATATGATAAAATAGACAAGAGAAATAAATGCAGGAAAATAAATGGAATTTATAATGAACAATTCAGAGGTCAGAGTACCCGAATGTGGAAAACCGAACGAAAATATTTAAGACAAAAATTCTAAGTCGTTTGCCTCCCCAGCAACGGCGCCATCTAACGAATCCAAAAACGCGCTTGTTAAGAAGATGTTTTTATTTGTCGTTCGGGTTAAAATGATTAGTCGTGCGTTGTAGGCGGCAATCAGAATCGGTCAAGAAAATAACCACAAATACTTTATTCAATCTTCAATCTCGTGGTTTTATGTTTATTTTACTTGGGTAAGTCTCAAGGTCGATTACAAGGAGGCAAAGGAACAACCTAGAATTATGTCTATCAAAATTCGTGCACGGTTTTCGAGGTGATCTTTTTTGGAATTTTCAATGCAATAAAGGGTGTAAAATGAAATTTTGGCCTTTAAGGACAAAAACGAAAATTATGTTCAAACGATGCCCGAAAAATATGAGACTCAGCCACAATGCAAAATATGAGTAAATGAATGCACTGTAACTTTTTTGGAATTTTTGGATGCAATATGAATTTTTTTTAGAATTTTCAAATGTAAACAAAATGAATTTCAATATTTAATTATAATAAATACTAAACCTAATTATTTTCAAGGAATAAAATTATCTAAGATCTATCACTAGGTGATTGATCTAAGAAAAATCCTAAACCTCGAAAATGTAAGATCTAATACCTATTAAAAATCAAACATTTAAATATGCAAAATGATTTTTATAGGGCAAAATATGTATGTAAATGCAATTCTTTTTTGGGCACAATGTCAAGCACAATTAACTCTACAATATATGGTTTTTCGGGGATTTTTAGAACAATGGTTAATCAAATAAGAATTTCAGAGCAAGAAATAGGAAAAATATGCAAATTTCCACAAAACAATTAATTATTAATTAACCATTGATCACAAAAATGTCCACAAGGTGTCAAAATGTAGAGAATTAAATGAAAAACATCATGCTATTTTTGGATAAAAAAATAATGGCAAATAGAGGTCTAAAATCACTAGGGAATACAGGGGTAGAATTGCAATAAATAAATAAATAAAATCAAACTGCAGAGGACTGATTTATAATATTACCGAAAACTGGGGTTCTTCTCGCAAAAATGTCCAAGGGATCACGTGCCGAGCACGTGACCCTTGGCCGGCGGGTCCTGAAAGGCGAATATGGAAACTTTACATGTTTTTTCTGTAAATTTCCCAACGGTACTGCAAATGGTCGGAATAGCAGGGGGTCTTTAGCAAATTACCCCCGGGCACGTGCGTAACACGTGACCCGGGGGTGACGTACGTGCTGACGTTCCCCCGCCCCCACGTGTGTGGCACGTGGCGGGGGCCTCGCGCCTGGGAATCCCGGCCGAGCGGTGGAGCAGCGGCTGATGTGATGGCTAAAGGTGGAGCTCCGGCCGTGCTCCTGTGGTTGAGGCGATAGAGCGGTGGAGCTCAGGCAGACGAAGAAGGCGACGTTGGTGGCGGTCGATGGCTCGACGGAGAAGATGGCGGATGCGTAGGCGATCGTTGGAGATCGGGGGCAAGTCGTCGAAGTTGGAGGCGTTGAAGTCATCGACGGTGGTTGACGAGTGCGGGGTCGGAGGCGAATCATGGGTTGTTGGCTCGACGGCTGACCGAAGTCGATGGAGTCGAAGTTATTGGTCGTCGATGGAGGCGGTGGCGGTCGAAGTTGATTATCGGAGGAGCTCGAAGGTAGCGTAGAGACTGATGGAGGAGGCCAGCGATGGTGAAGGAGTAGAGATCCTGGCGGTGGTTGTCGACCGGAGATGGTTGGGCGGAGATAGAAAGAGAGAGAGAGAGAGAGAGAGAGAGAGTACCTGGGAGGAGATAAGGTAGGGCTCAACGGCGCGGATGTCGGAGCGAAGCAGCGGTGGATGGCTGGGTTGTGGCGAGGAGCGGGGAGCTTCTCGGATCACGCCGATCCTTGATTGTCACGATCAGAGGGAGATGCACAGCGGATGGTCTTTGGAGGTCGGCGGCGGGGGGTCTTAAATAGGGCACTTGGGGGTGCCCGGACATGGAAAGATTTGCGAAATCGAGGACGATCGGGGAAGATTTCGATTTGGCGAGATGTGTGGCGAGGCGGCGCAAGGTGATGGATTGGGAAGGGAGATGCGGATCGGAGATGGTGGTGAGAATCGCGAGGCAGCCGGAGGACATCCTGCGCGCAAGATTCGCGGTGATGATGGAGGGGCGGTGAAGCTAACGAAGGAGGCGGCGCCGATTTGGGAAGGAAGCTCTGGTGAAGACAACGACTCCTGGCCATCCGATCGGCCGAGATCGGGCGGCCAGATGCGCTCCATATGATGCTAGGAAGGGAGAGAGAGAGGGCGCACGTGCGGAGCACGTGCCTTGGAGGCACGTGCGACGCACGTGCGTTCATTTTAATTTAATTTTTTTTATTTTTTATAAAAACAATATAATAATATGAAATAAATAGTAAACGACCTCAGATTGAAAAAGTTTCTTTACAAAATTGCTCGTCTCGATGAGATCTTCAAATTCCATGAAGACATCAAAATCAAAATCGATCAAATGCACAAAGTGAATTTTTGAGGTATCCCATGTACATAGAATACCTTTATTTTTTGAGTTTCGTAATTTTTATGTCATTTTTAAATCAGATAAAAATCCAAAAAAACTATGGTAAAATCAAAGATAAATAATTACACATTACTCTAATTTTTTAAATTTTTCTTAATAGGTTAAATATGTACATAAAATATCAGGTCAAAAACCACGAAAATACACAATGTACAAAAGGGGCCCAAAACCCAACTTTCACATATGAGCTCAAATTCACTTGAACTTGGTCTTGTTTTGAAGGTAACTGAATGTACATTAGTTCAAAAGTGAGTAGGATTAAATCGGACACTGGATGAGGAATACATGAAGTTTTTAGTCCGGAAATCTTGAAACTAGGGTTTGGGTTTTTGGTCCACTTATTTGTGGTTAGTTATTTTTTTGTAATTTTCCTCTATTCTTGTTAGTGATATGTACATAGTGGAGGTGGTTTGGCTTATTCGGAGTTAGCATGAATGAGTTAAAAATCAAGAAGTTAGGGTATTTACAGGTCATTTTGGCTTGGATTTTTGGCTTCTTATTTTGTGCAGAAATTATGGATAAAATGCAATTCTTATGAAAAACATGCATGAATGCTAATTATGCAGAATAGATGCAGAAATGCTGTTGATTTTGAGGGATTTGAGATTAATAAATGAGATTTAGAGTGATGAATCAGAGATTCATCAATGGGTCATCATTGACCAGTTGACCAAGTCAACCCATTTCATCCTGATCAACGTGACATATACACCAGTACAACTAGCCCAAGTTATACACTCAGCACATCATTCGGTTGCATGGATAGCTAAAGAAGTAGTGTCGGACAGAGATTCTTGTTTCACATCACACTACTGGGGAGAATTTGTGAGATCCTTGAGGCTTGAACTACGCATGAGTTCAGCTTACCATCCACAGACATATGGGTAGTCCGAGAGGACCGTTCAAACATTAGAGGACTTCTTCCGGGCTTGTGCGGTTGAGTAGAAGGGATCCTGGAAGGATAACCTTCTTCTAGTTGAGTTCACGTACAACAATAGCTACCACGCCAGTATAGACATGGCACTATTTGAGGCATTGTACGAGAGACAGTGCACCACTCCTTTGTGTTGGCATCAAGTGGGTGACAACACCATGTTCACCCCGCAGATCATCGAGGAGACCTCCACGGTGGTGGAGACTGCTAGGAGGAAATTGCTGACCGCACATAGCCGTCAGAAGGGTTACATCGTCCAGCGGCATAGAGACCTTGAGTTCCAGGTATGTTATCCTACATTCATGCCCTAATGGGTATAATTCTTAGCCAATCTTGTGTGACTAAAGTGTTTCTCATGATAACAGATTAGGTACTTTGTGTTCTTAAGCGTGTCCCCAATGAGATGCGTATAACGATTCGGTTCCAGGGGCAAGATAGCACCATGTTTCTTGAGACCATTTGAGATTTTGGCCCATGTTGGGAAAGTGGCTCTTCCCCCACACCTTGAGGGCATCCATGATGTGTTCCACATGTTGAATATCAGGAAGTACGAGATCCCCGACACATGATCAACTATAAGGACTTGGTTGTGGAACCAAACCTCCCCGTCCTAGAAGAGCCGAAACAGATATTGGACCACGCAGTCAAGAGGCTGAGGCAGAAGGAGATCCCGTTAGTCAAAGTCCTATGGCGAAGTTAAGATGTCGAGGAGGCAACGTGGGAACCTGAGGTGGACATGAGAGAGAAATACCCTCAATTATTCACATGTACAAGATTGAAAATGTAGACAAGTTCCCTTTGAGATTTTTATGGGTTCTGCTCTCTTTGAGATCTTTATGGGCTCATATCTTTGTGAGACTGAGATGCTATGGGGCTTGGGTTTTAAAATCAACCAGAATCATCTTAAGTCTCGAGAACGAGACTTCCTTTGATATTTTTATGATGTAAATACCCCAAAACCCGAGCAGGGACTTAATCGAAAAATTCAGATGGATATGGGCTTAATTGCAAATATGCTTTTATTCTAGTATCCAAAAAAATATTCGAGTAGTTTACCGTGTAGTGCTCATTGTGGTCTTTCCAACAAGTCCAAGAATATGAAAATCCAGCTTCGAGAGCCTGAACCCGGGTTTCAACTCAATAAAATCCCTCTTGCCCAAAACGCCCCCAAATCTCTTCCCATTGACCCCCAGTCCTTCCTCCTCCCTTTTCCCTCGCCGAAGCACCGTCGTAGATTGTCATAACATCTTGGATCGATGACCCAAGATCGCCTACACGTAGAGGAGTTCGAGGACACCATCGTGTGCAATTTTGTATCGCGAACGGAGCACCAAGTGCGCCAGTCTTCGTGGATGAAGAAAATGAGGTCGCAAACTTTTCGAGGTACGATCTTCCCTTTCTCTTGCTGCAAGTTCCACACGGTTTGGTTCCTTTGTGTATGAGGTCGAATCCTTAGAGAACCATAGACATCATTGTGATACGATTGGTAAAGTCACTCCATATCCCCATAGTGAAAGAGGGTGCGTAAGTCCAATGTTGAGCTTATTAGCTACTCTAATTCCTACAATTTTTACATTCTGACAGTGAGCATCCCTTTGAAATGCGTATTTAAATTCATTAGTAAATTAACAGGGAATAATAAGATATGAGGGAGAAACATGGACGAAATTGGGAGAATTATCTAGTGAAGGTGCATGCACAGGGAGCTTTATGTTGTCAGTTGGAGTTCCTGATAGCATGCAGGTCTTGATCTACTGATAAGCTTGCAAAAAAAATCTGGGAAAACGTAAACCCAACAACCAAACTTATCTACATGAATTTCATACCATTTTCACCATTTAGTGTTTCTTTTGAAAATTAATGACCTAAAGATGGCTGCAAAGCAACAGGAGGTGACATGAATAAGTAATCGATTTGGTCAAAAACACATGCAGTTATTGTTGGTCATAGATTTTATCTCAGAAACACTTGTGAATCATATAGGCTGATTATTGGTGAAGAAAAAAACAAAACAACAGTTATAAAAACAAGAAATACATACTGTCGGGAATTAGAACTCGTGAAAACGATTTTGTTAGAGCCTATATTATATGGTAGGATCGGGATCTACCTCTTAAACCTGTTGCTATAATAACATTATCAGATTCATAAGTTTATCACAATACTGGTACTGGACAAGGAGATTGTAGACACGTAATAAATACATAGAACTATAATGGTTATTTTTTTGTTGTTGATGGATATAAGTACATGTTACATGAAAGAATAAATATTCTCTTTTATTCTTGACCTCCCAGTACTGTGATGGTGGTTTGACCTTCAGCCACAATTTTTTTATGATAAACAAAACTGGAATGAAGTTGTGGTTGGATACTTTGGCATATAATTAGTATGCCAATTAGTGTATTCTCATGGAGATTCTCAAATTTTGAGACTAGAATGTATATCTTATGAAATGTCTCGGGATTTAGGAGCATACAAAAGAAAAAGGGGGATCTCTACAAATGTTATGGCATTATATCAACCCAGCTTCCTTATTCGAACATTGTATACTATGCTCATTAAGGGAGGATTTCCAGCTTGATAGTGAGTTGTAATTGCATTTGCCATTTTTCTTTCTCTATTTAACTTGGGCATTATGCCCTTTAGGAGGATTAGATCAATAAGAATGGGTTGTACCACAGTTATACTACCCTCCAAAGGTAGGTTGAATTCATAGAATAATGGCATCTTGGCATGAATCGTTAAAGAAAGCTTCCTAGTTTAGCAGGCTTAAACATGTGTTGCTCTAGCAACTTGGACTGAATATGGATATGAAGATCGAAAATGTGATATCATAGTGATCGGGCAGTGTAGTAGTGCCGCCAAGGGAGAGTCATGCACCCTTGGTGCCCCAGATAAAAGCATGGATGACCACGATCCCAACTGCTATTGTAGTTGCGATGGTTGGGGGACATATTGCTTGGCACACTGAGGTGTTAATCTGTCAGTGTTGGGCTCGGCACTTGCGTGCTTTAGCCCGGTGCTCGAGTGTGGGTCAAGTAGTCATGCTTGGGTCAGCTAGTGTTTCGCTTGTCTCTTAGAGTTAACACTTGTGTACGAGCCAGTGTAGGCCACATTGGTCAGTATTTTGAGTGGGAGCGTTAAGAGGGGAATTCTGGGAAATGTAATTAATGAAGTTGGGAATGAGAGATATTTCTCCTAGGCATAAGGAGAATCGGGTTGTCACAATTATTCGTAGGTTGGAATCTAAATTGTGAATCAGAAGTATCATTAGGAGTGGGGCTAAGCGAACATGCCGGGAACTTAGTTAGGATGCATTGTACCCCGTAGCATGCCAACGGAGGCACCCCTACCCTAAAGCATCCTTTTTACTTTAGAGTCATAGTGTAAAGTCTCATTACCAAGACCACAGACTATCCACGAAGCCTGATTATTCATATCTATATCCATATCAAATAATAATAATAAAGTAATTCTTTATGAGATCAGTTACCCAGTTGTTCTTTTGCATAAATTTAAATTATAAACTTGTTTATCATTGTATAGTTGTTTATATCGTATTGGAGAACTTTTCTCATAACGTACATATGTGTGGATCCGCAGGTTCGTAACCATGACTAGTTGGAGGCACTATCTTTTAAGCAGCTTCACCTTTTTATGGTACAGTGGTTGGTAGTTCTTTTATTGTTTTATGTGCTTAGTTTCCTTTTGAGAGACTTGTCATATAATGTATAATTGTAGACATCTATATTTATGCTTACATGTATATTTTTATGGACATGAAAATAGATAATGGAATGAAATGGAATTGATGTATGGAATGAATGAATGGAAATACATGTTATTGTAAATAGGTTGAATGCAAAGCAAGGAAAAGTTTTAAATTCCAATGCATGTTGCTATTTTCTCCTGCTTTATGAATGCCAGATATTCATTGTGAAATATATATGCGTGGATTGGTTTGTCTAGTAACCGGATCCTAGAAGGGGACGAGCGTCACACTACCTTGGTTTGTGTGTCATATGTGTGCCTAGATAATTTGCATCCATACCTGTTGATCCACTTTATTTTCAGAAATGCCCCCACGTAAGGTGTTAATTATAAGATAAGTAGCCGGCTTTTCATATCTGCATTTTAATCCCTTTTGGACCTATATGTGATATTTTTATGTGTTTTTAATCCATGTTTTATTTCAAATAAGCCCTTAACTTTGTTGTTTAATATCTTCAATATTTGATCTCTAATTAATGTGATTTTTGTTCCATTTGAAATCTTTTCTTATTCTATTAACATGTCATAATTAAGTCTCTATTATGATTAGTAGTTACTAAATTAAGATTCAGATAAATTTGTTTTTTATTCAATCTTGATTTAAGTGCCAATAATTTCATATAGTTCTAATTAACATAAATATAATTATTCAAACTTGATTCATTTCATTTAAATTTGATCAAGTAATTAATATACATTCTATATCATTATACTTTGATTAATATCTTGATTTAAATAAAGTGAATTAGGTGTCTCATTAATTAGACATCATGTACTTAATTTATTGTTTATGTCCCTGCAATAACTTGGGAGCATATTTGTGATATTGTATTGAGTTTATTGTGTGTTGTATATTGTATTGACTTGCATTCCCATTCTATATCATTTTGTCGTACGTATAATAACTTGCATTAAAAATCTTCAAAAAAGAGCATGCATTATGTTGTGCAGTCTTTGCATAGATAGCACTTGAACAAACTTAACTTAGGTACTTAGAGTCTAATTAGATAAATTAATATATCATGTCCTTATCTTCGACTCTAGACTTATCCAGGTTAATTTAGCCCTGATTTCTTCACATAGATTAATTAATTAAGGTTTTGTTGAGTAGTTAATCAGTCGTATTACACTGAATACATCTTAGATTAGCCGAATAACGCTTCACCAGATGGCATCATTGTCGGAGACACGACATTATTAGTTTTATTTAATTAGGTTTACATATCTATTTAAGTGAATTTTAGTGCAATTTAGGTTTGTTGATTTTGTTGTGTTGTTGACTCTGTTCTTGTTTGTGTTGATTTTTTATGTTGCACTAGTATATTGTTAGCTTAATATCACGTGATAATATCTAACCACAAGTTGTGTGTTGTTACAGGGCCCACGAAGGTGAGTTGACCAAGGTGATGCAGAGGCAAGGAGCCTGGAGCACCAGCTGAGGAGTCAACAACCGACTACTTAAAGAAGATATTTAGATAGCTTGTCTTATTATTTTGTATTAAGTTTAGTAATAATTTGGGTTGTGATTATTTGTAACTTAATTATCATTTATAGCAATTCTTATTTGAGAACTTGTATGTGTGATAAAGGGCATTACTAACTTTGTGTATGTTGAGACCTGTTTCATCCTCATAGAGGGTGGGGCTCGACTTGAGTGATCGAATTTAGGGTAGGCACACGTCTCTTAGAGATTTGTTAGGTCAAATTGCTTTTGCCTGACTAAATTAGGTCATATATTCATCTCAAGAGACTTAATAGTACGTACATAAACTTATTCTATCTAGCTCAAAATTTAATCTACTTCTTATCTCTACTAGAACTCCTAGTTAGGTGTGCTTTTCTCTACTTGTTGCATATAGTGTAGTATTTAAAATCTCAGTTATGCATACACATGAAGAGTGATGGGAATCAATGTAAGTATCCCTAAACTTGAGCATGCATCATTGATTTATGACTCTACACTTAGCTTTTATCGACTCCTTGAACTTGTTTTATAGCCTAAGACCTAAAAGGAAATGTGAATGTTTGTTAGGTGATGTATCTCATGTGCTCATATTAAATTTCACTGATAACCAATCTCTAAAATTAGGTTGAAATAAGAAAGTCAACTTTAAAACTTGAAATAACAATCACCTTGTAATACATGCAAGTAAAGCCCTCATTATACATAGTTACTTGCCTCAAGACAGAGCGGGTAAGGACATATCCTAAGGATAGAGACCAAATCCATGGACTTGTCCCATAAGTACATTTCTGACTCTCACGGATTTGGGAGATGCAAGGGATTGCCTCCGACCTTAGTCTACGTTTTGGTTGGGTAAGCTTGGTTGTCTCTTTAAGGGTGTGGTATTGAACCCAACAGCCCGAGAAGATCACCTTTTTACTTAAGAGCTTTCAGAAGCATCGATGGGCGTAAGGAGACTCTCTGTGTGTAATTTCCTCTAATATTAGTGAGCTCGATTTCATTTCCACCGCTTATTCTAACCCCATCCCATTTTCTGATGAAGGATACTCAAAAACCTCATACATGATGCCTCCCAAGAAGAAGAATGATAATGAGGATCATGAGGACCCTTTGCAAGTGATACTTGCTAGGTTGGTCACCTCAAAAAAATAGAATACTCTATTTAAAGCATAGTTAGGCCAGCTTAATGTGAGATTCGACACACCCACAGATGTGACATATAATTATGGGCTATATTAGAATTAAAATTGGTTAAAATCTGATCCATCATGATGTGGAATATGAGCTCAAGCCACATTTTCTTTTAGTATTGCCCAAGTTCATCGGGAATGCACATGAGGAATCATATGCACTCTTAAGAGACTTTGAGTTGGTTTGCGATAATTTTTGACACCCTAGGGTTAGTCAGGACTATATTAGGCTCAAAGCTCTACCATTTGCCTTGGAAGATAACGTTGATTACTGGCTAAAGAATCTTGAGGTAGTTATAACTATCTGTATACAGTGTAAGGATCGATTTCTAAAGAAGTTCTGCCCTTTGAGTAGGACTAATCAGATGAGGACACACATCCCTAGTTTCTCCCAGCTTCTAAATGAACTATTGTGTGACACATGGGAGAGATTCAAGGATATACTGTGGAAGTGTCCTTGCCATGGTATGGAAGATTCTATTTTGGTCAAATCACTATACGGTGGTCTTAAATATAAGGTGTAAGGTTTAGTGAGTGTTTCCTATGGAGGTAGCTATACTTCGCGATGTGCAGATACCATATGGAAGGTATTCGAGCAGATGGTCGAGATGAGATGCTCAAAAATCGTCAGTAGGTCATACATGGAGTCCCCTCTTTCACTCTTATCCAAGGAGAGGGGCAAGATGGTTGTAGTTAATCTAGTTGAGGACTTGATTCCTAGCATGGGAACCATCGCAGATAAGTTAACACTGTTAAGAGTAACGATAAGAGGATGAATGAGTGAGAGATTTTATCCAATCTCCCGAAGCAGATGGAGGATTTAGATGGGAGGTATCTACGACGAAGATACCTACAGTGTACGCATCTGTTGCTTCTATCTACCGAGTGCATCATGTTCAGGAGTAGTTGATGTCAGTGCTACCACAGCCATGGGTAGAGGACCACTCCTTTTCCCAAACTTTCCAGCAACATCCATCCGTAGAGACAATCTTCGAGGAGCCCCCTCAGGTGTGGGAGGTGAACGGTGAGTGGTACACAAATGACCCTACCAACAGATATATAGGAATGGGGGATCGTCAACCTTACCAATGCCTTTCTACTTTCCATAACACCAGCTTTATCCCTACACCCCTTCCCATACAACCAAGCCCTAGAGCCTTCTATATGTGCATCCACAACACCATGAGTTGATCCAACATGGCCCACCTTTTTAGACTTAGCTATAACAACCAGAGTATCAGGGCCAGTCTTCACGATTTTCATCTTCATTTCAGTAGGGACAACCTAGGCAGCATCTAGGTCACATCATTACTCTTCTTCATCGGGTCCTACAGACATCCAGCAACAGATTCTTGAGGAGATCAGTTCTTAGAGGAGCGAGATTCAGGATATACGAGTTGACATCAACCTCATATACCGATGATAGGACGAGTGATATGCTCCATCAACATCCACTTCCACCCAGGTTCAGGCTAACCCCAATAGGAAGTAAACTTATGATCATGTATTTATTCAGATTCATCTCGAACTGAATGTGATATTATTCCATTTGATAATGTTGATCATATGTCACTTAGGAGCGGAAGGACTATGGTCATACCTAATCAGGCAAGGGACATGGAGGACGACGTCTATGAGGCTCCGCCTGATGAAACCTTAGAGGATTAATAGGTCAGGCATCTCTAGAAAAAACAACCCCTTCATTAGCACATGAGAAGATTATCTAAAGGTGGAGAGAGGATGAAGAGCACACAAACACATCATGATGAAGATGTGAATTTTGGGTCTATGGAGGACCTTGAACCTTTGGTTGAGGAGGATGTACCGGCAATAAACATTCCCTAACCTATAGTAGACAACCACAATTCTAGGTTTAAGTTAAATGTAAAAGATTCATGTTTGAATAACTCAGTTTACTTGAATAAAAATAAGTATATTTCTATGTATGATTCTGATTCTTCTTATTCCTCTAATGTTTCAATCCCTTTATCACATGCTCTAACGACATGAAAGCACATACTTAAGAAGATTCAAAAAGATGACCCTAAAATGGAAAGTTTTGTAATGAAAACATGATGGTTACGATGCCATTTGATAAGTACATGGCTAGTAATCTTGCATTTCAGAAGTACCTTAACGTAAGATGCACATCCACTTGTGTAACTAGAAGAAATTGAGCGGCCAAGTAAAGATTCATGTCTTAATAGTAGCCACTACTGATTGTGTTAAGAATCAGCAACTACTAAGAAAGAAGAGAGATATGGGTGCACACTATGTGGTGAGTCATATTGATGACATTGTGTTTGCATGCACTCTCCTAGATAACGAAGCTTCTATTAACCTACTTCCTTTAGCATTGTATGAGATACTAGAATTAGGACCTCTATCCAAATCAAGACCCTTGCTTCAGTTTGTAGATAAGTCTACATGAAGAGATAAGGGTGAGGTTAAAAACATAATCATCTCGACTGAGGGACAAGAATACATGGTGGACTTCATTATCCTTGATATGGAATTCCCCAATCACTGGAGAGAATCTCATATTATCCTAGGGTGGCCTTTCCTTAGGATCGTCATTGCTTCATTTGGCTATCAGACTGGAATGATGATGTTCTATTCTCCAGGAAGATAAGTGGACCTTGAGATGCAACAGGCAGTAACCAGACTCCCATAGCAGCACATATTACTCATATTATGAGGAAGAGTGTAGACCAATAGGCATAGTTGTGCCATGAAAACAAACACTGACAGTACTGAGGGAGACCTTCTCATATGGAGAGGACAGTGTTCACGATGCAATATGCTAGGTGTTTCCAAGCTTCTTGATTGATGCATAACCCTACTCCCCTGATGACACATAAGTCTCTTTGGACTTCATGGTTCCATCTTTCATAGAACAACCAAGGGTTGAGGATGATGAGTCGGACACGGCTTTAGACGAACTACTGTAGATCTTTAGCAACCCCACCCAAGATACAACAGAGTTAGTGACAAGCATAGCACAATCAGGCCCACTTCATGCAGCACGGAATCAGATTCATCTATGGTACAACTTGATTTACTTGATGATACATCTGTGCTAGATCTGAAACCAATTCTTCCTATACTAGTATGCCTTTCTTGCGGGTCCCAAGAACATATATCATTATTAATTCTAAGTTGACTATAGAACATGATTCTAGGTTGCTAAAAGTCTTAGAGA
This sequence comes from Ottelia alismoides, assembly GCA_037367405.1. Lineage (NCBI taxonomy): Eukaryota > Viridiplantae > Streptophyta > Magnoliopsida > Alismatales > Hydrocharitaceae > Ottelia > Ottelia alismoides. The sequence goes on from JAZKJV010002736.1 coordinate 445,872, forward strand.
AGAACCACAAGTTAATAGGTTGGACTCTGTCAGACCTCGTGAGGATTAATCCTACTCTCTGTTAACACCACATCTATATTGAGGACAATGCTAGCCCTTCCTGTGAATTTCAAAGATGACTCAATCTGAATCTAAGGAAAATCATGAAGAAAGAGATTGAGAAATGGTGTATAGAAGGTTTTATATACCCCATTTCAGACTCCAAATGGGTGGCCCCACTACATGTTGTCTCGAAAAAGTCGGGAATTCAGATGGTCACTAGTGAGGAGGGAGTTGAGATTGCGACATGAGTACCCACTTTGTGGCATGTCTGTGTGGACTACAGATGCATGAATGTTGTGACAAAAAAGATCAACTTCCCTTGTCATTAATTAATTCAAATATTTGAGAGGATTAGCAGGGAAAGAGTTCTTCTATTTTCTTGACGGATACTCAAGCTATAATCAAGTAGCCATCATCCCTAAAGATCAGGAAAAGACCACATCACATGTCCATTCGGCACATACACATTCAATCGTATACCATTCGGGCTCTGTAATGTCCCAAGCACTTTTTAACGATGCATGATTGTTTATTTACCAATATGGTGGGTGATTTCCTAGAGGTCTTTATTGATTATTTCTCATTTTCATGGTGATTCATTTTATTCATGTCTTGCACACTTGAGCCAAGTTCTGCAAAGATGTAGAGAGGTGAATCGGGTGCTCTCCTAGGAAAAGAGTCATTTTATGATCCAGGAGGGCATCATGTTGGGGCATCTCATCTCCAAAAAGGGAATGGAGGTCGACTCTACCAAGGTGGATGTGATTAAGAATCTTGATCTATCAACCAACATCAAGTCAACACGATTATTTTTAGGGTATGTTGGATTTTATAGAAGATTTATTCAGGATTCAAAGATTTCCCGACCATTGATTGAGTTCTTAAGAAAATAAATAGAGTTCATTATAGATCACATGTGTCTTGAGGCCTTTGAAATGTTGAAAAGAAAGATCATTGACTCACCTTTTTTACAAGCTCGTGATTGGTCTCTTCCCTTTGAGATCATGACTGATGCTTCGACTTTGCGATAGGAGATGTGTTAGGACAAAGGCAAGAAGATATATCGTTTGCAATTCACTACAAGAGTAAAGTTCTAGATCCTGCATAGAAGAATTATACTGTTACTGAAAAGGAAATTCTCCCAGTAGTATGGGTCCTAGAGAAGTTCATATCCTATATTTTAAGCTCTAAGGTGATAATTTGCACTGATCACATAACTATTTGTTACTTAATGGAAAAGAAGGATGCGAAGGTGCGTCTTCTTAGGTGGATCTTATTACTACATGAATTTGATTTGGCGACTAATGATAATACTGGAGTCAAGAATGGTGTGGCTGATCATTTATCTCAGATTGAACTTAAGGCTTCCCCTAAGACTGGATCAACTACATAGACTTTCTCGGAAGAGTCAATTTGTGTTATTGATCACTCCCTTGGTATGCCAACATGGTGAACTATCTTGTCTCCAAGCAAGATTCTCAAGGTTGGACTAGGAGCAGTATTGACTAACTGAAGTCGGATTTGAATACATACCATTGGAAGGATTCGTTCCTTTTCTTTGAAGGACCAGATTGCGTCTAAAGAAGGTGTATTCCTCAAGAGGAATACCAAAGTGTCCTCACTCACTGCCATACTCTAGCAGTAGGAGGACACCACTCGTGAAAGAGAACCACACTAAAGGTGCTCCAATATGGATTCTACTGGCAGACCTTGTTTCGTAATGTGTTTGATTTTGTATGGTTGACCTATCTATTAGGGAATGGGAAGGACAGTCGGATCTAGAGACGAAATGCGCATGCAACCTATGATATTATGTGATGTTTTTGATGCATGAGGCATTGATTTCATGGGTCCCTTTCCCAATAGAAATGGACATGAATACATCTTGTTAGCGGTTGATTATTTATCAAGGTAGGTGGAGGCTATCCCAACCCGAACTGCAGAAAGCATGACAGTTTGTAAGTTTGTGAAGGACTACATGATTTCTATGTCAAGGTCCCTAAAGAAATTATTTCATTTGAGGAAGCCATTTCATGAATCATAAAACAAAAAATATCTAAGGACTATGGATTTGATCATAGAGCGACTAACACGCATCCATTTTATTGGATGTCAAATGTGTAGAAGCATGAAAGGATGAATCAACACATTGATTCTTCTTCTTCACGTGTTAGATTGGACTCTTCCAGGATCCATGCTTTAGACCAAGGTTTTAAAAACCGAACCAAACTGGTCGGTTCAATCGGTTAAACCAAAAACCGAAAGAAAAATAGTCTAACCACCCAGTTTTTATTCAGAAAAAAAAACAGTCAAAACCTGTTTGGACCGCTTAAACCCGATTGAACTAGTTGAACCAAACCACCGATTTAACCATCCATCTTTGACAAAAAAATAATTTTTGATAATTTAATAAAATGTAAACTCATTAAAAGTATTCATAATCTACTCTCATTTTAACCCATAATATGGTACTCGTTTTTCTCTTCTCCTTCCACATGTGTCAATCTCCCTTCCTGTCATATAAGCATTGCTTTTCTTCCCACATATTACATGAGTTTGTCTACTTCCAACAACAACAAAGGAAGAATACGTTGTCATAGTTATACTACGAGAAGTAATAAATTAAAATCACTTGTTATTAATAAAAGTTTAAATACTTTTAAAATTGTTAATTTTATACATCACATACACATATGAATTTTACAAAATATATTTATTATGCCCTTTTTAAGTTTTTCTAATAACATTTACATTCCTAACATTTAGCAATGTCTTTTGTGCTCCTATATTCTTAAAAAATCAACAATATTATCTTTATATCGGTATAATATAGGATCACACGTGTACTAATAAAATGTCAATACTACCCATTTTGTAAAAATATAGGGGAGTGCATGATTATAAAAAAAAGAATGTATGTGTTAGAAAAACTTGGAATGACACGAGTATATAGATCTTATAAAGATATGATGCAACATTTTTCATATTTATTTATATGATAATACCAGTCAAACTCAGTTCGACCCAGTTGAACCATACGAACCAAACAAACATTACAACGGTTCAGTCTTTTTTAGTTTTTATGAACTGTTTATGTCATCACCGGTTCGATCGGTCGGTCCCATTAGTCCGACCATAAAAACTAAAAACCGATACTTGCTCGGTGTGATGTCTGATTCGGTTTTTAAAACCTTGCTTTAGATTGTGCTCTACGTAGTTCACATCACTGAACATATCTTTTAGATTCATCACCATATCATGGGCATTCTCTATGTACACATATCGCTTTTGAAGCACATTAAACAAAGACCCCAACATATAACATCGAACCAATGAGTGGTTATTATCAAAATTTCCATTAAGTTTTGATTCTTCTATTGACACAGGTTTCGTATGCTTGTTCTTGTTCAACACATAACCGATGCACTTTGCAGAGAGAATAAGCTCCAAATTTAGGAGCCAATCTGAATAGTTTGGTTCAATCAATTAGTTGACCCCCAAAAGCTTATTGAATATATATATATGGATTTCAAATTTGATATTAAAAAATACACTTTAGAACATATAAATTATTATATATTCAAATTTTAATTCTTTGATTAAGGACTATCAAATCAAAGATGTCTTACTTTTTTATACTCTGAAAGTTTATTCTCATAGTAACTTTCAAATCAAGAGATATACTTACCACTATATCTCTAGGAAGTTATGGGATCTCATTTCAACCTTTGTTACACCCCAAAAATATGAGGAAATGTAACTTAGGTAAAGGAAGCATGAACCCATTCTGCAGTGCAAGTCCAACATGCATCCCCCAATTCTGTCTATAACACTCTAGCCCACCACTCCTAAGGTGATGTTGACTCGTTGTTAATTGAAATGAAAGCACTCGCTATGCGAAATCCAATACTGCCTCAATTATATGAGGAATAATTTTGGGGTTGATACGCATATGACCTCTCTCTCGAGAAGCAAAGAGCCTAATCCATGTGCACTTGTGCATCGAAGATATGACTTCTCATAGGCATCTCCGTCATACAATAGATGTCATCTTATAATCCTCCATCTTATGATCCTCTATATCCCATTCAAATTTTCATTAACTATTTTGAATCAAATTCTCATGCTTAATCCTTCCAAGGGAATTTCAATCCTATTAATAATAGAATTTTATTTTAATTAGATTAAATTAATTTAATTATATTAAATTATTTATCAATCCATTGTAACCAATAAACAATTTATTTGATTGATATTACCATATAGTATACACCCTCACTTAGTATATTTTATTATTCTAATTAGTTGTTAAAGTACACAGAGACTTCTCGTGTTGTCTTCATATAAAAAGATCCATCCTAGACATACTGATAATACTAACAGGGAGTGCTTCCACTGCAAATGTAGAGCAGGTTGCCAATTAGTTAACCCATTAGCATATCAAGACCTAGACACTATCACTATTCCAATTCTTGACAACACAGTCGGTACAAATTGTAGTAAGAGGTTTTATCGATCTTTCAAGCATGTGTAATACTATATAATAATCACTCAGAAATTTTAATATATTAAAACATTTTTAACATCATAAATGTTTAGTCATATCAAGCAAACAAGTTGGTTTTGTATGTAAAAATTGAACTACAGCTATTGTAGTTTGAAACTAGGGTTTCTCATGAAGCAATCATTCAATGATGGTCTATGATTATCAAATATTTCTTTAAATATATGAATCATCATTTAATCAAGTAAATTCATCATTTCCATGATTAATATTGAATGATAACCGCATTAAAAGATGTTATCAAGATAATCTAATCATTTTCTGACCAATCTCTGAAGGAAGTAAATAAACTATTTATGAAATTTACATCATGGAAATGTAGAAAATTAGCAAACTACTTGTATAAAGCATTATATATTCATCATATGAACAAGAAATTTCATCACAATGATTTGTACTTTGCGGAATTATAAAATTATGGAGACTATTTTATTAATAAGGTTCCTAGAAATCTAATGGATATAAGATGAGATTAGAGTTACCTCTTGAAGTACGAGTCTCTAAAGCAAGAGACCTCCTGAATCAAGTCCGATATGCAGTGTTTCTCTCATGGATACGGACACGAATCGTGTTGCTTACCACAAACTTCAATGTCGTCTTTACGAACATGGCTTCAAGAAGAGGCGTGTATGAGCTGTATACACTCGAGACTCTTGTCTTTCTCTAAGGAATAAAATTTCTTAAGGCACTAGACCCAACAAAACTCAAGTGAATAAAAGAGAGAGTCTTACTCTCCTTATATACGCATTGTACACGTCTATTGAATAGTCTTCTATAAGTAGATGTTTGCAATGATGGCCCTTGGATTGTTGATCAAGGGTTTAATACCAAGTCTTTGTTCAATAATACAATTATATCCTTATTTATCTCCGATTAATTTAAGTAATAAATGAAGCAACAAATAAACAAAGAGTTCAATTCAAGGACTCTTTGTAGTAGTGCCATGTGTCAATACATGCGCCCAAGAAATTCCATATATGGAATGAGATTATTGATAATTTATTAATCAAAAAATAATTCAAAAATATTAGAACCCTTATTCTCAATAAGACTCAATGTAGTGGTGCAATGTTTACAACCATTGTACATGCCCCGTCTTGACTAAATATAGTTGTAGTTGTTGCCTTTTATTTATCAATCAGTTATCTTGATAATCACATATCATTATTGGAGAAATTATGAAAATAATACCTATAGATTATAAATCATATTCGCAAGCACAGAAAAAATGTAAATCTAATTTACATCTATGGAATTATTGTGAATCAGGTTCGCACATAATTACATGCCTTGGAAATATTATGTAAATCATATATATGTTATTTACATGAATCATATTCATATAAATATTAGTTATTGTGAATCATCATTTGAATTAATTAATGAAATATATTTTATGAATCAAGCACAAAAAATCCCTTATGAAAAAATATAATAATAACTATTATTACAACATTGATATCTTTAAGTATGAGTCGTAATCCAATTAGAACTCATTAGATATACAATGTGTTTAATGTTAAATTGAATTAATTAGTTGTTATGTTGATTGATTAATTTAAGACAGAGGGAAAATTAGTGAAAATAAAGGTTATGAATCAGATATTGATCACCCCCTAACCTTAAACTTTGTTCGTCCTCGAGCATGTAAGGAATGAATAAACTAGTTGAATTCACGATTGTGCTTGTAAATTACAAAACTTGATATTCATGACACAAGTTTTATGTGCTTTTACACTCTAAGTTAAACAAAGTCTTAGTTAAAAAGAACTCAACTTCCCTAATTATTAGACTCCGTATATATACATATATATAAGAGGTGTGACAGTTAGTGTGGAGCATATATACAAGTATATAGGCAAAGCTTCGCCCAAGGTTCCAGTTTAAAAGATCTTACTTAGGAATTAACCCTCAATACTAGGGAATAAATAGTATCATTTCATCCATCGTTTCTTTTATTGTTAGACAGAAGGGAGAGATTGAATGGCCAAGTATGGAGCATATAGGTTTATGTCATTTCTTTTCTCCTCACATAAGAACAACGAACTCTTGAGTTACTTATTAACACATACATGTATTTTTGGGAGTCAATCAATATGTCCATCAAGAATTATGAGTCGTCTACACTTGTTTTTCTGGGATACACCGAGGTACGTCTCTTTTGAGTTTCTATTTTACCTTCGACACCCAACTTGTATCACTAACGATGTAGAGCCATTTTATAATACTTGCCCGACCCTTGGCCTAATTGATTTGGTACTAGATGACACTTTAAAAAGGTTGAGAGCACTCGCTATTGACATAAGTTCTTTATATTTTTCTTGTAGTTTATGAGTTTTCTTTTCAATAATTTTTGGTTCTCTTTTCTTTTTTGCTAGCTCCATTGCTTTTACCAAGTTGGTGCACACTAATCAATAATTCCATAGTTTTACACACACTGGCACTTAGGTTTTGAATCAAGATAGTATAAGAACCTTGTTTCATACAGGTTAAAGTACTGACACTTAGGTTTCATGAAGCAATCATATCTATGCAATCGAATATTTGTAATTCTTGACATATTCTTTTGAGAATAGAGATTTACATGTAATATATAATGTATATCATTCAAGCTAAGGAGTTTAAGTTATTAAGTTCTAAGACCTTTATAAACAAGAATGGCTTAACTCCAAATCAAGTGTCACTCTGAACCAAATATCTTGAACTATACAAGTATTGTGTGATGTGAAAGTGTCAAGGACAAAACTACGTATTAGTTAATAATTTTAGTTTTATTTTTAAATATATACAAAATCAATGTGGCAAAACAATTTGTACCCTTTTGACACAATAGGTAAAGTATTTTTTTACAAAAGCATGTCACATCTGTATAAAGATTTTCAAAATGTTTTTCAAATTATTTTACAAAATCATTTCCATCCCCCCTAGGACCATAATAAAAAGAAAATACTTTAAAGTATGAGCTATAGATAAAGTATATACGATACATATATATGTACACCCCCATACGTATCTTGTGTTATGCCCTCATGGCATAAAGTTAAATGAAGAATATAACTCGTACTAAGCATAAAGAGGAAGGAAAGTCGGGAGTTGAAATAAGTACAGCCCCCATATCCTTATGCTTTATATATCCTAAGTGTAGGAATTAAGTATAAAATAATAGAGTTACTGAGAATAGAGATCAGGTATAATATACAGACAAGGTCTCGGACCCCCCACACTTAGTCTGAAAGTAGCCAAAGTATGAAGAAATGGTGGAAAAGGGAAGGGATCAAGATATGGGTTGAAGAAAAAAAGGGGATATATAGAACATGGGTTCAGATCCCCTCTATATTTAGGCTTTAAATAGCCTAAGTAAAGAGTAAAAATCTAAAGAAGAAAGAATCGAAACTCAAGGAAAGAACAGAACAAATCTTCATGTAGAGTGACCTGAGTCATCATCGTGATAATTGCTCGGCATGAAGTCAATGTGTTCAACTTGGACTAAATGTTAATTTGATTCAACAAAGTGTTCCAACAATTGTCCATTCATCAAGAAAGATCATGCACCATCTGTGAGATCAAATATCTCTACACTTTCATTATCGTGCACTCCCATCACTATATAAGGGTGCAGATACTTGGATATAATGTTGGGGAGATCATACTTCAGGGTTTATACCATCTTTAACTTGGAAGAGATACACTCTTATCAATTGAGCTTGAGTAGAACACTTCACACTCTAGACAAGCTCAATAAAATGCAAGATACTCCATGTGAGGTCGAGAAAGTATCGGTGAGGTGGACCCAGCTTCCTTGACCATTTGAATCGAGGTCCAAACCATTTAGATCTTAGAAATGAGCTCAAGGAGCTTATATATTTTCATTTCCAAGATCATTTCTATTTCCAATATTTAGACATTGAAATTGAAATTGAAAATTGGATTCAAATGAATTGAGATTTAATCTAATAAAATGTCAAATGATCGAGCTAAATGGGCCACTAAAATCTATCTTGTTTCATCACTCCCTTGGAATGGAAGTGCTATGGTAGATGATATATTATGATAGAGTTAACCTTGAGTATTCCCAATACTCATTCCTTCACACTATAAAAACATTGATATATATGAAGTTCAAACCCTGGTTTGATTGTCTTCTTCAGAATACATCAATAGAATTCTCATTTTATATTTTGGAGACGATGTTAATCATATACTTTCCAAAATCATGTATTACTACCTCGAATTCGTGTCTTATTTCATAAACAAGATGATCGTGTATGAAAAACATTTTGACCTCGAATTATCTCGTGAGTGAGGTCTATCTCTCAGTTCATCAGTGATGAACCTGTGTGATTCCTTTGAGAGGTCGTACATCGCATTTGTCTTAATATGCAAACCAACGCGTTGGTATATGGACCTTGGCTAGGTCACCAACTTATTGGTCTATCAATTTTGTATACTCGGGCATATAGATGTATATTTGTCTTAGGTCAAAGGATGAATGATTGATCATGACAGTTATGATTCAGGTCTTAGTTTATCTCGACCTCATCAAGTCAACTCATTGACTTGATTATTCCGACACTTCTGAGTCTATATCCCTATGTAGAGTACAAGGATCAAGAAGTCAGATGGAAATCATTCTACAAAGAAAGATTTCCATCGTGTTCTTAGATCGGAGATATTTATTGAATATCACATGTTTGAAGTCAATTGTGTACTCAATATGGACATGGTACATAACCTAATTCTACAAAGGGAGTCAAATAGCAAAGTTCATTCATATTTATTTGTTCATTTCATTTCAGATGGACATGATAAAGCAATAAGTTTTATTGCATTAATGGGTCGCTAAAGTCTTACAAGTCCAACAGTCTCCCACTAGCCTTAGAGTCGTTCATGTACAACTCTCAATCCCATATTCATTACATGATGATAGAAGACCTTTTGAATCGAAGGCTTGGTTAGCATATCAGCAATGTTGTTGACAGAGGTAACCTTGGTGATCGCGATATCACCACGCTTCTAGATCCTTCGAATGATGTGATATTTTCTCTCCACATGTTTGCTTCTTTTATGCCACCAGGGTTCCTTCACTTACACTATGACACTCATGTTATCATAGAGCAATAGGATGGGAGATTCCGATGAGGAAACTATGCCAAGTTCTACAATGAACTTTCACAACCACACCACCTCCTTAGCAGCATCTAATATGGATATGTATTCTACTTCTATGATCGAATCAGTCATGGTGTCCCGCTTCTTACTTCTCTGGTTCACAACATTACTGTTCAACGTGAATAAGAAGCCAGTGGTTGACTTCCTATCATCAACATCTGATTGGAAGTATGAATCTATGCACCCGAAGACATTGAGATCATTATATCCATAAACCAAGGCATAGTCTTGAGTTTTTCTTAGGTACTTGAAAGTGCTTTCACTGTAGTCCAATGTTTCTCCCGATAGTAAGATTGGTAACAGCTTACCACTCCCAGTACATGGCAGATATGCGTTCCAGTACACATCATGGCATACATCACACTTCCCACAGCCGATAGTAACATCACCCAACCATTGCTTTCTTTTCTTCGGTAGTTTGAGGACCATCCCTTTGGAAAATTGAATACCATATCATAAGAGAATGAATCCTTTCTTGAAATTATCCATACTGGATATTTCCAATATTTTTCTTGATATATGCTCATTGTGATAGTCCCAATATCATCTTTTCTCTGTTTCTGAATAGTTTCAGACCAAAGACGTAAGAGGAATCTCCAAGATATTTCATCTCAAAGGTATTGGATAACCATATCTTAACACTAGTCATCATCCATGTATCATTCCAATGATAATGTTGTTCTCTATGTAAATCACAATGACCACGATAGCACTCCTACTAAGTTTCTTGTACACACATCGTTCATCTGTATTCTGCACGAAATCATAACTCTTTATGATTTCATTGAATCGTATGTTCAAACAAAAAAATTTGTTTGGGTCCGTAGATGGATTTCTTTAGCTTGCACACTTTTCCTTCCTCAGCCATGAAGCCATGGGGCTGCTCCATAGTGATATCCTCTTGAAAGTATCTATTCATAAAAGCAGTCGTGACATCCATTTGTCATATTTCAAAATCCATACGTGCATCTATAGCGAGCAATGGCTTGATAGATTTAAGCATGGACATGAGAGAGAATGCCTCAATGTAATCGATGACTTCTCTCTACATGTAACTCTTAGCTACGAGTTGTACTTTGAAGGTCTCTGCCTTCGGATCGGGTCCCCTCTTTCTCTTGAAGATCCATTTGCATCCAATGGGTTTAACCCCTTTAGTGGATCTTCGAGGTTCCATACACCATTATTTTGCATGGAGTTTATCTCAGGCTTTATTAATATCAAGTTGTCATTGTCATGATTACCTAAAGCTTCATCGAATGATGTTGGATCATCTCTTTTAATACATGGAATCTCTACCTTCCAGGTTGTCTTACAACCCCAGAACTCTTTCTAAGATGTATGGTCGTGTCATTTTCAATTTTCTATTCAGTTCTGAATTAGGAACTTCATCGATCTCACTATATTTGATTAGTTTCATAGCTTCATTATTTTCTTGACTTCTAAGGAATTCATCTTCTAGAAATTTGATGTTTCTAGAAATAAATACATCTTGAGTCTTAGGAACATAAAGTGGTATCTAATACCATTCTTTATGTATCCAATGAAGTAGCATTCTCTAGTACGAGATTCCAGCTTACTTGCATCCATGTTTTTAGCATGGACCAAACAACCCCAAATCTTCAAGTGTTGTACACTCGGCTTGGTACCATACCAAAGCTCATGAGGGGTTTTAGGTACAGATTTAGATGGAATCTTGTTTAGGACATACACTACAGTATATATTGCACTCCCTAGAAACTTGGAGCAAGTTTTCTTTACTCATCATTGATCTCACCATGTCTAAAATGGCCATGTTGTGACTCTCAACAACTTCGTTGAGTTGAGGAGTACCTGAAGGAGTGAGATTGGAAATAATTCCTCTCTCTCTTTAAGGTATTCTTTGGATTCATCGTAGATATATTTACCACCTCGATCAGATTGAATTTGTTTTATCTTCTTTCTTATTTGTTTCTCAACCAAATCCATGAACTCGTTGAACTTTTCAAAGGTTTCATTTTGACGCAACAAGAAGACAAGTATGTATCACGAATGATCCCTATAGATTATGAATAATATTCGCAAGCACAGAAAAAAATGTAAATCTAATTTATATCTATGGAATTATTGTGAATCAAATTTACACATAATTACATGCCTTGGAAATATTATGCAAATCATATATATGTTATTTATATGAATCATATTCATATAAATATAAGTTATTATGAATCATCATTCAAATTAATTAATGAAATATATTTTATGAATCAAGCACAAAAATTCCCTTATTAAAAAAACTAATAACTATTACTGCAACATTGACATCTTTAAGTATGAGTCATAATCCAATTAGAACTCATGAGATATACAATGTGTTTAATGTTAAATTGAATTAATTAGTTGTTAAACTTAAGATAGAGGGATAATTAGTGAAAATAAAGGTTATGAATCAGATATTGATCACCCCCTAACCTTAAACTTTGCTCGTCCTCAAGCAAGTGTAGAATGAATAAACTAGTTGAATTCATGATTGTGCATGTAAATTACAAAACTTGATATTCATGACACAAATTTTATGTGTTTTACACTCTAAGTTAAACAAAGTCTTAGTTAAAAGCAACTCAACTTCCCTAATTATCAGACTCTGTATATATACATACATATAAGAGGTGTAACAGTTAGTGTGGAGCATATATACAAGTATAGAGGCAAAGCTTCACCCAAGGTTCTAGTTTAAAAGATCTTACTTAGGAACTAACCCTCAATACTAGGGAATAAATAGTATCATTTCATCCATCATTTCTTTGATTGTTAGACAGAAGGGAGAGATTGAATGGCCAAGTATGGAGGATATAGGTTTGTGTCATTTCTTTTCTCCTCACGTAAGAACAAGGAACTCTTGAGTGCCTTATTAAACACACACATGTATTTTTGGGAGTTAATCAATATGTCCATCAAGAATTATGAGTTGTCTACACTTGTTTTTATGGTATACATCGAGGTACGTCTCTTTTGAGTTTCTATTTTACCTTGGACACCCAAACTTGTATCACTAACGATGTAGAGCCATTTTATAATGCTTGCCCGACTCTTTCCCTAATTGATTTGGTACTAGATGACACTTTAAAAAGGTTGAGAGCACTCTCTATTGACATAAGTTCTTTGTATTTTTCTTGGAGTGTTTGAGTTTTCTTTTTAATAATTTTTGGTTCTCTTTTCTTTTTTGCTAACTCCAATGATTTTACGAAGTTGGTGCATACTAATCAATAATTTCATAGTTTTACCACCACTGGCACTTAGGTTTTGAATCAAGATAGTATAAGAACCTTGTTTCATATAGGGTAAAGTACTGACACTTAGGTTTCATGAAGCAATCATTAATATTACTCCATCCTCGAGCATTACTAGATAAAGTTCAAACTCAATCCTCTCATCCCCGTCCCTCAAGCAAAAACATCGACTCATCACAATATCTATGCAATCGAATATTTATAATTCTTGTCATATTATTTTGAGAATAGAGATTTACATGTAATATAGGCATGTAGATCATTAAAGCTAAGGAGTTTAAGTTATTAAGTTCTAAGACCCTAATCAACAAGAATGGCTTAACTCCAAATCAAGTGTCACCTAAACCAAGTATCTTGAACTACACAAGTCTTGTGTGATGTGAAAGTGTCAAGACAAAACTACTTATTAGTTAATATTTTTAGTATTGTTTAAATTGTATGTATATACAAAATCAATGTGGCAAAACAATTTGCACCCTTTTGAAACAAATAGGTAAAGTAATTTTTTTACAAAACCATGTCACATCTGTATAAAGGTTTTCAAAATTTTTTTTCAAATTATTTTACAAAATTACTTTCATCCCCGCCCATAATAATATGAAAACACATTAAAGTATGAACTATAGATAAATTATATACGATATATATATACACGTACACCCCCATACGCATCTTGTGTTATGCCTCATGGCATAAAGTTAAATGAAGAATATAACTCGTACTAAGCATAAAGAGGAAGGAAAGTCGGGAGTTGAAATAAGTACAACCACCATATCCTTATGCTTTATATATCCTAAGTGTATGAATGAAGTATAAAATAATAGAGTTACTGAGAATAGAGAATCAGGTATAATATATAGACAAGGTCTCCCCCCCCCCCCCCCCACACACACACACTTAGTCTGAAAGTAGCCAAAGTATGAAGAAATGGTGGAAAAAGGAAGGGATCAAGATATGGGTTGAAGAAACAAAGGGGATATATAGAACATGGGTTCAGATCCCCTCTATATTTAGGCTTAAAGAGCCTAAGTAAAGAGTAAAAATCTAAGAAGAAAGAACCGAAACTCAAGGAAAGAACAGAACAAATCAAAAGAAGAAATACCGTGTTAGAAAGAAAGAATGTGTCAATTTGCAAAGATGTTGAATCTACTCTAACCTGAATCTTTATATTGCAGCTTCATGTAGAGTGACCTGAGACATCATCGTGATAATTGCTCAGCATGAAGTCAATGTGTTCAACTTGGACTAAATGTAAATTTGATTCAAGAAAGTGTTCCAACAATTTTCCATTCATCAAGAAAGATCACGCATCATCTGTGAGATCAAATATCTCTACACTTTCATTATCGTGCACTCTCCTTCACTATATAGGGGTGCAGATACTTGGATATAAA